>RPOG01000012.1:1160458-1659749 GCA_008086565.1 Thalassoma bifasciatum | reverse complement strand
GAAAACCCTCTTTGAATTTTACCATGCAAAGGATCATGCCTTAAAGTTTCAGATGCACTGCCTAATTCTGTTAGTATCTGAGTACAAACTCTTCTGCAAAGTAGGTGTCAAGAACATTACATGGCCCGATGAGTACAATGTGTCATTAAAACGAACTGATGGTGAGTGTGAGCAACAGTGTACAAGAATAGTCATTGAAAAACATATCTTTCCTTCAAGTCGATGCTTGTTCAGTGGGTGTTTAGCTAAATCATTCTCACTGACATTTTACAATAATACCTTTATTCCACTTACTGTAATGACTATGGTTGTATCCTTAGCTAAACTTTGTTTTTGCTTCCTCCACGGCTGCCTCTGCGTGTGGATGTGTGGAGGAGTACAACACCGACTCAGAGAGCAGAGAATAGAGAGGAGAGGCTGTGTATGCCATTGCAGATTATATCAAAACTGTACTCAAAACATCTCATCACTTTAATGCTTTCTTTAAATTCTAAGAAACAGACTCAAACACCAGGGAAAACAATGTTTCGAAGTAAGAACAGTGCTTCAGAGCTTATTTAAGAACTCATTTGTATTATTTTGTGGAGTTATGGTCATCCATAAGGAATTAAAGGGATGTAAACGTATGCTCTGTGGAGTTCAATGAACCTTCTGGGCACTCTTCCATCTCTATTTCATCCAGGATGCTGGATTTTGAACAATGCACTGGTAACAAACTGTATGATTCCTCCCATCTTTGAAGCAGATGTTACAGTGTCCATGGTTTCCCCAGAGAGTTTAAAATTTTGATATCCCAAAACTTTAACAATTCACTCCTCTTGGAGTGCAGAGTCAAGTCTTTATTACACTGCTTCCCAATGATTTTGGGGTCAGTAATTGGGCTTTTTCCATCTTTACATTCAGAACCTAAGCTTCCAATAGCAACCGTTTTAAACTCAATCATGTCAAATGAGCACATTTTCCATGAATAGCATGTCAGTTGTGGTCTTCATACCATTTCAGTTTAACATGATTTAAATAATTTGGGAACCATCCAATTATGTCCTCAGAAACAAACAGTCTTCAATAGCTGAGGTTATTGTGTTGCGTTGAAGGGGTGAGGTCAAACAGCAGTTATTCCAGGGAAAAAAATAAAAGAGGTACTTAAGTGTGAACCAGACACGAAGAGCTGCTGGAAACACAGCTTCGGCTCCAGTCACATCACTCAGCTCATGCCAAGTCTTCCTGTCTCCACCTATTGAGTAGGAAAGTGAGAGGCGCCTGGGCTGCACCGGCAGCTGCAGGGATCAGGTGGCTATTCTTCCCCAGTCTGAAGCCATATGATCCTGTCCCGCTGTCCTTCCTCCTTCATCTCTCCCACAACTGATCAGCACGCATGCTGTTGCGTGCAACCCGGCATCCACCCTGCCAAGAAGAGTGAGGGAGACGATGATCTGTAATCTTTAGCTGCCATGATGACTTTGAGAAGCCTGGTTGTTACCCCCCATTCCCTCGCACCTCCCTCTTCTTCCACACAGTCGTAATCCAGGAGCTGACAGCGAGTGAAGAGTTATGCTCTGACCACAGAGAGGGCATTTTGTCACCGAGATGAAAAGTGGGGGTAAAGAATGTGGGCAGCAGAGGCCTATAAACTTGTTTTACTGCGTGGCAGAGAGGTGCTTCCAACAAGCACATGCTTTTAATTAATTATACCCTCACCTGACCTGGCATTACTGTGCGCTGTACAACAGGAGGCAATATGGGCCTCCAGCATGGGTCTACTTAGTGCACCCAGCCTTGAACTCAACAAATGAAGCACAATTAATGGTTTTAATATTGTCCATTAATCTCAGTATGATTATAATTTTATCAATTATAAGTTCAGAACTGTTAAATTTTGAGGCATAACCATGCTGAGAAAATAACTCTTAATTCTAACTGCAAATTCAGCTTTCTGATCTTGATTTTAGTAATTTATCTGGTTTGTTTCCTCATATCTAACCATTGAAAAATAATTCTTTTTACAATACAATATGAATAGCATTGTGAATACATTGTTGTTTGTTGGAGAGGATATGAAAAATACATAGGACTCAGGTAGGGAGAGTGCAGGCTAACATCAAAGGCATCACACAAAAGACAGGAAGACCGGCCGCATGAAAGATTGATGAGGCACTTAAAACCAAGATTAAAAAAGTATGGAGCAAAACAAAAAAGGAATCTTTTATAACTCATCATAAACAACAGACGTGCGTCTCTTTCACAAGAGAACTCTTGAAATATAGATTACTGGGTTGTGCGACCTGGAATGACCGCCGTGCTGTAGCATGTCTATCACTCCCAGCTGTGATGGTTTTTGATAGAGGGTCATGTATTATGGATGCTACAGCACAAGAAGGCTGTGAGAGTTCTGTGCCCCCCTCTGATTTATTAATCCTTTTACATTTTATCTCAGACCTTTGACCTGGGATCTTTTTGTGAGATGATTTGAGGGATTGTGAGTTAACAGAAGTCACACATAGTAAAAATCAGACTTTCTTTGTATAAATGTCAGAAGCAGTCATTCTCTCCTTCACAGCAGTGCAGCAAAAGCCTTTCAAACAATTAGAAAAGTCGGTCATTGATTGAAACGTATGAGTCCCTGTTGGCATAAGACAGAGGCTTTATTGCTACTGGGGGCTTCTTTTAAAGTGTTCAGACAGTTTGGTGCCTGCTGTGTGAAATCTCTGATATCAATACTGAAATCTGAGTGTCTCGCTCTCCCTCTTTCTTCACCCCCCCCCCACACACACACACACACAAACAGATGTAAGTAGGCCTTTATCTGCAGCTTGAACTTGAATTGTTTTCTCATCAGGCTGACCACCCCCAGTCTGTTTAAAGCTTGTTGTAGCCATGAAATACAGAGGTAACGTCCAGAGCTTATCCATTATTTTCAGCCACAGTAGTGAAATGGCTCCAGGGATGTGGCCATGCAGTCTGCCAGCCAGTCTGTTGATTCACAAAGACATCTCAATGGATTGCTGCGATACATTTTTCAGATGTAGTATTTTTTTCACAATCCTTTGTCTTTCTTTCACTTGTGACCAAAGCCGATCCAGCTCTTTGGTTCAACATGCCACAAAGAGTTGTTTGTGGCTGCTGTTGTGATTCCTAGATGATAAACTGATATTATTGTGAAAATCTCTTCATTTCACCTAATGGTATTGAGAGAAAAACTTGGAGTCTGACACTTAAAGTTCAAATTGGAGAAATCTTCCAGCCAACTGCTACACCACTAGTGATCAGCTCACTGCTGAAAGAGACAGTAACTGGAAAATATCTTTAATAATGTGGACTGAATGAAACAACTTATGAATTGAAATTCTCTTCAATGGATGGGGTTGGTTTAGATGTCCTTCTAAAAACCCAGATTTTTTTTCTGATTTATCTTGATGTTCTATGTGATGTTTTTATAGTACTTTCTTGAATCTTAACGCCATCCAAAGCCCTTTCTGAAGTCACATTCACCCAGTTACACGCACTGATGGCAGAGGCTGCTATGTGAGACGCCCATCAGCATCAACTGACCCCATTCAAACACAGATGGCACTGTATCAGGGGGCTGTTTGGGTTAAGTGTCTTGCTCAAGGAAACTTTGGCTTGTGGGCAGTGGGGACCCAGAACTGAACCTCTCACATTGAGAGTTGACTGACACCACCACTGAGCCACAGCAGCCGTGGATGCATTGAGTGGAGGAGGAGATGACTAAAGCTGCAGAGCTTCAGGTGACAAATGCAGCATCAGTGAAGCACACACCAACAGTTTACTGTATTTCCAACATAATATGAGCATCTTTAGATTCCATATCTGTGCCATTGCCATTCAGGCAGGCCTACCATTCTTTTTCAGGAGATAATGTTGATTGTTTGGCTCCACCAAACAACACCAAACAAGAGACAGTGGCAGAATAAACTGTTTGGCATCGGCAGAGAGTATTTGGCCTGTTTTTGTTTTTTTTGTTTTTTCACGAAACAGCACAGCCAAGTAGAGCAAACCTAACTTAGCTCTTTGTTTTATTGATAGACTCAATTTTAAACAGACCACTGAATTATCACAAACAGCTTAGCCTGTGTTTTAGCCTTTAGCCTGGTGCTCAATCACTCTCCACCTTAGTTTTCTTGATCAATTTCTGACTGACAGTCCAACTTTTACTACTAAATAAATCACAGAAACCATTTTCAGCAGAGAAAAATACAGACCCCTCCTCTCAGTGCTGAACTCAGTCAGATGGTGTCATGTTGTCATGGAGACGTTTACCGTACATTTACTTTTGTCCTGTTCAACCCGGGGAAACTGAGAAATAGAATTTAGAAATAAGCCATTTTGGCACTGATAATCTCACTTTTAAGTTGTAGATTACAATCAGGCATATGTCTAGTGATGAGACTTTTCCAAGATCACTTAGAAAGTCCTCTCACAGTCCCTTTAGTGTTTAGTGCCAACAAAGAAGTTGGTTTGCCAACATTCTGAATCAACTATATATTAGTATCACATTTTCAAGCACATTTTAAATTGTACGTTAGCATTTCTGTGTTTAATTACAGCTTCACAGTTCTGCTGGCAGCTGTGTGTGGCTGGTCTGCTCTATTGCTGCCCACAATTTACATCTCACTGTTTTGAGTCCCCACAATCAGTCTGACCACATAATTACCTTAATTTTGTCTATTCTAGTGATAAAATAACTAGTTTAAATTCAATTACACTTGATATCATAAATTTCTGTTCAATATCTCTGATGAGCTCTGTAGGTGTTTTTATGTGAGCCCTATGAACAAATGAAACAGTTAAATGTCAGTGAAGAAACAATATTACGATAAATCTCTGTGAAATTGTAGGGTGAAACCAGAAAGAAAGGTCTATAATAACCAGGCATGTACTCTATGTAGAGTAGATTAATGGGATTGTCCTGATTTATGCTCATGGTACATTTCACATGACATCATACTGCTGGAACCACGCTGAACATGCACAGTATATATTTAGTATTCACTGATTGGTATGTACTGACAAGTTCCCATCAGACTGTGTGCATGTAAATCTCCTTGAGGCTGGAATTAGTCTTGTTAATGACAAGTTTTTAATTCCATCAGATGGAAGAAGAGGGGGATAGAAATGTAGTTATGAAACAGCCAAAGCTGGAACACAGATCATGTATTTTTAATAAGCTCCCATGATCAGTTGTAGGAGAAAAAAAAGAAAAAGAAAAAAAACGAACATCGCAGGGATACTTAGATCCTCCAAAGGCCACAAATGAAATGAACAAATGTTTTTTTTTCTCTGCAGTAAACAGTGACGGTGGCAACATCGGCAACACCAGGGTGGAGAGAGAGTTGGCTGTAACCTTTCCACAGTTTTTCTATCACCCAGCAGGGATTCTGCTCATGTCGGGTTATTTCCAAAGGCAGTGTTAAACAAAAGAAAGTGTTTAAACAAATTAAACAGACATCAAACTTGCATGTGTTTAATCTTATTCTTCAGGCACTGTGCCCACGAATGCATCACACACTCGCTCACTTAGGTCCTGAGGGACATTCTTTTTGTTTTCATTTTAAACACTCCATTTCGAACCCACTATGTTTTCAGCAGACTTTAGAAAATGTGGGGAATATAGAGGCTGTACAAAGCTTTACCCAGTAGGGTGCAGTTCTTTTGCTTGAAAGCTGTATAGACAAAAAAAACACTTCCCTGTGTGAAAATCTGAAGTGAAATGTACAACAACTTTCTTTCAATCATGTCCTTTAAATGTCAGTGTGTGTACTCCATTGCGTATTTGTGCTTCACTACAGAACTATCTTTTGCTTGAGAGGCTAAGAAGCAGTACCCCCAAGATTAAAAGTGAAATCTCTGTCTATCCATTCATTATCTTTACCACTTTTTCCCCTTCAGGATTGCAGGGAGATGAAGCTTATCCCAGCTGTTATTTAACTGTACACCAGGTCACCCGTCCATCATATGACCAATACATAGAGAGAAAAAAAACCACATAAAGTGAAACAATATATCAAACATTTAAAACGCTGAAAACTCTGCCTGCATGCCTGATGGGACAATAATGATATTAATAATAATGTTTCCTTTTCCTTGGTGAAACATTTTGTTGAGACAAATAGTTCTTGTGAGTTCTATCATAGCATTGAAAGCTTGAAAGCATGAGCTGCATTTGATCATTATAATCTTTCAGGTTTTTCTTCAGTCGAATTGAAGGTTGAAACTTCTATTTCTTCTCCTCTTTTAATTGCTCCCCCTGTAGGATCTAAAATTATGTCAATTTAAAAAGTGAGTCATGATACCATGTGGATTGTATGACTTCATAGCTTTTGTACTATTTATCTGCACATGCAAGGACTGGTATAAAGGTGATTATGCACAGTGTGCTTCTATGCACAGAAATTGTGATCACCATATGCTAAATGACTAATTTGATTTTATCTTAATGTATGATTTTAGTGATTAAGTGAATCTTAGGCTGACAGGACAGAGCATCTGTGCTCTGTAATTTAATTCTCTCTACACCACACTTAGATGCATATGTAATCATTTTGTCCTGGATGAAACAATTTAAGACAGTCACAAAGCCACTGGGCTTCTGAGTTCTCTATCAGCATGAGTGCAAATACATAACCTTTTAAACAAAGGATCACTTGCTCTGCCTCAGGCTACACTTGCCAGTTTGCTTTCTTGTCAAGGCAGAGAAGAAACACTCATAAGAGAGAGGTACGCATTGATGAAGAAGAGGAACATTGGTGACAAGTCAAATCTGTGACAGACAGACACTGACAAGATGATAGCATTTTATTTACATGTCTAGAATACACATTTACACATCAAACGCTTGCTTGCTTTATTTAAAAGCCATATGGTTTCCTAAGATGTCCTCTGTTGCCAGCAGTTAAGGGAAATAAAGGCAGAGATTGTGTCTGAAAAGCATATTTGCTCATGCAATGTGCAAGAAATAAACACAGTAACACAATGGCAGGTCTGCACAAATATGAACAAGTATGAACCCAGTATACACAAACACACACACACACACACACACCGATCTTGGCATGACACAGTGGCAGAACAAATACTTAGCTTTGATAGCAAATATTCACACCAACACTGAGCCAAAGTCATCCCATCTCATTCCTTCATATCTTCCCACTGCTGCTTGGCTTGGATGCTGCTGGCTAGCTGCATGAACAAAATGGAAACTGTATATTACTTCATTATTGATTGACAAAATATGAGTAATATAGATTTTATTTGAGAGCAGAACAGATTGTTTTTTGCATATTGTGCCTTGCCTAGTTCAGGGTCTTTGTTTAGAAAGCTATTAACCACTACATATCGAGTAAGCTCTATCACAAACTGTAGCTCACTTTAAGAAGGTCTGACCAAACATTCATCGCTGCATGTAAGAATCAAAGACAGTCTATAAACAGGGGTGTGCAGAGAGATAAGGCAGTGGATAGTAAAGCATGCAGACTGTTGGTCTCTTTAAGTCACTTGTACCCTCTGACTTAGTCATTCATTGTTTTCATCACCAAGCCCTGCACTTTTGAACACATTTACAGTCAAATTTTCTCTTTGTCCAACCAAGAGTGTTTCAAGTTCCTCATAAGTTTCTCATAAAAGAGAAGGATTCATACCAGGGAAGACAAAACATAGTAACGTTTTAAGTCCTGTCCAGAAAATATTTTAAAGTCAAATTAACTCAAGATTAAGATCTTTATACTACTGTGAGTCTATGGTAAAGTTTCTGAAATGCCTTTTAAGTGTACGTGAAGTGACAAAGCTCCTTAAAGTTTGTGGCCTCTGATGTCATATCTTCAACAATAACATTTATGGTCAGAGGAAAAGGTAAGCCATGTGGAAAATCTGGCTTTGCTGAGGACACAAGGGTGCGACCGGTACATTGTGACATTGCTGTTGGACGTGGTAACATGTGCACACCCTTTAGGGGGAGCAGGGAGATGTGACCCAAGCTCAGAATTATAAACCAGAGAGGGTAATGAAACATGGCGCAGAGTTACTGTACCACACTTTAGACACACAGAAATTTGCTTAATATATGTGTGGTGATGAATGCATTTTCCTTTTATCAAATTCCATATCGTATCTTGCCATCTTAGAAACTTGATTCTGATTGGCTAAAGCCCTACTAGCCCAGAGGTCAATGCTCAAAGTTTTGCTGAGGCCAATTGATTCACTCAATTCTTTTTTCAAATCAATCCAAAAAAATGATCCTGTAAGTTTCACTGTTAACACAGGTACAAACTTTTGGCCTATAGACTCAAGTCAAGGAGTGTGTGGGCTTGTTTAACAGCAAAGCACTGCTCCTTTTCTTTTTTCCTAAAACCTGAGTTCATGCTTAACAGCTTCAGAGTTGCTTGTTTTTAACAAAAACATCATCTGAGACATAATACCTCTGTGAATTAAAGTCACTCTGGATCCAAAGCTGGCAACAATGTTTTCAAAGCCGAAGTACTTCCTCAGTCAGACAGAATAAGTTCTGTCTCATATTGTTTGTGTGCAGGAGCTTCTGTTCAGTTAAACTGGATCAATACCCTTCTCATTGAGCTATGCAGCAGATATAATTGCGTGGGCTCTTACTGCAAGCTAAAATAATCCGGTGCAAAGTGTGGTCCAGAGTAAAGACTCACCTCTGACATAGAGCAGATGTTTCTAATCAACAGCTTCAAGTGTATAGAGCACAACAAAACGCAGAGGAAACCTCTGGTCCTCTGGTCTCAGATCATGGGAGGAAAATCTTTGTGACTAACTACAGATCCATCCACTGGTAGTATTCCTGTGTTTTAGTTACAGGAAAACATGCCTGCCGACCATTGATCCTTTGAGCTAAAGCGCCTGAAGGCTGAAATGTCTTTATTGTATTTCACCTAAACAGCCCTTCTGTCTTACTTACAGTATCGACAGCACATAAAGACAGGATGAGACTCAAAGAGAGAGACAAAGAACCACTTACTCTGAGCCTAATTCCACTGATAACTTTATCTGAATTCTCCGAAAGCATATCCGTATTTAAGAGGATACCAAATCTGAATGTTCTGGGTTCAATAGCTGTGATATTTAGATGCTGTAACTCCACATTTCATTTGCCGGAAAGAAAAAAAAAAAGTATCATTTTTGTGTTGGTCTTAAATCAAACAAACGGAGGAGTGGATGAAGAGGAAATAGAGATTTTATAGCAACGCATCCAAATATATCCAGGCGATGTGTTACCAAATATGCAGGACCTATTTATGTCAGTGAGCATCAGTGCATCCCACTTACAGACAGAAAGTGCTGCTTCCACTCCCTGGCACAGCCAGGCTCACAGCACGTGTCACAAACAAAGAGGAGGCCCTTTATTGTTATGGAAGCTGCAGTTACCTTTTAACCCTGATTATATGGTCAGATTACAGCCCTAAATAGGATCTTTGTTTCCAAGGCCAGAAGACAGTAATGTGTAATGGCCATCTGAAATGACCCGTGACCGAGCAAGCGAGGAACAAGCCTCTCGGGGAGGCAAGGATCTCCAGAATGGTCCTTACAGTGTGAGATATTCAATTATTTTCCACTTAGTATTGTGATGACTATGGGAAAGTGGCACCAAAGTTTACCAAGTAGCTGGGAGGAGTTTCATGTTATCACTTTACACTTAAAGATAGTGAGTTGTTTGCAAAAGGAGAGGGGTGGAGGCGCTTTAGAGATAAGGAGAAAAAGAGACAGAGTATGGTGCTGCATGCAAACTCCTCACAGGTGCAGAAGAGAACAGCAGCAGAAGGAGCAGAGACCCAGAGCCGTCAGGCTGTGCTGTGCGATGTTAACCACTGTTGGCAATGAGGGGGCTTGACTCCTCCCACCCAAGCTCCAGGGCCAGGAGTTTCCCAGGAGGCTGCAGCTGATTGAAATGGAAATTCAGGAAGTAATGCTTCAGAGGAGAGGAAATGTCTCGCTCTCTCCCTGCCAGTCAGTCTGTCTGTTCATCCTGTGGTGCTTTATTACTGTCACTTTCTGTTCATATTAAGGCATAATCATTCATGGCACATAATCACTTTCACTATGTTCAGGTAAGAAATCCATGTGAAGGCTCTAAAGTTTAAAAGGTTACAGCAGTTCTTAGATTAATTTTTTTAATAGGGAATGCTGGATTCCTCATTTCGTTTAACAAACTTAAAACAAGTACAAAAAATATGTTGCAACCATCAACATTGATTACATGAGACCAATCAAATTAAATGAAGTTAAATGTGAGAACAGTTAGAAGTTTTTCTTGTTGCTCTAAAATGCAACCACATCCTCCACTCAGGCGTACAGAAGGCTTATAAATATTTACAGCCTTCTATTAAGATATTCATTGAAGACTATAAACCAGGAAATATATTGTAAGCTGAATGATGCTACTTATAAATAATGACTAATCTCCTCTCAAGCTACTCCAGACAAAAATCTGTTTATATATTTATCTTAATGTTAATTCATAGGCACAGGCAATTTATACGTTCTAAATGTCAGAACCAGCACAGCAGCTCTTTCACTATTCATGCTCACTTCTGTCGCTTCTGTGTTGTTGTTAAAAGGCAAGATATCAAAATCTTTAAATGTTTGATTTATGCAGCCCTAACACTTGAGAGAACAAAGCAGCCCTCGGGTAGAAAAAGCCTTGACAGTGCAGCCTCGATACAATGTATTCTGTCTGTGTGTTTGAAAAGGTCATTAATGATGGGCCTGGACCCCTCCGGTCAAAATGCCGATATCTCTTTATAGGGCAAACAAGCCGGGGCGGTCCCTGCTGTGCCTCTCTGTCAAACCCTGGTGTGTGTCACTTTCCAAACAATACCAAACAAATTCACACACGTCAGCCCTCATCTATTTTGTTATAAAAGACCAGAGGCCCGGCAGTGCTCAAGAGGGGAGGAAAAGGGTAAATTATATGCAAAGTGAGTAGAGTAGGGGGCTCTCAGCAGCTCTGTTTCCATAGTGAACAATGTGACTTCCTGTTTTTAGTTGAAGTGGGAAATCAGAATGCAGACACAGCCAGGATGAAAAGAGAGCTGGATGCTCGTGGTAGTTCATAGAATCAGTCTTTAGAAGTGCTAATCGATGTGTGGTGCTACACATGTTGGACAACATTTGCTTAGAAGATGGTAGGTTAGGTTAGGTTAGGTTAGGTTAGGTTAGGTTAGGTTAGGCTAGGCTAGGCTAGATTAGGTTAAGTTAAGTCAAGTCAAGTTAAGATAAGTTACTTCATTTGTACCCATTGATAAATTAATTTTGCAGACAATCCACTAAAACGTTAAGTCACAAAACAATCAAAAACACCAAACCATACATAACTGTCAGAATTGATTGTCTATTAAACACTAAAACATAAAAACACAAATAAGTGCCCCAGTTCCACCAACCATAATTAAAATGAGGTGGAATATCATTTAAACCATCAATCAATCAAAATAAATAGAATGTTTGTCGTTTGGGGTCGAGACTGAGAAATGTGATGACATTTTTCTTTTTCAAATCCTCCTGTTACAGTTTTAGTTTTGGCACCAAACTCTATGAATATCCTTAACTTTTAAACAGATGTTGCCTAGAAAACATCCAAAGCAAAAAGGTAAGTGATTTTCCAGGGTTTATACGAATTATACCACAGGGGTTACAAAACATGTTGCTCAGATCCATCTGCAGCATGTTGTGACATTTTTACTGCTAAATAAATGCTTGAGCTGATGGTAGCACCAGGTTATGAGATCACCAGGACTCATCCTAGGGGGATTATGAAGTGTTTTTCAAATTGTTTTTCCAGTCAATTAATTACAGTTTTAAGATGTTGTGAAGTATAATCTTTGACCTGTGCTAAAAGAAAAGTTGCAGTTTCACGGATGTATATAAAATAAACCTTATGGGACCGCACAAATCTAAAACTTCAAGGCAATCTGTCAAACTATTTCAGTCTGGGCTGGAGAGGTGGGCAGACAACACATGTTTTCTCCAGTGATGGTCTCTCTGTGGAGGTTACATCTAGTTTTAAAATGTGTCCTGTAAAACATCTTTTGAGGATCCATCATCTGTTCTTATCTCAGACAGAAATCCAATGGTACAGGTCAATGATAACTTTGGTACACCATATGAATATATCATAAAGCAGACCTCTCAGCCAACTCCTTAGCCCTGATGAGGAAAGAGATATTGAGAGAGTAAGAAAACAGAGAAGTGAGGAACTGTAAAAGAGCAGAGGTGAGCGGGAACAAGAAGCTGCTGAGTAATGTGATAATGAATGTGGAGAGACGTGAAATCAGAGAAACTTATTCACCCTGAAAAGATAAGAGGGTGTCTCTTTCTGTGGCCTTGGATACACCATCAATGGTAGCTGAAGCCTTCAATGAACACTCTCTAATATGTATTTTTCATAAGTGTTAAAAGTCCTAGACACTCTATTCATGCTGTCATATTACATTCCCATCCAAATAAAGGCACCACATTACCTAGTGAATGAAAGTTGACATTTCATTATGATGACACCGGCAATCACATCTTTTATCATGTTCTTACTGTTGAAGTTATTGCTGCAGAGGAACTTTATCATCAATGTTGATTATAATTGCGATAATAGGAATGATGTAGATTAATAATCCAGATTCTGTCTGTGGTTAGATAATTACATTTGATAAATTAATGTGAGGAAACTGACAAAAACATTGTTCATTCAATAAACAATCTGCCATTTTATGTAATGTCTGTCTGGTGCTCTATTCTAAAGTGATGAATGGAAAGGTAACTGAATATGAATTTGAAAAACATAGTGATTAAACTTGATAAAAGAGGACAACTTTATGTGGCAGCTATTAAGCAAAACTACCACTCTAAAACTTTGTTTTACTTTTACTTTTAAAAAAAGATGAGCAAATGAATCATCAGATAAAGACCTCAGATTTGATTGTCTTTCAACAGCAGACTGTAAGTGAGGTTTTTGGGGTTTGTTCATCCCTTGTCTTTACTTGGGGTACCTCACTGAACTTTCTGCTTACTTGCTTGTGTTAAAAGCACATTTTTACTGTACATTGTAGACTTTATTGATATTGTATTGTCACACTGACATTATCATTGGTTAAAAGTTTGACATTGTGAAGCCTCAAGTTGAGCTTTTTGGCCTCTCCTGGATTTGTGTATTTCGGGCGTTGGTGAGTTAAGAGATTGCCAATGGCCTGTTCATTTGTCAGTGAATCACTTGGTTCACAAAATGAGATTGTATCCTTAGTAGTTGCACACAATCTGGTTCCCTCTCCCTGGTGGCGAACTACCAAAAGTTGTGTGGCTTTTCTCATTTTTTTTTATCATGGCAAGCTTTGAGAGTGAGTCACCAATTCTGCAATGAGAGTCTAGTTTCAAGTCTTCAGTGTTCAAGCCTGATCGGAGGCTGAGTTACCAAAGAATATGAGTCCATTATTTTTCATTGACATGAATAATAAAAGATTGTCATTTAACTTTAAACTGTTTACTTTATAAATCTGGACTGACTGGATGGGGTCCTTTGAATACACAGAATGCACATTTTATGTTTTCAAATTTGAACTAATTGTTGTCACGTATGGAGATTTTAAAAATTAATCCAGAGCTGTGTGCTGTGTATGTATACTCACTTTCTGTCGGACATGATGCTCTTTAATAAATCCAAAACCCCTTCAGCGCTGTCAAGTATCAAAAATTGATCTCATTTAACATCGTGGGTCCAGTGGTTGAGTGTCTGTAGGGGAAGCTTGATCAATTGCTCCCTCAGGCCATCTAAGGCATCTCAGTTTTCTAGGTGCATCCTGGACAGAGATATGTTATATGTTTCTTTTCCATATTAGAGTTCAAATACAAATTCTGAATCCAAGTCCTAGTCAGCAGTGCTCATGCCCAAGTCAAGTCTGAGCCCAGGACCTGAGAGCTTCAACACTGACCAAAGTCCACCCAGGAGAGTATCACCAGACCAGTTTCAATACATGAGTCACCACTAACAAATCAGTCTATTATTATTATTTTTGTTACTATAAAAAATCACCATTGTCATCATTATCTTCATGTACTAATTGATTAAGCTATGAAGTCCTGACAATGAAATCACACAAAGCAAAGAAAACTTTAGCATGGACTTTTTAGACAGACCTGTTAGTTGAATTACTTGAGCTGAAATAAAATGTCAGCAACCACTTAAGAAAAAACATTCCAAGCTCTTCTGAGGAATCTTAGGTATTGCTCTATTTGCCAACTTGAAGCCTCTTTTAATGAAAAGGCCTTGGCTCCATCTAATATCAGACAGGTACTTTGCAAATCCGAGCTATTAAGACTGTGTGTGTGTATATATATATATATATATATATATATATATATATATATATATATATATATATATATATGTGTGTGTGTGTGTGTGTGCTTGTCATCAGTGTATGCATAAGGTTGTCTTGGTGTTTTTGTTTGTTTGTTAGTTGTTTTGCAATTTGTACAATATGCTAAGTTTTAAAATCCTATGGTTTGCATTGTTTAGACATTTATCTGAACTCTTGGGTCTAAATAAAAACACAATGAAACTGAATTCAATGCTGAATGTCTAACATTTACATCAGTAAAATCAACAATGTTTAATAACTTGGCCAGTCCCCATTCGGCACTTCGCGTAACCATACCCTAATGCACAAGCCTTGCCTGTATGTTCTAAATTGGTAACTTATCTAAAAAAAAGAAAAAAAAACATGACTAGAGAAATTGTTTATAGATACCAAAATTGCCTCATTAATCATTCTTACTTTGGCTGTACAGCTGAGCAGTTTTTTAACAGGCAGCAAAGAATTGACTCACTTTTTCTTCAATGACCTTTCAAAGAAATGCAGTTTTGGGAATACTTGTTTGCTTGTTTTTTCTTCCAACAAGGCAATGTACAGACTAATATACATAACTACTGAAATCCCCAAATTAAAGAAGTGTTTACAGAAGATAAAAAAAGGATGACACGATAATGTATGAAATATTAACCAGCAAAAAGGCAGGGTGATGGTGAGATCTGAAGGCAGGAGGTGGGGCTAGGTTCAGTTGTTGATGCCACAGACGAATCAAACAAGGCTGCAGTGAGGGGAGAGCTGAGGGATAGGAAAATCAGCATTTCAATTACATGATAGCAATTGTTTTTTATCTTGAGTGCAAGTTAATGAAACTAATTAGTCTTTGCAGCATGAACCCTCTGGCAAGTCAGATAATCGCCAGAGGCTTAGATAGTGCCAGTCAATTTTTAGCTTACTGCAGTAGTGGGGGGAAAACAAACAGGGCTTTATCGCTTCAGCAGGCATTACACCTGGGGTTTACATCAACTTCAAGACCTGCTTTCACCTTTCCAGGTTACTTACTAGCCATTTACATGAGGTATCCACAGCACAGCACTGCTGTCAGCTACAAGCCTTTGGGTCTCCACAACAGCTTAATTAGCATTTGATGGAGGACTCCACCAGGCAATTTGAATACCTGTATGGAATAGTATTTAGCAGCCCAGGAAGCTGAGGCTCCTATTTGTTTTACAGAACTGGCAAGCATGTGATGCAGCTCTGGAAGACCTGTATATTGCTTTCATCACGCAGAGTATATTAAGTATTCAATTTAAAGCATGAACTACCCAAGGGTGAAGACACATACCATGGAAATGGTATGTACAAGACTGTATTGCCGTTAAGAAGACATGAATTGACAGTACTCTCAAGGATATATTGAATCGACATATTGAATTTTTGTTTAAAATATAGCACAAGCCTACCAGGAATTAATATTATTTGTGTGATGCATGTATCAATACAAAGTACCACAAAAAATAATAATACAAGGAATAAAATACTGTATATCAGTAACAAAAGTATAATTAAAATGGTTGAGTTTAGAAAACATGTAAAAAGAGCAAAAGGCATGAAGAAAGAGCTGGGGTAAAGAAGATTTTTAAAATGAAGCTAAATGGGAATATCGCCTACAGAATTGTGTATTTGTGCAGTTTTTAACTGTTTTGCTTGCAAAAGAGTAATTCTTGTTCAAAGTCCTGGGGGAGTAAAAGTATAGACATTCGTCTCTGAAACTTATAATAAAAGAGAAAATCTGAGCTCAGTTACATTACTCAATTAGTTAACACAAAACTGCTCTATTTTTCTGCAAAAGGTATTTTCATCGGCTCAGATATCAAGATAAATTGTATGTCTTGTCTTTTGGCTTGTTCTTATTGGTCAATTAACTTTAATTCATGATCTTGCAAGACCATCATCTCAGAGGGCTATCTAGCAGCTCTGAAACAGCTTTAGTATCTATAGAGGGGTACTCACAATATCTGAGATGTAAAGACCACACACAAGGCCAAATTGTTCCTATTTTGCTGCAGGACACGAGGAGAAATCTATAGTTTAGCTGCAAGGTCTAAGAAAATGGTGTTATAGGTCATGAGAGCACCACAGGAAAGAGAAAGTGCTGTCTGCTTTAGACTGTAGACATTTAAAGATGTGGAAGTGATCCGTGGTCCTGAACCGACACTACAACATAAATAGCAGAAGCTGCCAGGGGGCTGTCTGTGGTGCTGAACTCAGACCTCAGAATAAAGCAGATGTTGTTCTGTAAAAGGTGCAGGACTTAGAAACTAACTTATAGCAGGATCGGATTGGGAGCTGTTCATGGTGCTGAACTAACAGCACAGTATTGAGCAGCAGCTGAGCGAGAGCTGTCCGTGGTGCTGAACCGGTTTCACAACCCATAGCAGATGGGGTGCTCTCCTTGGTGCTGAACTCAAACCACAACGTAGCACATTAACTATAGGAAAGCTGTCTATGGTGCTGAAATACAATGTATAGAGACTCACTAAACTGGCAAGACACAGACATATGGTTGGAAACAGTAACTTTCTGTGACATTAAAAATCAAACTTGGAAACTACGCTTAAATGTCTATATTACAGATACACAATTTCACAATCGCTTGTCTAATGCAACCTTTGCTTATCTAAATAGTCTATCCAATCCATCTATTAGTCTTTGTGAACTAAACATTTAAGCATATTTTTTAAGCACTGTTAATATATTAAGAAAAAATGACCAAAACTGATTTTTACAGAGGAAGACCAAAAACTAAAACCAGGAGCAAGTGAAAAAGGCACTGAGGGATTCTGGTAGGTTTAGAATTAAAGTGAAAGGTCAGAACTTTCGGGAGTTACAGCAATAGATTGCTCATACATTGATCTGACAAAGCATCACCTTGTGTTTCTTGTTTTAATACCAAGTATTGATTGACTGACCTTCATTTATATAAATGGACTCCTCCCTCCCAATGTTACCAGCATGGATTATTTCCATTTCTATCTGTTTGTCAAAGCTCTCAGAACCCCTGCCTGTCAATCAATAGTCAGAACTGCATGGGGATGTTTCGATCCTCAACCCTAGGTGAGGAAAACACTATTAGCTGGATATTGTTAAGTGCTAGAGCACAAAAACTCCTTTTATGAGTCCTTTTTGAAAAAATAATCATTACTTCTGTGATAAAAGAGTTACATGACAAAATGAAATTTTAGCACACACATTTGGCCTTGGTACCTTATGCAGAACTTGAGACCAAAGGGGTAAAAAAGTTTGATGTGGAAGTGCAGAAGCCCCAACTAGGTCAGAACTATTCTTGGTCTCCCACCATATGCTAAAAAGATGCCCCAGTATACTGGCAGTTGTGAGGGGAGGAATATCAGTGCAGTTGCAAATTCATCAGCTGGCACTTCAGGTGTACACACCTCAGACTGTTTGCTGCAGTGTAGTGTCCAGCAGCTGGTCAGCCACCCAGAACTCTTATACTGGACGTGGCTGAAATCCAGTTACACAAACAGGGCAAGGCCAGTATGCAAATATTAGAGAGCCAGTTGAATCATAGGTGACAGCTTATCTTCACTCAATACCAAAGAAGAACATGGAACATGTTGTGTGATATGCTCTAAAATTTCTTAAAAAAAATGAGTTTGAACATTTTGTTCATTAACCAGACATCCCTCTCAGTCCTAAACACACAGGAACAGATATTGCCAGGTGGGATGCTCTGGAGTGCAGGGCCATGATGTGCAACATAACCAGGTATTGTGAAGGCAGCATAAGGGTTGGCACATGCATTTTATCCCTTTTATTATTATGCAGAAACTTAAACTTGCAATTATGTAAGTGATGAATGCAATATGTAGAAGGGAAAACCGTATTTGTGGTGTTAAACAAATTTGTAAAGTTGCACAAAAAAATCTGTCTTGCAAATTCTCATCAAGAATTAAGATGAGAGAGGATGTAAGTGATCCCTGGAGTAGGGAGGGATACTGAAGTAGCTACATTTTTAGGAAATGACCAACATTAATTCTGTCAGTAGTACCCAGCATAGAGTAATGTAAAATCAAATGGTACCTTGTTTTGATACCTAAACGCATCCTTGTGCCTGTGAGGGAGTGGAAGAGTAGCTGATTTTTCATGCAGGATATGGGCATGGCATTCATAGAGCTGGGTTTTAGTTTGTGCGCTATTAAGAAATACACTCTGTAGTTGTAGTTAGGTCTTTACATTGTAGTTAATTTTAGTTAAGGGTTTTTAATGTGTCTTCATAACCATCTGCCTGGAAACCACTTCATAGCTAAATTCATCTGGCTTAACTATCTGTAAAGTGGAGCTTTGGTTTTCTTTTAGAATAATTATAGTGTTCTGAAATTAAAACTTTGGAGGTGGTGGTATTGGAGTGTTTTGAGTCAGAGATTTTATGTTCTCTAAACAGAGCCATGTTGACAGTTTCCAGTCCTTAAGCTGAACTAAGTTAGCAAGAAATAAGAAAGTAGAACTCTCCTGTAAGACAATAAATAAATATCCTTCTCTAAATGAGACTCTTCTCTCTCCTTACACGACACCAGAAACAGCTAATTCACTCCAAGCTTTTGCACAAGTGTGAAAAAACACAATGTTGGCATAGAGTCCTTGTAATATACAATGGCATCTCAACAACTGCCATGTGACAGAAAAACATGCCACCATCACAGAAACCTAACATCTCCATAAACCTATTGTGTTTCCTCTTGGCATCTCTGAGATGTGACCGGGATCTTTAATTAAGTCTGCAGTGTCAGGAGGGGGTGTCCATATTACTCCTCTGACATTTCAGCTCCACTGATATGGAAACCAGAAGTGCAGAAATTCCATTAAGCGTGCCGTGTGTGTGGCAGCAGAACACGGGGCACCCCGGGGACTCCTAAAGTGGCATTTCCACGGCCTGTCATATCCTTTCTCATAGAAAAAAAATTTCAGTTCAGTTCTGCTAAGCTGTTGGATAAACTCTAGAGTTTAAGAACAAAAATACATGTTATCTAGTAAAATAACATAATTTTGGATTCTTCGTGTTGTGTTTTTTGTACATCTCCTTTAAGCAGTATATGCTTCTATTGGATATAGTAATTACTTCAAAATGAGTTTTTTTCCACCAAATAAATCTGTTAGGCTTGTATTTTTAGTCTATTTTTTGCCATGCAAGATCATATTCAAAGCACTAATTCTAACCAAATACCCGCAAAGTGCAGCACACCTGACTGAGCTCTCCATCATTTGCTTTCAGTCCAACTGCCTCATTAGAAAAATGCTTTCCTCACAGCTTTCATTACAGCATAACAGTGCTCGATTCCAGCTCAATTTGAAAATCATTACTTTCTTGGTGCCAGGGTTTGAATATTTCAATTTGACAATTTTTCACACAAACAGTTTCAAAAAGTGTCTGAAAAATCACCCGTGGTTGTCATGAGTAAAGGAGGTCTGATGCATGGAGCAGGAATTAATCTGTGTATTTGCAAGCCCATACTTCTGCTCTGTAAGAATTTATTCATCTGATCTTCAACATACTGACTTTCATTGCGCCATAATGTGTCCTTCAGTTGTTGCAACCGTGTAATCACCTTTTTTTTTTAAAATCTTAAGGCATGGTACAAGTGATGTGTAAATCTACCAGACTTATGTAATCAGACGATTGAGACTCATCTCTCTTTCTTTATATCTCTCTCTCTTTCACTTTATAAAGCTCACTGCTGATAACTAAGGACTATTTTTAAAAGGGCATCATTTTGGATAAGGGTCAAGCTGAGTCATGCTTTAATGTGATGATTTACGTTTGTGAAACTTAGTTTTAAAATGCTCTTTTTAAAAAAACAAAAACAAATGATGGAAACTTACATACAAATCAGTGATGTGCCATATAGGTACATGTGAATTAACAAGTTTTTGGGGCAGGCACATACAGAACAGAAACTAAAACCTAAGTATCAATCTCAGTTTGCAAGTATTGATTAATACTGATACCAATGTTGGTATTGATATATCGATATTTCAGATCATTCTGCCCACTGTTAGTTTAAGGAACACTGTTTAGCCTTTGAATTTTTCAAAACCACAGTTGTCTTGAATCTTCACATGAATCTGTTCTTCAGTGAACTGAACCCACCCGAGAGCTCTTGGTGTTTTTTCTTCAGTTTAATGTATGTGATGGTATATAACAACATCTAATGAAGGGTTATTAGTGTCCGTGCCTTTGCCCCTACAGCACATATCACTGGCTCTGCGTGTGTGTATGTGTGTGTGTTTGTTTGTGTCTGTCTGTCTGTCTGTCTACCTGTGTGTGTGTGTGTGTGTGTGTGTGTGTGTGTGTGTGTGTGTGTGTGTGTGTGTGTGTGTGTGTGTGTGTGTGTGTGTGTGTGTGAGTGGGAGGTTAGAGTGGGAATAAAACAAAGTTGTCTTTTCCATGGACACTCAATTGCAATGTCAGAGCATCCATTTCTATCTAACATGACATCCAAGAGGAGCTCAAGTTCTGTAAAATGATCCAACAAAGTCACAATAGAATACTCAAACAAAAAAAAAAATCCTACCAACAAAGAAAGATAGCAAAGAAGCTGTAGGCATGCAGTACAGCCTATTACTTTCAACTTGCCATGGCCTGGAAAGATATTAAACTAAAGTGTATTAGGTGCTGCCTGGGCTTGCCAGACAGATTTTGACTTGGGTTTTTCCACCCAAGGCGCTCCTTGGCATCACCCTTGTAAAGCATCATCATCTTTGCACCCACAAGACCTGCTTAAGGCACCAGAAGAGATCCTGGTCTTTGTGTTCTGATTCCCATACAATAAATGAACCCTAACAACTCTTTTGTCAAGAGGAAACAGGAATTCAGCTAGCTTTTCTCTGAGCCAAATCCCCTTGAAGACAATTGAACACTTGTGTTTTACCTCACCAGAATGAATCTGAAGTGGGATTATCGGGTTATCTTCTTATGCCCTTGATATCTGCCATGACTGAACTGATGATAGCAAGGAAATACACAGAAGAAAGATTTCTGCGCTGCTACTTTATTGAAGTCTGAGAGGGTTATTTGGGGGGTGTAAAGCTAAATTCCTTCATATCCTCCAACTGGAAATGAAGACTAAAGGACCTGGTGCAAGCAGCTCACAGGAAACAGAACAGGATGAAAGGCAGACTCCAAGACCCAGTGTCCTTGTCATTATGTAGGAACAAAAGCCTTATTTTACTGTTGCTTAAATACATGTCAGAAAGGGGGCTTCATACCAATGGCTGCTTTTGTTTCACAGTTCCTTTGTGTGCCTGTGGCATGTTTACATGTATAGACCCTACATTGCAGGTCAATAAAGTATGTCAATATCATGAGGCGCCTGCTTCGGGCCTGAAACATTTCTCAAACAAGTGCAGATTTATCACTCTGTCCTGTTTTTACATGAGAAAGCTCCACCTTGGTTAAAAAATGGGCTGCCTGGTCAGCGTCCTAAATTTCACTGGGTCCTGACAGGTTGATGCCATATTTACTGTGTGAAATATAATGCAAGGAGATGTGGCTATTAGAATGGTTGTAGCTCTTTTTGATCAGAGGCCTCTGCAGCACAGAGCTGTCAGCTGAGCTCTGTGAGTTTTTTATTTGGTCAGAGATTCACAGTTCATGTGGGAGCCAGAGAAACAGACAGATGGATCCTACGAGGTTCATGTACACGAGTGTGACACCAACAAGCTCAATAGGTCTGGATGTTTGTGCCGTGGCACTTCTTGTTTGTAACAAGCTGATGAGTTGTGAGAACAGGGATGAATATACTCAACTTTTTTTTTCCTTGCTGTCAGTGCTTAAATGTGACAAAGAAAGAAAGACACAGTGACCTTGTAATTATTGGATTCTACCTGGTGTCTGAACCGCTTTCAGATCTTACACTTTATGCTGAGATAAAACTAACTGTTTCTCTCATTTGTCAAAAGAGCTGACAGCAAAATGCCACTCCAAAGACAGTATTACAACATGCTATTATTTTTATAGATTTTTTGTTACCCAAGGGATACTTTTTGCGATAGTACTTTTTTGAACTATGGGCTCACGGTTAGGAAAAACATGTCTCTGTCTGCAGAGAGGAGGAGTATTTCTGCCAAGAAAAACATGGGTTTCAACCATGAAATGCTCTTTTCTAACAACGTTCACCACTGCTTTCTTAATCTGCATTGTTTTCTTTCTGCTGCTCAGGCCTTTAAATCACCATTTAAGGCTCAATTTTAACGGTCTCTTTAGCTCATCCAAGTCAATTACAGAACAGCTGGTGGCACAGGACAGAAGAGGGACTTGACTGTCCTCAATGTGTATGTGAAAGAGCTGTATAAGGTCTATTTTTGGAAGGGCAACTTGTAGGTTGAAGATTTCTGTAAATCAATGTAAAAGAAAATTCAGAAATACAGAAAGTAATATTTAATGATGTACTTAAATAAAGACATGTGGAGTCACTTTTTATGAGTTTAAGTTCATTTCTGCATCAAAATTGGAAGCATGTCTTTAACATAACAAGTCCAAGTCTCGCTGATAAAGTATATATATGTGTATATACAGTATAAAAATATAGTTGTGTGTGTGTGTGTGTGTGTGTGTAAAGATGATTATGGATCTTGATACCAGTCCTGCCAATGAAATGGGGTAAACTGTTTATTCAAATACCTCAGGGTAAATATTATCAGCCTGCCTGGTGTTTAAGAGACCGGAGGCTCAGGAGAAATAATGGCCACAGAAGAGAAATTCAGCTGTGGTGCAATGAGAAACTTTATTGCTGTTTACATTTCAACATCGCAAAGTTTGGTCTCACTTATCATGGCTTTAACACGTCTTCAATACTCATGACAGGGGACTCTGATACCCACACATCAGACTCACTGATTGACAAACAACAATCTGAACTAAATGTATTTTCATTGCCCTTGCTCACATCAAACCATTCTGTGTTTTATGAACTGATATGAAAGAAAAAGCTCATCTCCCATATGTCTGTGGTATAACCAGATCTCACCTTGAAATGCAAACAAACTCACACAAGCCCATTCACTTTAATTGGCACAAGTGAAACATTAAGTTATATTTTGAAAGAATAAAAACAAACTAGCAGAGAAAGAGTGGGGTACTCATTTGGAGTGGAGAGGCTAAGGAGTGTGTGTTAAGCTTAGTTTGCTCATGAAGCTTGATGTTTCCCAACAGCTCTACGTTTGATCAGTGAAGAAAATTAACTTTACTGTTGATACAAGTCCCTGTTGGCAGAAAAAAAAAAAAGATTAGTAACATTCAAGAACCTCAACTGAAAATAACCTTGGGTTTCTCTAAATTTTGGTGCAAGTTTGGTGAAATGTGGTTTGATAAATATTTTCAAAAGCCACAAAGATCAGTGTTTTGGGATAATTAACTAGCAACTTGCCTCAGAAGTTATTCAAAACATGGGCCATGCCTACTTAATTTCTTTTGAAAAATATTTAAAAACAATTTTGCTAAATATCACCACATCTACCAACATCTACTTTTAACAAATGTGTGCATCCATTATGCTGGTCGCAAACCAACAAGAATGCCCCACAACACAGCCTCACTTTTTTTGTCACTGGGGACAATCATTGAAGAAAAAATCAGAACATAACCCAATCCCAATAACAACGAAACAAGCGACATGTTCCCCAGCCTGAATCCAGTTCCATTGTACCTGCTGACAGTGACAGAAGCCTGGAGCCTCCCTCTAAAAAGAGCTTCTAATATCTCACAGCCTGCTGATGATTGTGCCCTTTCCTCCCTCTTTTCCCCGTAGTGTCCAATCCACAGATTCGATTTACAGGCCTTTAAAAATGAGTCAAACTTTTATTGCGCTGCTCACTGAAGAGACATGAAATATAGGAGGAACAAGGCAGACATATTTTATTTGAAAGTTTCACTCACTTCTAATGTCACAGCTGTTACTGAGTGCAGGGTCAGACTTTCATTGTTTTAATTTTTAAGCTCCATTTTATTTCATGTTGTTAAAATACATTTCTGTATTTTACCACAGGAAACGGGCAGCTTGATTTCTATGGGACACAGATATATAGTATCAGATTTAGTAGGGGTGTGAAAAGTTTTGGCTGTAGAACAATGTTTTATCATCACACAGTGGTTGCTTGTCCTCTTTTTCTCCTCTTGCCTGGTTAATAGAATAAGAGAAAATAAGGTCAAAGCAGTCACAGGTTTTCAACAGGAAAAAGTGCGAAGCCTGATATAGATTCTTTTAAAACAAATCACACAGTCACCATGCATTGTTAGTGGAGTGAGAACTTAGAGTGAAAATGTGTGAAGTTACCTGACAAGTCACCTATTATCTTCAGAGGGGAAGTGAATTCATGCAGAACGTTGCACTATTTCTTCTTCTCGATTCATGTCACTTTTGTTTAAACCCAGATAACACTCTAATTTTGCCCACAACAGCGTTGTATTTAGAGCTTAATGACAATAAGTTTAATTTCATTTGGTCTGATTTGGCTAAACTTTTTGTTGTTGAATTAAAGGTGAGCAATAATAATAATAACAATAATAATAAGAAAATAAGAAAGAATGTCACTGAAAAATTTGTTTTTTGGGACAAATGACTACTTGATCTCAATTGAACATATTCAATGAGAGCACAGATTTAGTGAGCTTTGGTTGTGGTTCAAGAGTCACTTGCAGAGTGGGAGTTCAAATTTCATCATTAGGTCATAGAGTGTTAGGTATGTCTAGCCTTAGTTCAGTGAAGTGATAAATAAATGTATGTTATTGTAGTGTAGGTTGTTATTATGATTTTAAAAAGACTAAACACAGTTGTTTGTTAATTAATAGCTTCACCCAACCTCTAACCATGAGTGAGAGAAAATTGTTTGTGTTATCGTTCATGTTCTTTGTAAAAAGGCCAGGAAATCATAAATTCTGACAGGATATGTAAACTCATGAGCACAACTGTGTCTGTAATTCTGACAATTCACCTGAAGGAAACAAGGCCTGTTTTTTTTAATAGCATTCTCTGAACTGCTCCATCACACCTGCAAGGTTGACCAAAGATAGCACAGACTCTTTGCATGTGCAAAAGCCACGAGTGTAAACACAAAGAGCAGTGAGGCTAAAGAAGACTGATGAAGTTGCGACTGTGAGATGAGACCATTAGAGGAAAATGTTGTGGCTCTGACAACAGTTCCCAGAGGGACAACTACCACAGAACTAAAAAGAAAATGTTGCTATAAATAACAGATGTACTCGTATTTCTTGGTGGCGTCAAGCCTCGTCCCTCACCCCTCCAATGCCATCTTGGTCATGATGACTGTTCAGTCATGTCTTTCAATCAACTCATGTAGAAAAGTCATGGCTTAGTCTGTGACCTCCAAATTGAGAGCAGCAAACAAGGTAACAGTAGAAAACATGATGTAGTCTAACCTCTGTCTGAGAGTGAGGCCTCTGAATGAAGGGTTTTTTCATTTGGCAAGTTTGCTCTTGCCATCTCTGCGTCCATTTCTCTGTCCTCTCTCTTAAACCATGGCTGGGAGGAGCCAAGATGTGACTGTTCTTTCTATCCTGCCTTTTTATCTCCCCAGGAGTGATCCATCCACCTTACACCAACCCTGATAGTACAGTACATACAGATCAGACAACTTTGTTCTATGTTTTATGGGGTTTGATACAAATACTTTATACAAGCAATCCTGCCCATTCTGGCACTATGTACATAAGAGGGGTGGACAGAAAATAAATTCTTGGGTTAAAGAAAAATACTGAATACTTAAGATTATTATTCAGCCCCCATGTTGCATAAATATACAGGTAGAGCAGGGAATAATATTCAGCCTTGCCCAGGGGCACATCATTGTATATACAGTAGAGTTAGTTAGCAATGCATAAATATATAGGGAGGAAGAGGTGTGAGTAGGATGGCAAACTGCAAGTAGGGAGCAGTAAACAGGTTTCATTGCCTCTTTTTGTGGCGTTGCAGTGAAGTCATTGATCTACCCCGACAAAGAGGAGGGGCAGCTGATCACACTTGGGAAATCATCTTTGACCTGAGATGTCACCAGTGGATTCCTATACGTAAAAATGAGCAGGGGTAATGACTGTTAAGGGAGGAGGACAGCCCAGGGAGGACTGTTGGCATGGATTTCTTGGATTAGTATTTGGGGGTGGCGGTGCAGTGTGACTGAAGCTGTGCTTGGGACCACTGGAAGGTAATTAATGACAAGCGCTTGTAATGCACGGTGCGCTGTCACAAAATGCCAATGCTGATGCGATGTAGTGAAGGTTATCCGGGCAGACCAAGCACAGAAACTCATTTCATTAGAGTGGTGTAAGTCAATGTCTCTAGTTCTTTTCTCCACATCTCTCTTACTGGTTTTATCTGCCGGATCTTGTTTCTCAAAACCTCCTCACTGGCAATTCAACTCATTACAGACCAAAGCAGTCAATTTACTGGCATGCTTTAATAAATTAGTCGAAGGCAGGATTTAGCGGCAGATTGGAGCTGATTGCACCCTTGTTCTATTCATTTGCACAGACCTTGGTTAATTGACTCCTGAGCAGCAATCCATTGGACACTCACTATCTGCTGCCAACCTGACCCTGACCTCAGTCATGAAAGGAACAAAAGAGCAGCCCTTTGTTTAAAAAAGGGTTTGTTTCAGCTCTGTGGTGTGAACATGTACTTCTGTGTATATCAGATGAGGAAAAAAGAAGAAGCAGCCAGATGTGTGTATCTTGTTCAGGGGTAATGTGAAAGACAAGCAAGGTGGGAGATGAGACCAGCAGTAGAAAAGTGAGAGTGAAGATTAATGAAGATAGCAGAATGTGCTCAATGCAAGTCAAAAATTGATTCATGGCTCCATAAAGGAGAAAATGTGCAATAAATGTGTCTAATCCTCTGATGATACATAGACAGCTGTAGCATCTTATCTTACCAGTTGTTGCACAAGATGCAAGAAATGAACAGATAAAGAGCAGAATCTTCACCCAATTACTTTTCCCTCTGAGGTGATCAGTCACACATGCTGTTAATTTGTTCTGCATACGCCAAAGGAAAAAAGATAACACTATTTTGTTTCCATTTTAGACTAGTTCTTATTAAGACTTTTTTTTGTCAGTACAAACTAACAAAATAGAGAGAAACATGACTTTGGACAATGGGTAACTTATTTCTTGGTGTTGGCAACTGTCTTCCTTAATCAACAGCCTACACAGCATTAATCAATCAGAACGTGCACTTACTTTGACTGAGTGCCTTATATCCTACTTTCACAAAAACTGCAATCTCAGTATCCAAGGTTACGGTTGATGGTAGCCAACATTATGGAAATTACAGGGTAGTAACAGATGTAAACTCATGTAGGACGTCAAACTGTGGAGGTCTTTTCCCTGTAATGCTTCAGTTTAACCGGTGACTTAAGCAGAGAGAACTGAATTGTTTTAACAAAAAAGCAGTGGACTGTATAAAAATAGTTTCATTGACATCACCCATTGGTTTCTTAAGAGGCACTAGGACGCCTGATGACGAAGGTTGCAATCTTGCAGCTGCTCAATCAACCTAATTTTAATCACTCATGAAACAAGCAATTACATAGAGTTGAGGCAATCCAAAGCTTTGGTGCAGGAAGTTGTTGCTTCAAACATCATCTAAGAGCAGATTGTTTGCTGAGCTTACATATAAACTCACTGGCCACTTTATGAGGTATACCTTGGTCATACTGGATTGGACCACTCTTGTCGTCCAAACCATCCACTCATTTTCTATTACTTATCATATTTAGCCTATGCCAACTGTCTTGGGGTGTAAGGCAGGATACTCCCTGGATTTGACACAAGTTGATCACAGGGCTGACACACAGACAAATTTTCATATTCCCACATACTTTCTCCTTCTGGCAAATTATAGCCACCAGTTAACATGATGAGCATGTTTTTGGACTGTAGAAGGAAGCCAGAATACCTAGAGAGAACCCAAGCATACAGACACATGCAACATCCTAGCTCCACACAGAAAAGTGCACCTTGCCTGAACTGCTATCAGTGCTAGTGACCTTCTGCTGTGAGGCAACCACTGCACCACCATGCAACCCTGCCTTAATAGTTTGTTGTGTTGATTCAACAAAGTGCTTGAAACATGCCTTACAGATTTTGCTCCATTTTGACATGATGGCATCACACAGTTGCCAAAGATTTATTGGTTGCACATCCATATTGAGAATCTCCTCCTCCACCACATCTCAAAGGAGCTTTATTGGATTGAGGTATGGTGACAATGGAGTCCAGTGGAATCATCAAAATTGTCAAGAAACCAGTTTGAGATGATTTAAGCTTCGTGACATGAGCATTATCCTACTGTAAGTCTCCATCAGGAGATAGTTACACTGTGCTCTTAAAGGAGTGAACACAGTCAGCAACAATACTCAGGTAGGCTGTTGGGTTTAAACCATGCTCAATTAGTACCAAGGGACTCTAAGTGTACTAAGACAATATCCTTCACACCATTACACCAGCAGCAGCAGCCTAAACCTTTGATACAAGGCAGGTTGGATCCATGTTTTCTAGTTGTTGGCATCAAATTCTGACCCTAACATCCAAATGTCGCAGCAGAAACCCAGACTCATCAGAGCAGGCGATATTTTTCAATTTTCTATTGTCAAATTTTGGTGAGCTTGTGTGAATTATAGCCTTTGTTTCCTGTTCTCAGCTGATAGGAGTGTCACCTGGTATGATCCTCTTCTGCTGTATACTTCAAGGTTGATCATGTTGTATATCCAGAGATGGTCTTCTGTAGACCTTGTTTATAATGAGTTGTTATTTGAATCACTGTTGTCTTTCTCAGATAACACAAATTTGTCCAACTACTAAACAATAAAAGCTGCAATAAAAGAGCAATAATATCTTGGCTAGTTTTAGTGGTGATGAAGATTTTCTTTCAAAGACACATTTAAACTCAAATATTTACAGTGAACACATACAACAAAGTTCAAAATAACCAGTTTGTAGATATATAATTTGGGGTATCAGAAGAGTTCTGTTTTTTCTCATCACTCTATTTGTTACAGAGATATCACAACCAGGTCGTCGATTGCATTCTTTCTTGGTCAGACAGCTCTGCACTGACACATGATGCATAACTGAGCAGATAAATGTGGTGAAAGATACTGTTTTGTACTATTCGAAAATGTGTCCATAAATGTACAGAATTGCACTAAATGGGAAAAAATATTGGAGTAAGTTTGTGCTGCCAGGTTTAGAGCAAAAGCTACATACGTCTTATCGGACGAGTTGCAGACTCTTTTTATTCAATCCCACCAGCAGCAACTTTTGTCAAACCACAAGAGGAGAGAAATTCTTGCTGACTGCCACTTCACCATGTGCTGTAATTTTCGCTCCTTCTTTCAATCCAAAAGCATATCACACAGCACTGACAGTGTTGTGCAGCTGTGACTGTCTGGGAGATTGAGCTCAGCATCCCCTTGCTTGAATCTGTGCCAGAGGTCAAAGGTGACAGATGAGCTTGTGACAGGTGAAGCAAGAACTTGTCAGCATATGTGTCACAGAAACAGAAGTAGCCATGGCAATAAAGTATGTACATGTCAGCTCTGGAAGCCTGAACATGACTTGTTCCTCATTTATCATGATCCTGCTTTGGCTGTGCCAGCTTGAGAAAGTGCAATCGAGTAAAGCAAGCAAAACAAAAACACATCTTGTTGAGCGATATGGAATGATGCTAAAATTGAAGTAGCTGTGCTGACTCCAAATATTTTCCACTACTTTCAAACATGCAGCATGAATCTCATCCAGGGCCGGTGCTTAGAGACGGACAGATTTGGAAGCAGGGTATTCGATTTCACTCATAAATGTTTTAAAATCCAGCAATATTTATGATCATCCACTTTTATGGTTAATCTATAGCAGAACCATTAGGCATGCATTAGCGAGTGAAGTATATTTGACCTAATCCTAGTCCTCATTGAGAAGTCAATAGCCTGCATTAATCCTGCCTAAATAAAAACTATTGCCCAGCAATGTTTTTGCACCAATCACTTGAGTACCACTTTCGAGACCCTCTCTCTCTCCACTGCCTGCAAATTAGGACATTCATAACTTGAACATGATCCCTCTGTTGCTATTTTAAACCTCAGGGACACAGAGGAGGAGGCAACAGAGAGGGAACAAGAGACAGAGAAAGAACTGGACAGACAGTTGCATTAGGAACAGATGTATTGCTACCTAAATCCATAAAAGTGACTCTGGTTCATTTGACTCCCAAAAGTCTAGAGTGAACAAGCTTACATCTAATTGCCTTTCCTTCAAATGACCCGAATGTCTACGACTTTGACTACAATCTCAGGCTGAGCTAGATTTTCTCCAATTCTAACTAGGCTTATCAAATTTGTGTTTTGGTAATTACATCAAAGACGAGAGAAAAAGTAGAAAAACTGGATCAGTGGTGCCACAGCAGCCTCCATCAAAACAGCCTAAAAGGTAATGTGGCGTCCTACAGAGTGCACCTCAAAGGGACAAACCAAACCAAGATTAAAACTGTTTCCAAATGCCACTGTTTTTTTTTTTTTCTTTTACTGCAATTCACTGCTGAGTTACACACAGCTGGTGAATACTACAAAAAAAAGAAAAAAAATCCACAAACAGGGAAACAAAGTCTTCCTTTCCAACTTTTCATTTTCACTCTTCAGAAGACAGACATTTCTGTCGGCATGGTTCAACCTTCCCCTCTTTGACAGCTGACTGGTATGGTACAAACAAAAGCTGTTGCAATATCATAGCTTTGGGCTTCTGTCCTGTGTCTGAGCGATAATTTGAGACATGGAATAGTCTCCACACAGCTCCACCTCTTTTGTCACCTAGTCAAACTCTCAGGCGTCTCTGGATCCCGGCATCTTGGTGAGGTGGATGGAACCAACAGGACTTGGATGCCTGTCAAGATGAGTTCCCAGAAGCCCTCAGCTGCTACAGTTTATCACGCCCTCAAGTCTGTTATATCTCCACTTCTCTCGTCATGCCCGGGGATCCACTGAGGCATACAAAGAGATACCTTTAGGAAAATGATTGTCTTCGTTGAACTGAGAGGTGTTAACCGGCTACCTTCTGAGAAAATGCACCGGATAGGTTTCAGTCATGGAAACGTTGTCAAGACAGGGTAATGAGAAGAGACATGGTAAACTGCTTAAAATGCAAATATCCTTTGCATTTCCCAGGAGCTTTCAGATGGTTTTTCCCAGTGCTTTAAAGCGGTCCGAGACGCTCCATGTCGACAATTTGAAACCAATTTATGGACATATTGACCCATGAAAATCACATGCAAATGGGATCAATCGTGCCCAGGTTAAGTGAGCGATCTTGGCAGCGAGTAAGAACTTTACGGCTCGCAAAACAGCAAATGGATGGCTTGACGAGGCCAGCTTGAGTCCCCTTTTTTTACTTTCTCTTTCACTCTACTTCCCCGATAACTCAACCCTGGCATGAATATAAATGGAGACTGGTGAAGAGCAGGGACCGGGTGCTGGTGAATGGCTTTCTGCTCGGCCTCTGACAGCAGCGCTCCCCTAATGGGTTCAGCCTGACTGGATTCAATCATGTCCCCTGATACCCTCTGAAGAGGATGCAAATTGTCAATCAGACCGCTCCCTCCCTCTGCTCATGCTGCCCGGTCTTTGGCTGCTGTCTTTACCTCGTTCCCCCTGATCATCCTGCCATCATTCACCTTGCACTTACTTCAGATTTGCTCTTTCAGCCCTATACATATTAGCCTGCTTTTCCATAAGGTGTGTCTCAATCTGCCCTGGAAACATTGACATGAATATCATCCACGAATGAACTAATGAGTGCAGAAAAGGTCATGAACATAAAAATCTGATGAAAAAAAATGCCTTTCAAGGCTGCTTTTGTAAAGGATGCTAGAGCTATGGCATTTTGAGCCGATAAAATACCCATTCTGTGTCAAATACTGGGGAAATAAATAGAGAATTTACATAACTGTTTTATTATTTCCATTAAAGAGACAGAGGTAACAGGTCCTCTGACTTTCCAAACAATAGACAGCCCAGTGGAAATGAGTAAGGATTATTATGCTTTTGTTTTATCCAACCTTTTAGGCAAACAACAGCTAAGAGGAGACAACATGTTTTGATTTGTAAAGGTTAATATATTTATTGAATTGCCTCATAATGCAATCATATTTCATTAGCCTCACATAAAAGCAATCAGGTATGAAATCTCTTGCTAGTAGGCAAAAACGGTGAACAGATATTTAAATACATTTCTGCATTGAAGGACAGCTTAATCTTCCCTGTGGGCAGCAGATGCTTCTTTGTAGATCTGGGAAACTTCATCATGTGTCTCATCGATGTGTGCAACAAAAAACACAAGCTCAAGATTCAAAGACTGAACATGGTGGGGGACACCGATGGCCTAAGGATGGAATAAAAATATCAAGGTAGTGGGATATCTACAAGAAATAGATAAGTCAGCAGCAAAACAGATGGTTCGATGACCGCATTCTTGCTTTAACCAAAAGTAGGATGATTTCAGTCAGCTTTAGTTCTCTTAGTTAATGATTTCTGGAATATAAGATCATAGCAAGACAAATGTAAGAATATGACTATAAAAGATACTTATCAAAAACAAGAGTATTTCCAACAGAAGATCTCTGCCAGCTCAGCCTTGTTTTTATAGACATTGGCTGAGGAACCAGCACCAAATCTTTGCCATTGTTTGTAGTTTATTTTGTAGTTAAGAGAAATGTGATTCAACATCAAAATGTATTGTTTTATTTTGAAAATCAAGCATATTTTCTAAATTGCTCTGGTGTCTAATTTCATGCCCTGTGCATACTGCTCTGTCGTTCTGGGTCATGCTGTGACCTCCAGTGAAAAAAGAAGCCCTGCACAGCAGCTGAAAGTCAACAGAGAGGAGTCAGTAGAAGCTTGTGCTTTGAATGGGATTGAAATCTATCATTTCAGGTTCTGTTATGGAGCAGACAGACCTGACCTGGTTCTGGTGGAATTGACTGTTGGATAATTTAACCAACATCCATCTTTTTTTGTATACCTAATATAAAGAAAACTGAATGTGCTTTACCTAATAAACACTTTCCTTTGCTTACTGCACAAGTTATCTGCAAGAGTCTGTGGGCTTCAAGAGAGACTAAACCAGGGCAAACATGCAAGGTTGATGCGTTTGGTGATGGTTTATTTGTTTTGTTTTTTTGATCCCCGTTAGCCTCTGCCAAAGTAGCAACTACTCTTCCTGGGGTCCATTCATACTAACATTAATAAAATTCCACACAAATAAAGTGATTAAAAGAGAAGATGGATCAAAGAATTGTTAAAAGTAAATGACAGCACAATGAAAAGCAAAAAAGAAAATACACACACATCAAAATTGATAAAACACAGGTATTACATTGGTGACATGCCATTTGCTCTGGACACAACAGGATTCCTCTTTTAATAAAACTACTCTGTAGAAGACAAGACTCAACAGTCAACAGAAAAGATGGAAGAAACTTCTGTGGTATGTGGCAGATGGGAGAGATCTCAAGTTACGTGGTGCTGCAGAATGAAAGCCCATTTATTACAGCTCTATCTGCAATGTAACAAAAACATGCTCCCCGGCCTACGGTGCACTGATCGGCAGTTCAGGGCTGCTGCTCCAAAAAACACAAAACAGACTGAAAAAGTCATTGCTCGAAAGCAGGAGACCTTAAGTTACCTTGTGGTGCAGTCACACAAATTGTGTTTTTAGAAGTAAATTGAAAAACATTGTCTTAGAAAATAGTTTCTATATCTTTTTGTAGTAATATACAAAGACAACCTGTAATGAATTTGATAAGAGTGTCACACAAACACTGGCTCAAATAACGAGACAACCGGTGCTTCCTATTAGCACACCTCCCTGCCATACAAATTAGCAGGACAAGTTTCCTGTGGAATGTTTGATTTAATACTCCACAACTGCAGCAAACATGATGAAGTGTTGTGTTGGCTGCTGTTGCCTCCATTTATTCTTTGAAACCTACTGTTCAAGTGCTGGGCCCAGTAAAAACATACGTGTGGCCAAATTCCTCCAGATCCATCTGATCCTTCTGCACTCTGCCATGACAGGTTTCATTTGTGTCAACATGTCAACTTTCACTGGCTCTGCTCCTTTATGTTCCTGCTCAGTTTCAGATCTGGTAGGTCAGAGCCCACTACAGCTTATACTCAGACTTCCTTTTTCCAATGCAATGACCCATCAATTTGCACAGAGCTGCACTAGAGCGGCAAGTGAGGCAAAAATATAGACATCTGAAGGATTTTCAGAATACAGTCGAAAAAAAAAGAAAATGCAAACAAGGTGAGGCTTGTCCTTGGTCAAGTGACTCATGCTCCCAGAGTGGTTTGGCTCCTTGCTGCTTCCTGACACATCTGGTGAGTGTTGACGGACAAAAGGGAACAAAGCTAAAGTGCAGCAGAGCTTAGACTGATTCCACATCTTGTGGAAGTTCAGCATTAAAGAGCCAGATCATCAACATCCTGATTGAATGACAAAATACGGTGTAACTGCACATTGTCCTTGAAATAAATGAACTAAACTAAAACTAAACTAATACTCAGTCAAAATACAAACAAGTGCAACACGTGCACCGCCATCTGAATATATTGCATTATATACAAAAAGCAGAAAATATTGCCATTGCCAGCCTCAGTTTACATGTGGTAGGTGGGCATTGAAGGCGTCAATTGGGAATAATCACTGAATAGATGCCAGTTTTAGAATCATGTTTTGGCTCCAAATAGCCGCCCCCACTTACTGTTTTCAGTGAAGTTTTTTATGATTTGGTTCCACTGGGTTTGATTTACGTCAAGTGAATTGAGCTGTATTGCTAGAGGTGTGAAAACAATCTTAAAAAAACTGTGATTCTGACGCTAAAATATATCAGCCTGGCTGCGGTCCAGTTCCACTCCATCATGATACTGGATCAGGTAGGTTTCCATTCATTTCAATGTGTCACATCACAGTGATTCTGCTCTGTTCTGGTCTGATGGCATGCCTGGTCTGGCAGATCACAAGTGATACACAGCAATCTTATTTCTGTCAGTTGCTAGGGCTGTGACATGTTAATCCACCCAAGGGAAAATAGAGCAGGACAGGAGGTAGTGTCAGCAAACCATCTAAAAAGAACCTGTGACTTTCAAAATAAGACAAACTATGTCAATACTTTCTTTTATTTAGCTTGACTATGATAGCAAACATACACAATGAGAGGGGACACACCTGGAGTCAATGGGTTTAAGGCTTCAAAGTGCAACATGAATGAAGAGAGACTTATCAAAGGAGTGGGGACTCCTTGGTCTCGTGACTCCAGCTGTCTGTCAATCACATGGCTTGCACATGCAGCTGATGTGAGTTGATGAACGCTGTCAACACGCAGAACTGCAGATGCATCTGGTGCAGGCGTGAGAATTAACAAGTTTTTTTTAAATGTTTTTCAGTAGTGTTGGAGCCAATGAGAGAAAAGTGCCTCAATTTCTAACATTTTACAACTGCTATTCTGAGGATCCTTTGCTGCCTTCCCTCTATTGCTAAAGACAAAGTTAAAACTGACCAAGTATGGCTGACATGATAAATGACAGAGGTGATGCTCTGCAATTAGCTGTGATGAATTGCACAGCCACTTTGGATACACTCTGAATAATTGATTTTAAAAAGAATCATCAGATGTTTGCATTCCACAACTAAAAGCATCAGTGTCAGTGGGTGATGTATGGAAGCCCAGTTAAGAGCCCATTTCCCTCCCATTCCACCGGGAGAGAAAAAGACCACAGTAAATAACCACCACACTGCCAGAGGGGGAAAGAAGAGCATTGAGAGAACAGGGAAAAGTCCTCATTACTCTCACCACCTTTCATTTCTCTCTGCTTTCTGCTTATGCTACACCCTGAATTTTTTTTGCCTTCTACCCTTTGCTCCTTTCTCCTCCTATACCATTTCTTCTGTCTAAATCTCAAACTGACCTGACAATGTCGACTGGAGAAATTCACCCCAGGAAATACACAAACACTTCAATCAGTCAAAGGCAACGCAGGTTCAACAACTGAATTAAGATAGACACATTGTTCCACAAGAAAATGTTCATGTATTGATTATTTAGACCAGTAGTATCTGTGAAGAGATGGGTATTGGTTTAGGGAGGTGAATGAGTTTATTCAGGAAAATATATAAAAATGTTTAATGTTGAGGTAAGTTTAAAAAAGCAAGATGGGAGGGTGAAGTGAGTGGTGTGAGCGGTGCCAGCAGAAGGTAGGCAGCCTCACATCAAAGAGTGTGTTCCCAGAGTGTAACAAACTCACCACTCGTGGACTCACAGCAAACAGCAATCATGGCAAACAGGTGCAAACTGTTGTGTCCCGGTGCGCTTACCACTACAAACAGTCCAGAGAACCACCTAGAGTGCCCAGCCTCCGAGCAGCCGGCAACCACTTCACTACAGGGGAAATATCAAATGAATTAAACAAAGAAAAGTCAGTAAGCCAGTTGGTTTATTTTAAGATGGGTCAAGGCAAATACATAGGCAAACTAGCCGCTGATAAAGAGCCTGAAGTACAGAAAATGCATTACATGTAAGAACTTCTTTTTTACAATGTGATAAATATGTAATCAATCCTCAAGGTAACAGGCTCACCCTCCACTAGTTGGGCCCTCTGCTCTCAATCAATAAATCAATCAATAAACCAAAAGAACAACCATGTCTCTGCCAGTCAGGGAGAGTCCACCTCTGGTTGTGCCCTTGGCTGCCAATCAACTTATCAAACACATGATCACAAAATGTAAACAAGATGGAGAAGAAACAAAAAGAAGGTGCAGGGAAACTACCAGAAAAAAAATAGCCCTTAAGGCTCATTATTCTAAAAATGCAGAGCTTACTGACATATTTTGTGAAGCAACATCTAGACTAGGGATGTCCAAACTAAGGCCCAGGGGCCGCCGTCTATTTTCATGCGGCCCCCAGCTCTTATCCTACCATGTGTTAGTTTTGTCTCTTGCATTAATCATGTTTTAGTTGTATACATTCACAGTTTTTTTGTCAAGTGCTTGAAATAAAAACTTAATTTATCTGGTAACACCTCACAAAGATTTGGACTGTGCATAAGCAACTTTATAAAGCTAAAGCTCTGTACAATCTGCAAAAACTCAACAACTTTTACAGCTGACATTTAATTGCATGATGCAAAAAGTGTTTCATGAGTTGTTTTGAATTAAAAAAAAGAAAACACATAGGAAGATCAAAAAACTGAATTAAAGTTATGAATCGGTCAAAAAAAGAGAAAAGTTGAAGAATAAAATGGTTCAGAGTGCAGGATCAGAGATTTTTGGGGTTTAAAATGTTTTATAATTTTCATATAAACAAACATGATATAAGGTCCAGATCCTGTTCCTGCCATCAAATCGTTTCATATTTTTCCCAGGTTTGGTTTATCCCAAAGGTCTTGGATAACAGCACAAGCATGTTTGACTGAACCATTTATTTTTCATTTGTTTTTTTTTTTTCAGAAACCACTGAAAATAAATAGTTTTCTAATGGAGCACTCATTTGTAACTTTCACTGTTAGTAAACATGTCCGTAAGAGCTGCTGGCCCTCGGTCATTTTCACAGTTTCCGACACGGCCCTTTTGGGAAAAGGTTTGGACACCCCTGATCTAGACCTTCCTCAGCACAGCCTGGTACTGTACACAGGGAAATTACTGTATCAGGTGACAATGGAGTTGGCCAAGAGGGCAATGAGGCGAGGCCAAAGATGGATACTGACAGCACCAGCAGTGAGTGAGAAGCAGTAAGCTGTCTGCTGGGCTAAAATATTGAATAAAATATCAATATCATGTTAACTTTGTGATCACGTTAGTTGGCTAACCTGCAAACATCCAAGCCAGTGTGTTGGTTTGTTTTAGCTGAGCTAATGTTTCAGTGCACAAGGCGCTAACCTTGCTAATTCATCAACATTAACATGAAGTCAACGTCAGCTGGCAGTGTCTTGCCCCATGGATGATATTGATAAGAAATTATATATACTGTATTGTTACTGTAGGATCCGTTTTGATAGGTTTGGCTGTCAGCTGGTCAGGGGGGCGGCCCTTGCCGCCCATGGAGACAGCCAATGACTGGCAGGCACGTCTCTGTTTTAGAGTGAGCCAGTCAGTGCTCGATGTTTCTGCGTCTGCCTAGCTGTCCAGAGTGGATATGCTCCTTTGATGTTGCTGTGTGTCATCGGTGGTGCCTTGTGGTGATATTGAACTCCCTACAAAGTACAACAACTTTGTTGCAGATAAGACAGACTGGCTTGGCATTATTAAGATCAGGTAGGATGAACACATACTTCTCTTTCCACGGTTCTTTGTACAACCAACCTTTGCTGTGAGTTTTCCCTTTCACTACTTTGGACAGTGACATTTTGACTTGCTTCATAAGATCTCTTGCTCATGTCTCACACAATGCAATCTCAGCATTGTAAGAAAGAGAGGTTTTGCCTGCAGAAGATGTAAGTTTGGCCTGTCACTGAGTTGGTCAGAATTTTTTTTTGCCCAAGGTTGAACTTAGTCACCAATCCCTGTCTTATAACCTCCTTACACACTGATTATGCTTCACTTCAGGATCCAGTCAAGGTTCCTCTAGATTCAGCCTTCACTGATCTCCAGAGAGTCAGCCAGGAGTGAGTGAGTTAACTTGTCCACCTGTCCAAAGCGCTTACTACTCTCCTTGGCAGTGGTTTGGGGGAAAAGTACCATCATCTTCAGGGGTAACCAAGGGGTGGCGTACTGGTGGGTGGTGTTTGCTCAGACTGGAGGGGCCAATCTGGGCAAAAAAGAAAATTTAAAATGCCAGGACCAGTTTTTGTTCCAGTCCAGCCCTGCTCTCAATCCTGCTTCCTTCATTCCACACGCCTGGCAGACAATTGCTGAGAGGAAGGTGGAATTGGATGCCTTCCTCTCGGAGCTTTGCTTTGAGACTTCTAGGAGACTTTATTTTTTTTCTTTTTGCTGGAGTGAGATGTTACAGCTCACTGGCTCATCGTCGTCCAAAACATCAACTGTCTGTCACGGTCAGCTATGGTCCCTAAGAGTCCAAAGCATTCAGGACAACAAACACGCCTCTGTCACAACCTTCAAATCATACACTTTTGAAAAACACACAGTGATGTATCTTTGCCCCACTGAGGATGTTTCAAATCAGTTTTCATTTCCTTGCGACTACAGGCATGCAAAAACAGACTTTTAACTCCTCAGGGTTGTGTTGGGGGCTGAGGACAACTCTGCAGACATTGTTTCTCAGATTTGGTGAGTCACTCAAACACGTGTGTCCTATAATTCAGCTCTCAAGTAAGGCTGACTCATCCCTAGTACCTTTCAGTAAACATTTAGAAGTCCCTCTACAATCCTAGGAATTGTATGGCAAAAATGTAATCATTTGTGGGCGGAAACGCAGGATGTTTGGCATTCAGTAGCAGCTGAGTTTTTCCTCAGGGCTTCATCGGCCCTTTTGACAGATCATAATTGTCAGCAGAGGGAAAATGTTGAACACCCTTGTCTCACAGCTGATGAAAAAGGTCATTCCAGTTTCTCCACATTACGCTGACCTGCTGAGTCACCGGTACATTCGACCGTGGCTGCACAGTCTGACAACTCAGTTGTCAGTTTTTCCCCTGTATTTCCTGCCGTCTTTTCACAACGAAGCAACAGCGGTTTTAATCCCTTCCCACGGGCTGAAACCATCTCCTCTCTTATCTCCCTCCTGCTCTCTGCTTCTCTTTGAGTGATGGACAGGCAGCTTGGACTGTTATGGAAGACAGCCAGACAGGTCAAAGGTGGCTGAGCAGAATAATCCCTTTATGAAACCCTCCTTCTCCACTGAAGTAAGCTGGCGTGAGGAAGGTCAGTGTGTAGGCTCCGTCCCTCCTCAGCATCAGCCAGAGATTGTACTGCTCTATTCACTCCCTTACCTTGAGCAGCACACAGCTGGCTTATCGCCCCAGAATTGGCTGTGCAGCATGAATGCAGCAAGAGAGAGAAGCCAGATGAATGTTTGAATGGGGCTTGAGTGTGAATGCCTTTTACCTGTTTCACTCTGTCTGCCATTAGTTTCTCTCTATCCTCTATCTCTTGTTTCACTTTTTCTCCCTCTCTTACTTTTATCTCAGTCTATTCTTTTGCACACCCTCTGAGTCTATTGGCCGGGAATTGAATCTGTCTCCTGTCTGCGATCTGTGTTTTTAAGAAGACCTGAGTGAGGCGCGAGCCTTGCTGAAAGGGATCATGCCCTTTTGTTCAGGTCAGCTCAGGATCAAACCTGTTCAACTGTAACACTGTTTCCAGATGAAAAGAGTAAAAATCAGTCCAGAAAACATTCTACTTGCCCTGAAGCAAACCAACATATTTCAAAATGCTGGTTCTACACCAAATGGAGAAAAGACGTTGAAACAAAGATTGTTGTTGGTTCAAAGCTGCTTTTAACAATGTAGTCATAAAAATGAAAAAAGAATAAGGGATTATGTCAATGAGAGATTATGTCCTGTCTATGTAAATAATAAGCATGCAACTCTGGAGGTATTTCTGCATTTATTTGTGCTTTCCAGGTGGCAACCCCTGACTGTGTGAAATAAAGTCACTATTAAAGGCAAAAAAAAGCAGCTGTGGAACTGCGTCCAAAAGCACCCAAAACTACACAACTGAATAAGCTGATCTTTACAGCAGCAGTGAGCATGTCTACAGCCTGGAACAGAAAAATAGGTTTAGTCTACATTGCTAATTTCGCCAGCAAACAAGCATTACATAAAGAAACAGCTTGATTTTTTTTCACTGCGTGACAATATTTTCATGAAGTCATGTACAGGTAATGGAAACAGAAAGTTTAGTGGGCTTTGGCTAGTCATTTCAGCTGTTAAGCCTTTGTTCTTTGGCAAGAATCTGAAATGATGAAAAAAGCTTACTAGAAAACAGCCTGTGCAAAGTTTCAAACGCTTCACAGCTTCTCAAAAATCAAGTCTTGACGTGTCTCTTCTCTGAAAACCTTTCATGGTGAGGGAAATTTCTTTTATACTTCAAAACGTATTACTCCATGCTTTCTTTCTCTGGTCTGCTTTCACTGTTCTCATCAGTGTAATTCACAGCGTGCTGTGTGTTTCCAGTATAAAAGCCCAGATTCACTATACCTATATCTATCAACACAACACTTGACTGAGAAGGTAAGCATCCAGAAGCTCAGGGGGTGAACTTTCCTTCAGGAGCTGCACCAGACTAAAATAAAGGCAAAATAAATATATAAAATGTGTTGAAAGTTGCTGCAAGTCTACTGGGTGTGTAAACCAGCAACGTACAACATGCTACATCTACTTTATGGGGTGTTAATATGTCAAAGTCTTGTTTACAGGTTGTTGCAGTTCCCCCCAGGTGGTCAGAAAATCAATTAATGCAGGTTTATAAATCAACACCGGGGGCTAGGTGCAAAAAGAGAAAAAATGCATACAGTGAGCTAACACTGGTAACATATTTCCATATACGGAGAAGTCCTGAAAATCTACTCACAATCTCTTTCATCAAACACTCATGTAAATGACTAATTTGTTTTCCCCAGTATATTTTCTGGTAACAATTATGAGGTGTTGATGAGCACCAACTGCTGTCATTTAGTGAAAGCACAGAGTGACTGAATACACTCAATAGTTTTTAGTTAGAAAAGCCCAAAGCAGTGGCTTTTTGTTCTCATCAGCAACACTCTTTTTATCATGCCTTTTCTCTCAGCGAGTCCCCTGCCTCATCAGTTTAATGGTGGTGTATTGAGCACAGCATTTCTACAGGTGGTCTCCTCGGGCAAGAACCCAACCCCACTGTCCCCGGTCCAATTACAGCAAGAAGGAGAGGACATTTTTATTGGTCTGCAAGGGGACATTTCCATGGCCGCCATCGTCTCCACTAGTAGTCATCTAGTGCTCAATTACTACTCTATTGTGAACTGGCAGGGGAGAGGAAAGGTCCCCTGTTGAGACCTGGTGAGTCCCAGCACATTACCCACACAATTTTCAACCTACTTCAAACACACACACACAAAACCCAACTTATTTTCTTTCCTTCCTACAATGAAGGATTGAATATGTGGTGAGTATTGTTCCCCTGGGAAAGGCGGACACAAGTATGAAACCTCTTTAATCATATACTCTTCTTTACAAAGCCATTAAGTAAACTTGTTTCAGCAGGTTCTACTGTTCAAAGTGTGTAAGTCATTCAAACCCCAATACAATAGGGTTAAAAATAATGTAAACGTAATAAAATTTGTAATATTTGAAAACTGATTTGCAAATTAAAGTGTTCCCACAAAATGGCTTTTCCACAAGAAATAGAAGTAAAACATAAGAAAAAATTAGAAACGGAAACCAAAGCCTGGGTCTCAGAATTTTTGTTATACAGATGATATGGCTTAACTTCTTCTCTGCTTTGAACTTACACAATAAAATGCAATTGAATATTATACATTAAGTTATGTTTGCCGACAAGTTTTAACTTTAATTTAAATGTTAAAAAAGGATTAATGTAACAAGATGTGAAACAAAATGTAAATCTTTTCTTGAGCCCTGCATAGTTTGAGCTAGTCATAAAAATAAATTCAAGTTGATGTCTTGGTTAAGCAATTTGCAAATGATACAAAGCATGAAATATTGACAATGTCAAAAATAAACAGCACAGTGCAGCACTGAAATTCCAGTGTTGTCATTTCTTATTATTCATGGATTTTCATAGCTGATAGATGGTGCTTGGTATAAAAAGAGCAGCTTACAGAGAATGACAGCCACCTACTTGCAAGCTACAAGGATACTGATTTGTTTGCCAAGATCTAGTCATATGTTCATCAGCATAAATCAGCCCACATGCCAAATAGTAATAAGGAACCTCATATGCATGTGTAGAGAAATAACACCACAGTTAATGCATTTGCAAATGCTATCTCACATTGGAGGAATTATACATTTAATATGCTCTGAAGCTTATCTGAGTCCATTTCTTAAGTTGAACATTTTGCAACTAGCTTTCACTTTTTTGTTTGGATTTTTATTATCATAGTTGTATTGGTTTTTATTTAATCCTAGTGAGTTTAATACATATAAATTTATTCCAGACCAAGGCTTTGAAAGAAATAAAAGAATAAGAAATGGTGAGTTTCTATGGATAGATAAATCAGAGTTATAAAGCATATAATTTACTTGTCTTGATTATGTATTGCCAGCAGAATAACAGACTATACCACAGTCTTGGGTGACAGCAAGTCTTATCGCTTCACTTAAAAAGCAGCATAAGCATGTGGCCAAAGCAGAGCCTCAGTTGACTGACACAGATACAAGTTTGAGAGGCCAGAACTCATCAAGCTTTCATAGGCAATGAACAGAAGTGTACATACATGGGCCAACAGACAGTTATCGAAGAAAGTTGGCCAAATGTCAAGAACTGAACAGGATGCCGATGGAGTTTCTGAATAAATTTTGAAGACATTCAGTGCACATAAGATAATTTTACCTGTAACATATAAGTCAAAGTTTGTAGATGGTCTCCCTATGGCACAGGTTACTGTGCTAAGCGCTCACCACTGAGTGGCTTGTACTGGTAGAAATCTGGTCACATCTCACATTTTACCTGACTATGGTTGGAAAGAGGTGTCAGCTTTGCAACTATATTTCAAATTCAGTTCTTTCCAACACAAAAGCTACTCAATTACAGTAGCTTGAGTTAACGCAATGAGTTACTCTGCCTCTAAAAATGACTGCCTGGGAACTTCACATACCATAGCCAGCAGCAAGTTATAACACTGGATAACACAGCTGGAAGCAGAAAGCTGACTCCAAGAACGGAAAGTACAGTAAATCTCTCCTTTCTTTGTCTCAGAGTCAACTGTGAGGGCAATGTGAAGACAGTCAATACAAGCAAACAAATCAAAAGACCGAAAGCAAGCAGGCAAGTTAAAACAAGAGTCAAGCATGACATAACAAAGGCTTTGAAGCCAAAACAACACACAGTTTGCGGTGGATGAATTCTGAAAATACATTTGCAGCTGTCACTGGTGGAGTTATAAATGGCGGACTATCTATTTGTCTATTCCTCAATAGGTCTATTTTTTTTATCAATCTCTCCTTCTGCCTTTTGCTATGGCCCACTTTCAAAGCGCATTCAGTTGCAGCAGATGGCTTCTAAGCATTCAGTCTGGTCCTGCTTATGGTTTCTGTCTTTTAATAACAATGATGGAGACACATCAGCAAGTACTGATGGGAGTTGGAGTTGGTTCAAGTTCTGTTTGAAGTATTAAGAGGAACATTTTTAACACTTCATATAAACAAATTGATCAGTGGTTGATGAAAGGTTTGACTGACTGAAAAGTGAATTGCTTTATTGATTAATTAATGAGTTGTATGTTGGTTTGTTGCTGGTTGGTGATTGGTTGGTTGAATGTCAGCTCAGTTGATTAGTTGCTCAAGTGGAGAGCCTACGAGTTATTTTGTTTGTTTGGTCGATTGTTTACTTGGGGAATGGTTGGCCTGGTAATTGGTTGGTTAATTAGTTTAAGATTTGGTTTGGTGGTGGTTGGCTGGTTCATTGTTTGTTGTTGTTTGATTGGTAAGTCGGTTGATAAGCTAATTGAATCATTGATTGAATAGTATGATGATTGCATCAGTTTATGGCTTCAAGTAACGATAAGATTAGTTTAAAAAAGATTTAGTGTTTTTGAGAAAGGGAAATATCATCACTCTACAAAAAAGACAACCAGAGACAATGAGGAACTTCATAGCACCTCATCGAATTTGAAGAGAAATTCAAGAGTTTCTCCTTCCAAGTTCTGCTGGTTTTGAAAAAAACCTGTCTTGGTCTTGGTGTGTATCCTTTTACCTTGGTTTGTCTATTAAAAATTCCACAAATCTACAATATTCTTGCACCTAGATTTCAGCAGTAATAAACACCTGTGAGCTGAGGCTGAAAAAAAGTTGCCCTGATAAATGTGAAATAAATTATTTCTTCACATCAGGCTCCTTCGTTTCATAAATCATTTTCTACCCTTCATCATACTCCACTGACCAGGAACTGCCGCTGCATACCTCTTCCAAATGAATTTACGCTTCCTGCATTAATCTTTACTTATTTTTTGTTATTTACTTATTCCTCTTCTGCCTCTATTACTGTGTCATTTCACTTTTGTCTGTGGTTAAATCTTTTTTGCAGCAGGGGTCTTTGGAGAGCAGGTTTTTCTAACACAGAAAGAGAAAAGCTGGGCCTGCTTCATTGAGATCTGTTGAAAGTGCGTAGTGATAGTGATTAAGAAGGAAAGGGGCTCTAATTTTTAAGGAGAAGAGAAAGATGCTTCATATGGGTGGATTTGGAGGATGTTAAAGTGGTATTTTGGTACTGCTAGCAGATGCATAATGAAGCTTGTTGGCTGCACTGGAAGGAAGATTTTTATTAGCCAGAGGGAGAAACAGAAAGAAAGAGAACGACAGAATGAGAAGGAAACATAGAAAAGAGAGACAGAGAGACAGAGTGAAAGAGACGGTGACATTGGCAAACACTGCTGATTCACAGGGCTGCCCAGATCCAAACACAGAGTTGGCCAGTGATTGGTTGGTTGTGGTTAGGTCTTGGCACGGGCTGCAGCGACAGCTGTTTGGAAATGATGGAAGCCCCTGAGAAAGGAGACGGGAAAGAGCAGGACCAAGACAACAGTCCAGAATTACTGTGAAATTCTGTTGTCCCCATCCATTCTCTCAACGCAGCTCACACTGATACAGAATGAAAAAATAGGAGTACAACAAATCAACAGAAAAAGAAACAAATTAAGATACAAATAGGGGACTTTTGGTGGCACTGCTCAGTGCTACAAGGAACGTGTAGTAATTGGATGCCTTCAATCTTAAGTTGTCCTCTGGGGCTTGTTTGTGGGCCTGTTTCATTTCACGGCTTCATCTCAGTCCAACGGGGACTGATCATAAAATCATGAAGACAAAAGACAAAATGAAATTCTAGCGTGCATGCTATTAAAGCCCTACACACGCACGCACACACACACAATATCAACACATACAAATAAGCCTGTTTATTGGTAATCAAGCTGTTTTGTGCAAATAAAGCCTGACAGTGTAGGAACACTAATCAATGTGGTAATTACTCTGCAGTTCCTGCTTAATGTGTGTCTGGTCACCTAACATGTGGTGTGCTTTACCCAACAGAGATCCAGATGGCAGCTTCACTGTTCATAACTGCATTCCCATTAGATTATTGCAGAACGGTGTGCTGTGTGTATACAAAGGACACAGTCCAAAGGCAGAAACACAAAATACATGCAGGAAAACTATATGCAGCAGCAACACTCTTATCTTTGACCAGAGGAGGAGGTCTTAACCAACAGTGACTGCCTTAGCCACCCCTGTACTCACATCACACTATGAGTAATCTACAGAGGGAATAATGACCCCCCCCTTCCCAGATCTCTTACTGCGTTTTGGTTACACTGTTTTTCCACATTTAGTCCTTTCTTCTCTCACTGCAGAGTGAAACACTGTGGGGATGTGTACACCTGGATGTTCAATCTCGCAGTGGTACACACTGAGGTGGTATCAGACTCGGTCAAGGCTGCCTTGTGGCACAGCAGTGAGTAGCAGTTAGCTTTTTACCAATTACAGAAATTCAACCCACACAACAAAACAATAGCAACGACGAATTACATGGCTGATCATTTCTCACCATGGCTCACATTTGTGGATGGACTGTATTCATTGAAATGACACAAAAGAAACAGGATGCAGTTACTGTTGTGACACAAAGTTTATCTGGATATTCATCATCAAATTTATCTGTCTGTCCTCCCCCACAGCGCCAACACCATCCTCTCAGTCTGCCAGCTTAAAAAGCCCCTCAGCTGTGCATTGTCGTGAGCAGCATAGGGTTCATTTCCCATAAAACGTCAGGCTGTGAGTGAGTCAGCCATGGCAGGTGCGTAGGATTGGTGTATACTGTAAATCTCTAGTTAACAGTGTAATGAGTTAAAGAGGAGCTCCTCCATATGGGAGGGATCCATACTCCGCTTTCACCTGCCTGCATGGCTCAGTCACAGCGGAAAACACACACGTGTATAAAACACCCAGTGAAACGCACACACACACACACACACACACACACACACACACACACACACACACAAAAGACAATGGTTGTGTTTACTTTTGATGCCAGCAGGTTCAGTGTGGGAGAAAGTGGCAGAAAGCGGCTCACAGGCTCTGTCAGGCTGCAGACTTCAGTGGTGGGAAAGCTCCAATAAGGGGGGCAGGCAGTGCAAACAAATCCCCACAAAAACAGGCAGCAAAAGCACAGCTGGCTCGTGGCGGGTAATATGGTGATTGCAGAGATCTGATGAGACACTCTGCCTTCTATTAAAAGTGCAGCGCTGGGAGCATATTTTTCTCCCACCCCTCAAACTCTGCAGGGCGATGACTAAAAGAGGCACATTCAGTCATCTCTCCCTCCACACCCTTTGAAACTGACGCACAAATACTCACACATGGATACAGTCAGAATCATTCAGAGTGAGCTGAACGCTGCACTCACATGTGGATGGGAGCCTTGAATGTATAGAGGGCTGGGTTAATAAAGCATGCCTAATTTACTGATGAAGTCTTGATGCAGAGGTGGGCAGTCTCTGCTTTAAGACATGTGATCTGACTCTATCTCAGTTCTCTCTCTCTCTCTCTCCCTCTTTCCAGCTGGGCTTCATTGTAATACACACACATTTTCTCACATGCATACACACAAGCATGCTCCCTCACACACTCGCTTGGGCTCTCTCACACAGACTCTCTACTTAGTGCGCTGGAGAGAGGACTGAGGCTCACACTATCAGCACTGCTTCTCAATGGGGGGACGCAGCCAAGAGCAGACAGAGCAGTCATTCCACTGGAGCCTTCTGCCGCACGCGTGAGAAGGAGACGACAAGTGAGGGGGGCTAAATTAGCTCCCTGTCATCACAAGAGAGGAGTTCTACTGACGGAGCAGAGACACAGGCTGAAGGAAAAGAAGAAGAAGACAAGAGATCTGTGATCGTATGTGGCTGATACAGCACTGACATGATCAGCCTCCCAAACCTCACGTCCTGGCCAGTTTGTGACTTAAACCCCAGGCTATTTTGCTTTTTCTGACTGTTTTCATTTGAACTGAGCAGCAGGGGTCCAGAGGAGACAGTAGTGTGAAAAAAAGAGCATTTAAGCTCCCTTTTGTGCAGCTCAAGACTGGAATTTCAGGCGGGAATCCCTTGCTTTAAAGTATGGATGGATTTAAGACAGAGGAGTGAGTCTGCAGTGATTCTGACTGAGCTCCTTTCTTCTTGAACACACTGCTCAGGTAAGAGTGTGAGACTTTCGAGGAATACCTCAGGTGTTTTGGGGGATGTGATGGGTGGGGTGGGTGGGGTTTATTTACTTGTAAAGCCTTCTTTTCAGAGGTCTTTCCTATAGAGCCCTGCTTGTTGAAAATCAGTAAAATAAGACTTGGGATGGGATGACTACTCTTACTCTTTAAGTGGTGACAACTTGAAGCAATCTTTCCCAGTAAGACCCTGTAGATCTTGTCCAAATATTCCTTGTGTATCAGGTTAAAAAATGGTAATGAGAAAACGTGTTGCATTCATTATATCAACAAACCAGGTAGCACTAAGTGGCATAGACATGAAGTGCATAGTTAAACCTAAATTCAAAAGTGTTTACAAGTCTGAATCAACCTCTCATCCTGCACTTTAAACTTGCTCTGTCCGTCACTTAGCCTCCATGTGTTCACAACTTGTCCCCAAAGTTGTCCCTGAAGGAGGTAAGATGAAGTGTTGTCTGTAAGAAACATAATGAGACTAATTTTCTTCAATCACGTCGCGCGCAGGTGCAGCGGCACATTATGAGCCTGCAGGTGTGTCCCCTCTTTTCGCTCCTCGACCGCATTTCCTCTCTCACACACGCTGGACTTCGCAATTACGCATAGAGAAGAGCTGTCGTCTGTACTTTTACGCCACAGTCAAAAACTGAGAGTAAACCGCCTGCTGTGTGTTTTTCCTCTTCCGCCTAGAAAACAACACGGATATTTACTTGACAAAGCTGTCTGGTGCTGAGAAAACGAGACAACAACAGCGAGAACAAGAGTTTAGTTTCCCTCGAAGTCTTTTTTTTTTTTTTTTTGCCCCTCTGAACTTCTATGATACGATGCCAAGCTTGTTCGCTTTATTTAATGTCTTCTTGGCGCCTTCTCCTCTGGTAAAACGCTGCTGGTAAGAACCTCATTTGATTTTCGGCAAGAATGCCTCCCGATAACCGGGAGCAGCTCACAGTCTCTTTGCAATATGCAGCTAAACCACGCGAGCGCAACGATCCCTCTGAATATGCAGTCAGCTCGTTGAGCAGAAACACCGTGTGGTTGGAAAAAAGGATGAAAACATACCCATGGGACCAGTTCATATTTCCACCAAACCGCGGATTAGTGTGGATTTAGTTCAGGGGTGGGGATTTACAACGTGCTGTTCATAATTATATGCTTACTTTTGCCTGAATATTAAGCAGTGTCAATGTCACACGGGGCGCAAAACACACACACGACCTGATCTGACTGTTATTTCACACACGTTTAAACACTTTCTGGTTAAAAAAAAGACGTAAACGATTATAAGTGTCTTTTAAATCCATGAGACCTGCCTTCATTGCACTTCATTGAAATTTGAAACACTTGATAACCCAGTTTTTTCTCTCTTATGTGATGTCTACTGAGTTTGAAGTTCACACTGAAGGTACTCCCTGGAGTTTACAGTCTGCTTCATAATCTCAAGTGCATGTGGAAGAACCAAACACAAAGGGAGCATTAGATCTACACTTCTATATCACATTTAACCACAAAGAAATCTCTGTGAAAAAAAATACAATAGTGCAAAGCAAGCTGTCACGTCCTGGATTCAGTGAGTGATAAAGATTTGAAATATAACTTACTCTGAACCGCACAGATGAACAGTGCGTTGACTGAATTTGAGAACTTTGTTTAATTTTTAAGATGTGGGATAAGGCTTTAAAATGTCCCAGTGCAGGTTCGAAGTGGAAGCGCTAATAACACCTGGAAAGGAGGAGAGCCTCATTATTCAATCACGACCAAGGCGTGTCCCCATATGCTGGCACTCAGCAGTCATTAGGCACCCACTGAACTAATCTGCAGCACAACCATTCCAGATACAACTTTTTCTGAACTTTTAAAATGATCCAAATCTTGATGCTGCTGCTCCTATCATTGGAAATGTGGTGTTCTATCAAAGAGGTCAAACAGTGTTTAATAAATTTATAACTGCCTGAAAAAGAAATCAAAGCCCTTTTCTTCAATTCTTCTTTTGATTTTTGTTGTCGAGCTAGATACTGCAAAGCTTAACTTTGTTCTTGCCGTTTGCTGGAGTCTTATGTCTGCAGGGATTTTCCTTAAAATCTTTTATTCCCTATTTTCATTCAGTTATGACACCAAAATACCCATGCAGATCCCTCTAAATAAATCATATCAGTTGAAGTATTGTCACAAATATTTCTGGTAATGTAAGTTCATTAATAGCTAGATGTGAATACATCTGTGTCTTTTGTTTTATAGGAACATTAAAGTGAACACATTGTTTATTTTGCACCTTTGTACAGAGACATACTATAACACACTTCTGTACCTGTTCCCCTGTGGTTCTCTCCCTGCTGTGCGCTGCCCTGCAGACCTGGCCTCACCATGTCCTGGTTGTTGGCCATGTGGATTAGCCTGGGCTTCCTGCTGCTATGCCAGGCCACGCTCTACCAGACCATCCAGCAGCACCATGTGGCCCGGCCCGGTCGCACCGACATCCTCACCCTGGGTACGTGTTAGCGTTTGTCATATTTTGGGTTCAAAGCACATGCAGAGCGAGACGATGCCCTCTCGAAGGGGCAGCAGTTCACAGCTTTGGCGGTTTGAAAGAAACAGAAAGAGACTGCTGCAGTATGTCAGAATGATTTGCCACGGTGCTGCACTGTAACATGATGATTCACCATGCCCACAGTCACACAGGATGAGTAGATGGGAGGCACCTAATTGTGCCTCTAATTGCAGGTTAGCAACTTATTTTTAGTTGCACTTGGATCTAAAAACCTCTGTTCATTTTGTGCTATTTTTGGAGGAAATATTGTATTCTATACATATTGTCATCTCTGGGTCTGTGGCTGTGCTGCACACTCCTGCTTAAATCTGAACATGAAAACCCTGCTAGACAAAGAGCCTCTTCAAACACTGAGTAAGCTGGTAGGGAGATGAATTGTCTGTGCTGCAAGGAAATTCTTTACTACTCCCTGAACCTTGCTGGGAGACTGCTTCGAGTAGGACAGGCTGTAGGCAAAAATCCCTATTACTGCACTGGTAGCCTAGGGAGCTTTGATCACAGTGGCTTAGATGGAAATGACAATTATGTTTCCCTCTCTTGCACCGGAAACGTTTGGCAATTAATCCCAATGCCTTCTGCACCGTAGGGGCGAAAGGGGAGGGTAAACTCTGAGGCGAATCTAATTCTCTGATTATGAGGAAAGCTTACCAGCATTGCTTATGGTGTATGTGGGAGTGTAAAGAAGAGTTTTTTTTTTCTAGAGTGAAGCAAAGGCTTTCTTTAAGCTTTTAACAATGAGTGCGACTCCCATGCTGAACCCTCACAGAGAGTGAGGCTCTCTCTCCAGAAGCCAAGCGGCTGTTAAACATTGATGCTATCTTCTGCTTGGTTCCCTTTGTGTGTGCGTGCCTGTGTGTATGTGTGTGTCCCATTGCCAAGCAAAAAAGACAGTAATTGAAGCACAGCAAGAGTGGGGAAAAAATCCAGCATTGAATTCTCCATGCTTGTGTTGAACATTGGTGGCTTTAAGCAGCATGTCAGAGAATTGGCTCACTTTTGCTGTGGAACAGCTGACACATGAAAATCCCGGCTATGATAGATAGAAAAGTTCTCAAACTATCCGGGTGCCGTTAATTGGAACAAGAGGGTGAGGGATGAGCGACATGGAGCTCCGAATGAATTTTTAAAAGCTGGCTTCCAGTTTTCTGTGTCTCTCTTTTTTTCTTTTTGACTGGTTGGCAAGTGGAGCTTGGTGCCAAAGATGTACAAGGAAGTGCAAGGCTCAGTAAGTGTCTCCTGAATAATGCAGTGCTCACAAAGGGGTAGAAGGGGGAAAATAAGAGCCCCTCCAACCCCCCTCCCTCCTCTCCCTCTGAGCACCACCCTCGTGTTGATCGGGAGAAGTCATCCAGGCAAGAGATAGTTATGGCTGTGGGTTCTTTGGAAGGTTTTCTGTCAGACGTATCAACTCGCACACTTGCTGCTCACAACTCTGAGGAGGAAGGTACATACCTCCTACGTTTTCTCACTCAGGCCATTATGGTGCGGCATATTCATGGGTCTTGTGGGAATACTGGTGTTGTGTTCAGAACATATTGTTGCTGAGAGGATGCATACCTCACCGTGGGGATGGATGATAAACACGCAGTCTGTTAATTTGATCCCTCAGTTTACATTAACAAAGCTGGTTTGTGCTAAAACACCAAATTTTGAAAGATGTATTCTAAAGAAAAGGGGTTGTTTTAGTTCACACCAGTGTTCACGCTGAATCTAATCACCAGCTCCTCTGTTATTTTATCACAAGTGTTGCAGACAACTTTTAAACTCCAACAAATCATGATGGATGTCAGCTGTAATTGGTGCTGACAATCATCGTATTAAGATATGTTGACGTTTTTTACTCTCCTAATCAGCAGGCTTCCTGGGGATGAGGGTCTGTCACAAAAGTGTTTCATAGAAACTTATCTCTCACTCCCTGTTTTCCTCTTTTCCCTGCAGCTCAGCAACTGTAAAATTTACTGTACAACGTGTTTTTTTTAAGAGGATTAAGCTGACATCAATCTCACTCATCCGCAGAGTGGCGTTAACCGATCTAACTGGAGCGGCTCTCTCAGAATTGAAATGCTATGATGAATATTTGAATTAGAATTGATTTTATAATTTGAGAAGCTCTCTGGTTTCATTGAGGCCAGAGCCCTCAGATATAAATAGATACTGTTATGTAGGAAGTAGCAAAAGAAAGAGAGATGTCTTGCCTTGAAAAGAAATCCATCAGCTTTCATGCTCTGCAGTTTTACCGTAATCAAATAGAGAGTTTGGGTTTCTAAGGGATGATGAAAAGATGTGTGATATAGCGTGTGCCGTGCAGAAAATTAAGTTGTGAAATGGCTTTGTTAATGAAGCATGAGGAAGACAGGGCTCTAAATGTCTGTGATGATTCACAGATTAATAGAAAAAAGTGTTTTATGTGACTCTCACACATGAAGTCCATTTGCTTGGATTGATTCATTAGCTTTAAAATAATTCACTGACAAATCAGGTGAGGCTGTTCTCTTTCTTGTTTACTTTCTTCCGTACAGTCAAAAGTCTTGAAGGGAAACAGAGGGTTGGTGAATAGTAAGAAAAGATATCCTGAAATATACTTTTTTTTGTTTTTCTTGGCATGCAGCCCGGCTGACTGTCTGAGATACTGAGCGGTACAAAAACTCACAAACCACCTGAACAAGACAAAGGCACACAGACAGGAGGATGTGAGGGTGATGGGAAGTGAAGGTCATGTTGAGTGAGATGTAGATGTAATCCTCCTGCCTGTTGGAGCATTTAACTCTGTTTGAGAAATCAGCTTATCTGCCTCTTGCAACACCAAGCTGACAGTGCATACCAAGAAGGAAGAGATCAAGTTTCAAGTTTTATTTATTTATTTTAAATGTTTCCCTGACAAATTGTTCTAGTCACCGCCTGGGCTGAGATTGAGTAACGAGTTGCCCGGCTGCATCGTCACCAGCTCAGGAAGCAATGCCCGCTCTCCTTCCCATGAGTCTTTGCTCCGCATAGCCTCCCCTTGCGTCCTGTTTGTGCATCTGAAGATTGATGGCGGCCCGATTCTGGGCAGCCAATTCTGGTCTCTCAAGAAATAATCCACTACATTGACAGATGAGCCGAATGTGACATGACACACACGCACACACGCACACACACACTGACTCTGCTCTCTTCCCACCTGCCAAGACAGCAAGCAAGAAGTGCTCATTGCCAAGACTGCTACTGCACAAACCAGGCTGCTTTTGACAGCACATAGTATTGGACTCAATCGCAAGTCAGTAAAAGTGAAACCAATTTACATTGTCAGGGCTCTGCTGGCAGCAGACAACGTAGATTTGGCATTCTTTCTTTCTATGCCCCCCATTAGCTGTCTAGTCAGTCTATTTAAGTTAGATTATGCTCTTGTATTTATGTATTTGAGTATGCGAGCAGTGTCCACATTCATGATGTATCAATACCCAGAGGGCCAGTCTGAATATACCAACTCTTTAGCTCTTGCTTTGTTGTATTATGACTCTGACAGGGCAGATAAAGAGAGTCTCAGATCTGTTAGAACGACATGATTCCTGTTCCAGGTGCAGCTGTAAAACTAACTCTACCTGTCTGTTTTACTTTGATGGCAATCTGTTGTTAATTTTTTTTGTTTGACCATTTTTTTTGACAGCCACTATAACAACACTGCACTGTGTATATTACAAGCGCCCATTATGTAAGTTCCTGGATTTTCATTACACACCGAAGCATAATTAAAAGCTAGAATAAAATGGGTTTGAACAATGAGTTGCAGAGAAAGTCATGCAAAGTCTACATGTCAATAGAAAACAACACACATGGCTGCACAAAATTGATTCAGGTGAGTGGGCTGATGTGGTGCCTCGATCAAGTTTTATTTGCTGATTTTGTGTTGCTTATAAAGTCTCATCATATATCACTGGAAAGCATTTAATTAGCAAATTGTTTAATGTGCCACTGAGCCCTTCGGGGCAGAAGGAAACATGCAATTACATAGATTAGTCCTGTAACATTGTATGGTCAAAGAGCAAAAGCATTGGTGTAGTTAAATCGTCCAATGAATCAAAGAATACTTCCTTGGCTGTCAAAGCCCAAACAGTCAAAATACTGTAAAGCTCAACTTTAGCTGTATGAAGCCCCTGTCGTTTGACATAAGATCTAAGGAAGCAAGTTTTCCGGAAAATGCAAAGTCTGACAAAGTACAAGGACCTGGAATAAACCTAAAACTCAATTTAGAGTTGCTGTCTCCACAAATGAGGATGGAGGTGGAACTCAGGAAGCTTTACGTGCCCATAACACGGGCTGATTTTTATCCCCCTTTTTTTCATTTGACGAATGTATGGTTTTTTTCACGTGATTGATGACTTCCTGGGAGTGTTTGGGGATGTCAGGATATTAGCCACAGCACACGCACTGTTTTAACTGAGAGCTTATTTCCATACCTCTCAGACGTTTCATCCCAGCAGTTCAGCTTTTGCTGCGGAAACTCAAACGTGAACATACACTTTTTTTTCACACTGTCATCTTCAAAGTGGTAATCTTATTGCTGCTTCGCTTCTTTTGCGGAGGTGTAAGAGCTTTTGTGAGTGGGAGATCCATCCATATTCTCCTCAGAAGCAGCTTCCCTTACGGTGTTTTTGTTTTTCCAATTACATCTGCCTTATTTACATCCCCATTAAACTGTGGGGACTAATTAGAGGGAGGATTGATGGTGAAGGAAATTCAGTTAAATTATAGTCACTTGAATGGATGAAGCCTGAGTCATATAAGTGGATGAAAAGAAAGTCTTTGATGCTGCCAGCATTGGCTCATGAGAAAACACAGCATCATAAAGAATTAACCACAGACATCGGCAATTTGTGCACTCACGCACACACACTCACATAGGGTCCAATTGCTATTTCCCTAGGCTGTAGAATTGTCTTTTATGTCATTGAACTATTCATCCTATTTCATTTTTTAATTTACATCAGCTCTATCATGTAAAAGCATCTCCTGAAGAGCCAAATGACACCAGAGGGACGGGAAAATAAAATTATACGTGACAAAATTTGAATCAGAACCATACGTTTTAAGAACAAGGCACCTACCATCCTTTTTCCAGCTAACACAGGCTCTAAACTCCCATAATGCATCTCCACATAACATTATAATTGCTTTGAAAACTGGGTTTAGGTATGGAAGTCATCAGTGTTATGTGATCCCACTCTCAAACACTCAGCATGCCCTTCGAGGTAATGAAAGCAACCTTTCTAAAATACTACGCAATAACTGGCTGATCATTCAGGTGCCAAGCAGCTCTCTTGCTCGCTCGCTCTTTTATTCTCTCTCTCTCTCTTTGCCTGGCCCCAACCCTCCACACCATCCTCTTGTCCCCACTCCCCCCTCCATCTCCTCGTCTCTATCGGCCCCTCAGACGATTTGTCATGGATCAGATGAGACAATTTGTCATGGATTAGTGCACTTAAATGTCTGTGTGATAGTGGAAGCAGTCAGTGGAAAAGCTTAGGAATCCTATTACACTGCGTTTTATGGCCGGAGAAAGGAGGAGGGAGAAGTGGAGGTTGAATTGGCACTTTCTATGGCCTGCGTGCCATTTCTTGACTTTTCCTCCACACATAATCAGATATTCACTTAGAGGTGAGCTCCTCTGATGCATCTCAACTGGAGAAGTAGACTAAAAGTTGAATGTGCATTCTTAAGTCACGTCCTGTTGCATGAGCTGCTACTGAAGCTGGCTTGTCACTGTCACTATGCCAATGAAGTGTTCATTTGTCATGGCACATGGGTAGTTAAATACGATAACAGAGAAGACTGACCATTATCAAACTAAAAACATACTTTCATAGTGACCACAAGTTGAAGCTCAATATATAAAAGCTCTTAAAATAGGGCTGCCAATTGTAGGCTGTTTCTCACCAGCTGCCCTACCCAATTCAGCCAACTGACACCCAACCTCCCTGTGAGTTCCTTAAATAAAAATAACCCTGTTACTTTCACTCAATATGTAGTTACAGCTCAAGACTCTAAGGGTTAAGCTTCCACTCTGCACCTTGCCTTTGCAAATAACACTAATTAGCAGTTATATAACTTGCTAGTTAGCCTGGCAGGCTAAAATGATAACTGCTGTGAACACTTAATAGTGCTCATTAAACATTGTGGCAAACTGTTTCTCTTTCACACTGCTGTCTGCGCATCCTAGTTCAGTTGTTGATATAAAGATTAGCCTTCATCAGAAACTAGTACGGCAATTTTACAGGCTTGTATCAAATAGCGAGCTATCACCCGATGTGAGCTGATGAGAATAAACTTGCCACACTCTGTGCAACACAGCTCGCAAGACAGCGCCCCAGGTGAAAACAGTTTTCAGATGAAGTCCTTAGAGCGAACAAACACAAAGTCTGGGCAGAGGAGGCCAATTAGAAAGGTGTTTGCCTTTGCTTGTATCTTTAAGTGTCACCTACAGCTTTGAATGAGTCAGTGAGAAATAACCATTGCTTGTCTCAGTCAGCAAAGCGATTTTGACTCACCTGTGGCAACATTGCCATGTCATTAGTATTTATTTGCTCAGTGGTCTTTCTCAGCTAAAGCCTTTTACTGCATGTACTGCTTCTCTCCCTCCTTGAGCGTGATTAGATGGTAGTAGATTAGTCTCTCTTCCTTTCGGATGTCAGATGATTATCCAAGACAGAGTGCAGGGATTCAATTTAATACAGGTGGCTCACTCCTTCAATTATTTCCAATGAGGAGGAGCATATGAAAATGGACAAACAAGTCACACAGTGCTGTGTGTTTAAACAAACCATCTATCTACCAACACCTTGGGTTACTCTTCTGTCTCCTGGTTTATTATAAGCTGTCTATTCTAAGTAGTCTTCTGTGTGTGTACTTTTTTAGTTCATCCACATACAGCACACCTTTATTTTACCTAACAGAGCAGCACAAAGTGACTGTATCGGAGATCATTACCATTTTTATTCATACAATATCTTATGCAGCTTCTCTGTCACCTCTAGGCCCCTGAAGCCCTCAGTGGCGTCTCACTGAAGTAAAATAGCTTGCTTATGTTAATGGAGTAAAGAGACACAGTGGCAGGTAATTGTGATGCAGTAGAGCTACTTGGTGGCATCATTTAGAGCCACTGCAGGGGACAAATGTTGCTCATTGAGTGTTTTGTTTGCAGTAGACTCACTTTGCAGTCACAACTCATTCACCCAATAGCGGTAGCAGTGGCAGTCAAATGGAGGTTTTCTTAAGCAAACTGCAAATTAACTGAGCACGGATACTCTTTAACCTTGTCTTTACAGATTTTTTCTTTGTTACCACTTATATAAATTCTCATATTTTATAATCATTTAGTGTGAGGATTGTTTTTGGCATAATCTTTTAGTTGCTGTTGTTGAAATTATTCCTCTAAGTTGTGAACATATAACTGATTATTCAGCTGGGAGATCAAGAGAATGTTGGAGCCACATTTTAAGAGATTGTGTGGAAATTCCAAAGCCATTATTACCCATCACTCTCCTCAGCCCCTTTGGTTTTTCTTTTTCTTTTTTTTTCTTTTTAGAAATTTTAGCTTAAGGCTTTGTGATTCCAGAGGACTGTTCCTCAACTCCCATCTTGAGTTCAGTGTCAGGGCTCTTACAAAATGGATTTTAGCCTCAGCAGCAGCTTTTTTAGAAACAAACAAACCAAAACCAAAACATACTGGAAAAAAAACAAAAAACAAACTTTTCAAACAGCTTGATCTCATACAGCAGAAGATACACTGTTATTTTTGCAAAAAGCTAACTCACTTAGTGAAGCCTAAGCCAATAAAAGGTTAGGAAGACCAATGGGCCAAGGTGAGATTCGTAATGCAATATAAATTTGCCACATGGACACATATGACTGTAGATACAATTAATTTTTACTTACAAAAAATGAGAAAATAATTACAATAACATTTAAGTTGACACTACTTGTTTAATGTATATGGTACACAAGAAAGTACCTTTAGTATCACTTCTATTTGCCTCAATCCTTTAAGTAATGTACCCTGCCTCCAATCACACTGCAGTGTCCTTCATTAGTTCTGGTTGTTCAATTATTTCCCTGAAAGCAGCAGACCCAACAGTTAATAGGGAAGCATGTGTTCATATCTTGCAATCAGTCTCTTTAGTTCTTCCTGGCATACAGATAGTGAAGCTGGTGGTGATTTCAAATCAAGCCTTGGCTGTTTGGATGGAGTGATTCCTCCTTGGTTTGCCAAGTTATTGTGTGATGCACCTGAATCCTTGATGTTTACAGCACATATAATGCCTATACTTAAGTGACTTTGGTAGTAGAAGCATGTTTTTTGGTTTAGTGTTTTTCAATGATTGGAATTACTTGTTTTGTTTTCTCCCCTGAACATAAACCACAACTCATCACAATAATCTCATCCTTTACCTCAAGTACGTAAAAAATAATACTGGTATTCACAAGACAGTTAGCGTATGCCTGAATCATCATCAGACAATGTGTGACTAACACGCTAGATATTCTCTCTGCCAGGATGCTGCTATGTTGACATTAGGGTAACCGCTCATTTATATAATTTCATTTGCATTGCTGAACTTGCAACATAACTTAATAGCCTACCACATGTGATAGAGTGGCTACAGTATTTTTGCAGTATCTGGTGGATGCTAAAATCAAATTATTTCAGAGCAAGTTTTTCATAATGATTTAAAACCTTTTCTAAAATTCATCATTCTACTCACTCAGACAACTCAAGATAGCTTCATGTGTGCACCTTGGGTGTTTGAGAATCGTTATTTCTCAGACAATGACAACAGATTTGGGATGCATGTATTTAATTTGTTGCCACAGTGATTTTCTTTTTTAGTGCTGCCCAGTGAATCATTCATTCTATGTCTGTCGGGATGAAAATGGATTATGGTGTTAGGAATTATGGAAACAGAAATCCTCTTGCTTGAATATGTCCCCACCTGTCAAAGGAATGATTGAAAGTCTGTCTAAATTTTCCACCCGCGGTGCTCTGTCAGCATTAGATGAGCTCTATTTGTCTTGTCTGATGTGTCTGGGTGAATCCATGCAGCTGCTGTGCAGAGGCAGCGCCGTATTGTCTTATCACAGCTTTATCTGACAGCAGGCTCTCTAATAATGGAACTTAGGTTGAGATGTCACAGCTAACGGTTTATCATGGCTATAGGCTGACAGGAAATGACACAGGATGGACACAGGCAAATACCTGAAAAAATGGGGAGGAAGTCTTTATGCAGTTTTTACACTACTGTATACCTTGTTTTAAAAGTGCCAGTCACTTCCACTGTACACCTCGAAAAAAGTGACAGACTGTTGAAAAAGTAAGAAGACAATTAGTATCCACTGGCCCTGCAATGTGTCTTCATTTGCAACAGCACATGTCAGGTTTGCTGAACATGGCTCGATGCCCTCATTCCTCTCCTCTTGCTGCCTGCTGGCCAGGAGTGAGAGAGAGAGAAAATGAGGGACGATGTGGCACCTGCATGTGTCTGTCTCTAGCCTAATGACCCAGAGGAGCTTTCTGTCTCACACACTTTCTGTCTCACTGCTCACTTTTATGCTCTTTATCTTAGTCGTTTTCCGGACACCTTGTCTGCCTATTAGCCGTAGCTGCTTATCTGCCTCAGGTCTTATCGCTATCTTCTTATTTTACTCACTAACTCCTCAATGCGTTAGTTTCCTCTTTAGACTTGCCAGAAAAGACATGTTTAACTTCAATTATCTTGGGAAACTGAGCAAAGTTGGCAGTGTGTATTTGCAGGGAAATATTATTTAGAACCCCAGGCAGACCGGCAGTCAGTACAGGATTTTCTCTTTCTCATCACTCGTCCCAGAGGTTTAAGTGGAATGAGCTACAGAGCTTTTCCAACAAAAAGACCTTTTGACCTGCTTTCTGTAAGTTTTGGGAACTGAGTTTAAATGAGGATTAATGTCTGCTCTGAGGAACTTGTTCAACCTATTCCCTGAAGGCATTGAGGGAAGTATGAGAATGGCATACATGTGTACAAAATAAGAGCTTTATTGGAGCTCTGCTGGTGGAGCTGAATACCTTTTTGCTCAGTGTCTTTGATCATAACATCTTTCCCTTGTCCTTGTGGATTTCAGTAGTCTCTGAGGCATAAACTGCAAAGCACACGTGCATGCCAAATAAAGAGCGTTGGAACTGTACTCAAGAATAACTGGATCCCTCACCTCATCTCTTATCATCATTTTTTTGTGTGTGTGTCCTTGTGGAGTTTATACCACATCAAGGCCTGTGAGTTTAAGCTCCCTGATGAAAGACAAACAGAAACATCAGTTTTTATAATCTTGTTGCTGTGCTCCTACATTAGTCGGACATTCGGGGTAAGATAGAGTGTCAAATTTCTTTTAAGGGGAACTATGGGGAGCTGCATTTTCTGTACAGTCTTTTTCAAATATGGATCAAAACAACCTACGTAACACCAGAAAAATGTATGCGCTTAGGGGTCATTTAACATTTTAGAATATGATGTATTCCATGTTGAATAAACATATTGCTTGTTTTTCTTTCCACTGAAGCATTTTGAAATGTTTCTGTCCTGTAAATATCTCTGACTTGGTGTAAGCATGCAATAAAAACTCTTTTCAGAGCTGAGCCAATGTTCTGCTCTCTCCAGGATCAAGGGCTTTAGTTTTGCTTTGCTCAAATGCAAAAAAAGGAGCTCTAAAGCACTGTAATGTTTTGCTGAGGAGAAAAGCAGTACCTCTGGCTCACTTACTGTATATTAGCTTTTAGTAGTACATTCCACCTCTTCCCCTGTTTTTGCTGAGTGCACACCTCGCGTGGAACTGCGCTCACATCTCAACACGACTCCCCCTCTTCTTTTAGGTGCAATCAAAGTATAAGCCTTTGATTTTAGCATGAATAAAATACGGAAATGTTTTGTGATACATTCAGAGGAGTAAGCGGTATCTTTGTCTAGCTTGGATTTTGCACTTTCATTCTTTTCACAGACTGCACGTCAGGCAGAGAGCTGGCAGACGCGGGAGAAGCCGGCTTTGTCTCAGCACTCATATTAGTCACAGTCACCAGAATTACTCTCTCACTCTACCAGTCCCTGATGTCGTACTTTCACACATTAATCCTCTGTCGGATATCAAGATGGGTATGATCACATGCTGTAAGCTTGGTAATGAATACATGTCAGATCATCACTTTTGCGTGAAACATAGCTCAAGCATGCGTGTGCTCTCTCTCTCTGAGTTCTCTGACATATAGGAGAGCTCTGCTGACAGTACAGTCACAGCACGCTGGGTCTCTGTGCAGCACCATATCACTGTTGTGATGTTATTAGAGTTTTGGATGATTCACATGAGCAGGCAGGCAGGCAGACAGCATCGCAGTTTGGGCCTTTCTTTTTTTTTTACTTGGCTCTTCAGCAAATGATAAATGTCACCCACAGTTGCAGCGAGGGCAGGCCCAAGGGGGTACATATTCAAAAAGTTATGACTTTTTGTTGCACTAGGGTAATGTGGTTGGTGATATAACCCAAAAAGTATGGAATTGAAAATAAGAAGGGTGGTGGTAAAGATATACTGAACAAATACAGAGGAAAAGGCAGGTGAGAGTGGTGAGGAAGGTGCCTTATGTGTGGTTCTAAAACTTGAGGACGGCATGTTTCCAAAAGGCTTCCTGCTCTGACATTGTTACACCCTCTCCAAAGTTACACAGCTATGTGTTTGCATGTACAGCAGTTTGTGTATCAGAGCGCTGGGTTTGTGGTTTAGATGTGCAAATAAAAATCTCTGCTCAGGATCCCACTATGCTGGGTTTTCAAACTCGAACCCTCAGATAGATTTGATGTCAACCAAATGTCATACAGCTTGTAGTCCACCAAATACTGAGACAACCTGTCTTCTCTTCACTAGAACAGCTCCTTATTTTGACACTATCCCAAACTTCCTCTTTTTGTGTCACGAAGGTAAGATTATGGCATATACCTTGCTATGTTGTCACATTTTACTCTGTCTTACTTTTCCTGGACAATCTTTACAGTTCTCTGTTCACTTTCAGAGCATCCTCTGATGTGTCTCCAATAAATGCATAAAATCATCTGAGACAACAGGATCTGGTGATTAAATTTATGGCAGGATCTTAAAAAGGGGTTCTGTCTTATGAAGGGCTTGTCTTTTTATGATAGGCTGAAAGCATTCAAGATAACAGAATCACAGCATGTCAACAAACGGGGTGTGTAATTTGATCTTGGCTGTAACAAAGAAAGTCTGTTTTTTCCTTCACTTCCTCGAGTTACAGGTATTTAAATTCTCTCAAGCAAAGCAAAGCAAAGCAGTCAGGCACTGACTTAGATCTTGATAGTATAACAGCATTAGACATTGCTGCCCAATGTGTATTAATGTGATGTGCTTCTGGCTAAGAAGTTTGTCAATCAAGAAACATTTTGATTCACTCTTTCCACTAAGGCAGGGGTTCTCAGAGTTTTAAGTGTCAATTTAGGAACCCAACATTGGACTGAGTGCCACCAAAGGGAAAAGGGAAACAGGGAAAAGATCTCATTTGCAATCATTTTAATAACCAGGTTACATTTGTGCAATCTACACTTAATGGTCTGTATCCAGTAATGTGCAATAAACATGTTCACAAATAAATGAGGCTAGACCTGGCAACACTTGAGAAGGCCATCAAATTTCAGAGCTATGTATAGTTGTATTAAAAATATCTGTTTATTTTACACAATGGTGGGCCGCCAGGAATGTTTCTGCAGGCCACACTTTGAGAATTTATAAACCAAGGCCACGGTTCAGTTAGATGCCACTTTATTGAGGAGTTTTAAGGAAAGAATGTTTAATGGTTATTCATCAACTGAAATCTGCCAACTGATTTATTAGTTTTATAGTTCATGTGTCTGAAAGAGACCCCCCCCCCCAAAAAAAAAAAAAAAAAAAAAGAAAAAGAAACAAGTGGTTGGAATCCAAAGGATTTTTTGAAGCCAGTTTAGACGCTGAAACACGTATCAGTGTTGTCTAGCTGAATTTGTTGCTGATGTCCCCTCATGTGCCATGCTGTTTGGACACAATGCTACTTGATGTCACAAATGTGTCTTGGTTTTCATTGAATTCTAGTCATAAAAAGCCAAGGTTTTGTCGAAAACTCGATTTTCAGGTATTTTTCACTTAAAAACAAAAAACAAAACGGGGAAGACATCAAAATGTCACAAAACTTAAGTGTGTTACTCGCTCAGAGAGGAAGACGTATTATTGGAATAATAATTCTACATGTTTCACACATTTTGGAAATCAACCTAAAATAAGTCCATTGCAATTTCTGCTTTATCTACAACTTCAAGTGTAGAACACTTGAACTTTACCTGAGTTTAACTTTAGCGCTGAGTCTCGGAGAAGAGCTGTATAGCAAAGCAGACGTTATCCAACAACAGTGCTAGAGACTAAAGGGCCACTTTCCCCCTCTCCAGTCAAGTGAAAATGTGAGTGAAATTGGTGACATTGGAAGGTGAATACTGGTTAAGTCTTACATATGCTTGTGAACACCCTATCTAACACTGCTGTGAATAGGATGAGAAGCAGGTACAGATTGTGTAAACCCTCTCTTAGTGTGGCGAGTCCCTCTGCAAGGGCACTGATAATGGGTGTCTTCCACAAGGGACAGGCTTGATAAAACAGCCTCATGTTTGTTTTCATGAGGATGAGAGGATATAGTGGTTTAAAAGGAAGAATATACCTTTTGCACTTTCCATGTGAAGAATGAAATCAGGAATGGAGACACACTATTGCTTCTGTGTTAGAGATATTATTAAATCTTTCAGAACGATGACACGGTGACAATCCAATCTATTCTCAGACAAACTGAATTTTGCTTTTTTGTTTTGTGGCTGAATTTGAGAGTGAACACAATTCCTGTTTTTGTGTAGACGTGTGGATCCTGCTCAAGCCTTACTGCCAGTTGGAGGAGACCGAAATGACTTTGAACAGGGAGAATATTTGGCTGATCAATCTAACATCCCCTGTCCAACTACGAGGCTACCATCGATCATTGTGTACTCGCTGAATCCCGTTCCCAGCAAGATGCTAGCTGCCATTACATCATTTTCCTCTGGAGTTTTACCCTTCTGGCTGGATTCACCTGTTTCTGAGAGCAGGGGAAAGAGAATGAGCTTATGTGTATGCAAGACAACAAGATAGGATGTGTCCTTCTGAGCCAGCCAACCAGCTTGCTACGGTGCTGTGGCTGATGTATGGCCAGACAGATGGCATCCATTTGATCAGAGAGATGCTGTAATGGGGGGCCAGGAATGGCAAAGACAGGCAGTCATTGGGCATTCATGAGCAGGCAATACTTTCAGTTTGCCAAGCAGTGAAACTTAAACCCTTTTAAAAGCTTGCCTTCTCTTGCTTTACTGATCTGCTGATGCATTGGTTGTTTTGCCAAGTCATTATCATCAATTCAGGAGTAATTCATCAGACTTAATTTCTTTCTTTCCATACTCATCAAATAATAATGGGAGGTGTTAAACTTTAAATAACAATACAACACCAAATGAGAGACTCTATTTACATACTGTTGTGACTGAAAGTAAAATGCCTTTAATATGATTTTTACAGGCTTAAACATAGTTTTTACTGTCTTCTACAGTGAAAGTAATCATGAGAGTGTATATTTTCATCACAAATTATGTACCATATTTAAAGTTATTTGAACATCTGTAAAAAAAATTCTTCTAAAGCAAGGGCTCTCTTATTGGCACAAGGGAAAAATGCAGTCAGGATGATAGTAATGTCAAATATGGATTGTCCTAATGAATAGGTGTTACAAATAGAAGTGTTCCATCTACTTACTCTGAACAACTTGTTTGTTCCTCCACAAAGCACAGAGCACATTTTTTGTGTTATTAACATCGTTGAGCATGCTCAAGGTCATTTTATGTGTTAAAAGTGTTGAAAAGAAGCATCTTACATTTAGCCAATGTAGCAAGGAAATGTAAGCAACATTATCAATGAGCTTTTTTTGTATTCTTTGGACTGAATCACACTTTTAATATGAACACAATCACTGCTGTTACCTGTGTGTGATTCACTCTTGATTTTAGTTGTTTCTGGGAACTTTTATCAACCAGCCCATTGACACTGGCTTTACTTCAGTATTTTTGGTCTCTGCCAAACTTGTTTTTCAGTCATTTTCTTGCTCAAACACTCTGCATCCGACTGTTTCTTTTAATCGGTGAGATCTTACTTGAAAAATCTCTGTGTAGCAGTCAAAATGTTTGACCTTGCAACCTTGTCGGCATGCTCCAGGTGTATCATCTTTTAGTGTGTCACTACAGGTCCAGTTAACTCAGAACTTGCCAAGTACACAGTGTTTGATTTGGGTCCAGGCCTCTTTTTTTAAATGATACAAAAAAAAGGATGATTACTTTTCATTTAACATTACAATGAACACCATGATTGTGTCCTCTTCATCTTTGCTCACTGATTGGTCACAGGGCAGAGACATTTTCAGCATCAAATTCAGCCCTTATCTCTTCACACTTGCAAATCCATTTTTAAAAGGTTAGACATTAATGGCAAGATTCCCCTCATCCCTCCTCCTCTTCCTTTTCCCGCTTTACAGATACGAGATTACACATTTCACCCTGAGCAACAGACAGAAACTAATCCACGGTCCATGTGAGATATTAGGGCCCTCTGCTTGCTGTGTGGCTGACAGCTCAGCAGGGCCAAGTTTTGATATAGGGCATTTAACAGGCCTCTGTAAAATCCAGCTTCAGTTGGGCACTAAACCACACAGAGATTCTTCTACATGTACACAAGCTTTTGCACCATCAAAGTGCTTAAATAAAGATAAAAACCATCATTTAAGTTCCACATACACAGACTCTAAGCAGATGCTTCATGGTTGTGTTGATGAAAAAGTGGGCAGCATGATTCGGAGTACGGCAAATGTTAAATAGCGAGATAAGCAGTGGGCCCATCACAGTAAGTGTGATAAGTATCCTATTAAGTTCCCCATGGCCTCCACTTTCTCCCTGAATCAGTGGATCCTAAGTGGAAGAATTAATATTTAATGACTCTGTTAGGTTGCTACCGACACTTCCCGGGTGACTACTTCAAACACGCACGGTATCAAACCAACCTTTTGACTCTCCCTTAGCAGAAATTGTCTTATCTCAAGTCTGAGATGCATTTTCAAACCAGTATTCCCTTTGTGTTACCCTGACTTTCAAGTTGATTTACATTTATTTTTCTGTGCACACACAGGTGCCAACTCTTACAAGCACCTAAACCATAGTATAAACTTTGTTTGCTTTCCCCATTTATGTGAAGAGGTTGGTAGACATATTTGATTTGGTCATAAGTTAGCATTTCCTAAGTACTTACTTTTAATCAATATTTTTTTCTAGATGTTGATTGTTGTGTAATGACTAAAAACACACAATCAAGCAGAGAAGGATTATTTCTAAAGACTGTTCAAAAACTGGGAAGGGGGGGTTGTTGTGAGTGAAGGTGTTTCTCTCTTATGAGAACATGTAGAAATGGAAAGAAGTGAACCCAAAACTTAATTATCATCAACTTAATCACTCCTCACGTGATATTTGAAGATGTTGGCTGTCTGACTGTACTGTGTCGACATTTGCCTGCAGTTGTGGGACAACGTGATGCAAAGATATATGGTTTGGTGGTAATCACTGTGCAGAACCCAACACAAATGTTGAGCCATATTCAGATTTTATTTATGTATATCATATTGTGGCCTGACACATGAACCAAAAAATGTAAAGCAGAAATGCATACAACCTTCTGGTCTCTCATCACTTGCTTGCCTTGAATTATAGAATGTTTGCAACTCACACATCAACAGCAACAAATTGCCCAGCCCCCCTCTTCGAACTGAATTCAGTTGATAATTAGATGTATGAAATTGTACAGTAGCGATGCATCACAAGTTTCCTCCTGTGTTGACATGTTTCTGTGACTCCTTGTCATTCTGTCATACACTGGTGAGATTAAAGTGTCTGTCTCTCTGAAGAACACACACTCCCTCGTGCAGACTTGTGTAAACCACATGGAAGGTGCCAGTTGAGAGAAAGCCAACTTTCAATTGTGCTCCTGTTGTGACTACAGCCAGAAGCTCTGCAACACGTTAATGAGTAATGCTGTGTGTGTTTGAGACACAAGCAAACATGGCCATAGCTATTCATAGAGTTGCAAAGTCGTGTGTGAAGGAAGGGCAGCTTGTGTGCTCATGCTCTCCATTCATACCAGGTTGCTGGTCTAAATCCAATTCATCAGGGCTTAATGGACTGCACAAATTGTCTCTCTAGGATCTTACCTAGAGGAGTGGATGGACTAAGTAGGAGGAGAGAGAGAGAACATATGGTGCATAGTGTTGAGCACCGCATAAAGGGTTAGAGCTGCAGAATTAGTCAAATAAATGCAAAGAATAGAAAGGGTTTGTATTAGTTATTCAATTTTTGACCTTTTCTCTTTTGAAAGGAAAAACTCTGAAGAATTTTTGGCTGGGAATTCAAATATTAACTATTCACTTTGAACACAGTTTTATTCACACTGAGCAGCAAAGCTTAATCAAACAAAATCAATTAGAAAACTGTGGTTGTATTTGTTCTCATGTTTCAAGAGATGTGAGCCTTTTTTTCTGATGCATATTTTGGCTTGTACAAATGTCACACTTTCCATCTCAATCACAGTTTGGAAAAGCAGAACAAATGAGTGTGACTGTGTTTGTGTCTTTGAATGTCACTGCACACATTTTCTGTCCACATGCACCTGCGACTAAAATCACTGATGGCAAGTTTCAATAGCAACAAGCATCTGTCACAGACCCATGCCCAATTGGCCGGTGGACTCTGCTGCTTCAGAGAGTCATCTTTTCTGCTTAAATCCATTTGCTCCCTCCATTTCCCTCTATTTAAACATGATCACAAAGCTCAAAGGGCTCAACAGCAGCATCGACAACAGCACAAGCAAATTGTCTGTCATTTACTGGGAGCAGAGGCACTTATTGGGCACTCTGTTTGACTACATCAGGTCCTTTAATTCTTGGCTTTTGTGTTCTGAGTGTATATTAATGTGCATGTAAACGCACTACACCAACAAAATAATTGAGAGAGTCCAGGATTATTTTTTTTAAAAATGCATCATTTCTGAATATTTTCGGAAAATATTTTCTTGGAAACATGTTTTCAAGTCTTCCGCCCCCTCAGTGTTTCTTTTGTGTTTTGTTGCTTGGTTTGTCTGCACTCTCTCCAGCTGCCAGATAAGCTCCCCTCTGACTTATTTCACTACAACTGATTACTTAGAACAATTTGGGAGGAAGAGTTACACAGGTGGTAGACTGTCTCACTTTATTTCTTTTACTTTCCGTGCTGTGTTTCAAATGGAAAAGGAGAGTGGGAGAGAATGAACCTATCTTTGCCAAAATGATACATCAGTTTCTTCCGTGGTTGATAACACCCCTAACAATGTAAGCGCACAAATAGACTTGCAACAACTACTGCTCCAGCACCACTAGACGCCTTTGCTACACAGTATTTAGACATACTATATTTTTGAGCAACATATCCTCCAGTCATTTATATAAAAGATTAAATTCTAACTTACCACTCACAACTTGACAAAAGGGAAGACACATCTGGAAAACATCAAACACTGGATGATAGTCTGATAGCAGGTGATTCGAAATTGGTTCACGGGTGTGGCTGAGGGTGGGGGTGAGGATAACAATGCTAGCATCGCCAGCCTTTGATCAATCTTGTAGTTGATGTCCATGTGTTTGCTGTTCAAGTAGATAAACATTAGTTTAACTAGAAACAACCAATAAACAACTTAATCTCTAGTTTGTTGATCAAAGAATTGCCAAATCGTATCAAAACATTATGTTGTGATTAATTGGAGTGACAGCCCTGGTGAGTTTAGGATGGCTGCAACAGAACCAAGACAAACAAATGACTGGCATTATATATAACTACAATCAGAACAGGTTTACAATATTTTTGACTAACAAGTAATTGTGGTGCTGACAAGCAAGGCTGACAACTTGTGATTGTCCAGTTGACTAAACACATTCTTGGGGCATACAAAGATTTTTCCTTTTAATTGTTTGCCAAACTGCAGATCTTACAAGTTTTCACATGCTGCCCACTACATACTGAATCCCAGCCAAATCATTAGGCACTGGTTTGGAAACCAGCCCCAGTCTCTTTGCACAGTTTTGTTCAAGTGAAAACTGTCTCAGAATGGATGCTGGAGATGGAGGAGTGGTAATGTCACGTGATCTCATGCTGAATTCACTGCAGTGGGGAATTCATATATGTGTCTGATGGGGCATAACTTTTCTTTTAATTAAATCCTTCCAGCCAGGGGTAGTACGGCTGTGTTTAAAGGTGGCAAGTGCCCCCCTTATGCGACCCCCTGGTTGCCTGCTCTGATAAGAGGCAGACTCACCGCAGAGAATAGTGGGAGTTCAATTCTGATACTAGTGTTCAAACTTACATTTAACTATTAATGCCAGTTAAAGAACGGCAAATGACTTTATGATTTGATTGATATTGTTTAAATATTTCATCTTAAATGTTTACCCAGTTATTATTTTGAATGACGTGCAGCTATTAGTTTTTAACATATACATTTACCAATACTTTTTTATGAAACCAAAGAGGGCCCACCAACCCCCCAAGTCTGTTTTTTTGTCTTAAAATTGTGATGGATTTAGTTTGAACAGACACAAACAAGGAGGTGGAGTAAAAAGTCGCTGAAGTGTTCAGTTGAGCAACAAGCCACTTAAACAGGAGAACTTAAAAAAGGATGAGGATTAAACATGATATGGAAACTCCTCATACCATAATCTCTTTAGGAGCTGAACACCCCTGAAGGTGTTACCAGCTGTCTTAATCTGTGAGTGAAACTCCCTACAGACTTTTGAAGTCTTCTGTGATCTAGTAAAATGCATATGTTGTGGAAACACTAATAAGGTTAAAGAGTGTTACAAATTCTCTCACCTTGTCATCCCTCAACACATGGTGTCGGATAAATTACAGCACAATCACGATCAGGCTGCTTGACAAACTTTGCAAGGAACTTTTTGTCTTCAGATGAAAACACCTACGTTAAAAAGCTGAACTGTGGAAAACCCATTACTGTACTCTGGAATAAGGCATTGTCCTTATTTCTTATTGTTCTGACCATGCTTTAGCTTCAGAGTCTGGGATCTGTGAGTTCGCAAAGCTTTCTCTTCTCTCTCCTCTCAGGATGGGGGACTGACCTCCTCACCGCCTTTCCCCTCTCCTCTGTATGCTTTCATGCAGCTCCCCTGACCTTACTTCATGCTCCGCTAGCCATGAACACTTAAAGGCTCCTCTCCCATCCATGGCTACACTCTCTCTGCCTCTCTCACACCTTAGCTCCCAACAGCCCTGACATAACTGAGCAGAATCGACTCTTCATGATTTTTTAATATCTCTCACATCATGGGACTCCATGGCCAAGGTGAGGAGTGTTTTGTGTGATCAATGTTTTCCAGACTCGACATCTTGTTTTAATCAGGATATCATCTCCCTCTGCTCTGACCTGCTGAGACAGGGGTGCCGTCTCTTCTGCTGCCATCCTTCTATCACCTTTTGTCTTCCACGTTTCTTCTCTTCCTTTTCTTGATGTGTGAACATGTTAGTAATGTCTGTCCTGAGGTAAAAATGCCCTGGTAGAAATACAGTATGTGGTGTGAAAAGAGAGAGGGCTTTGACTCAGGGGTCAGTTCTATGGAGGGTAAGACCAGGATGAAAGATATTGATCAAGCAGAGAAAATCCTCTCTGTAAGTATATTCATCGCCGTATTATGAGTTCTGTTTCATTTCAGCCCTTTGGATTTATTTTCCGTTTTATTATCCACTTTATGAAAGACTTTGACACCTGGGAACAAAGGCATTTGGTTTGAATCGCTAAAGTAAAGGACACTACAGTGAGATTATAGTTTTTGTCCACACTGCTGCCGTAACATGACATACCAGCTCTGTGCAAACATGTCAGAGGTACAGAAAACAAACAAACTTTGTTCCAAGTTATTATAAGGTATAATACTGCAGTGACAGCACAAGCTCAAGCAGTATTTGTAGTTTTAAGTCTTTCTCTCTTTTTTTGCTCTGCTAGCTTAAATTTGAGCTTTCTGTGGATTCACTTTGAGGTGAATATTGTCATTTTAGGGATCAGAGCAGTAAATCTTGTACAGTACAGTTTATTAGAGGCTTTCTGTCTTTTCATTTTTTCTTTTCCCTACCTTTACTGGTCTCTCAGCGCTTTGGTGTGGGTCGGATCAAAAGAGCTCATCAGATCAGAAGGATGCCAGAGCCGGCCTGAACCCACACTGCAAAGGTCATGCTTCACTCCATTATTCATCAGGTTCCCATGCTAAAGCTAGGGAGTGCTGTGGGGGAGGAGTAGAGGGAGAGAGGGAGAGGGGTAGAGGGAGACGTGGAGAGATTGATTTGGAGACACGTCCTTCTTTTCTATACCTGTCCTCCCACAGAGACCCCTGCCAAAAGTCCTCCTTCGTTATTCTAAGAGCCCCAGCTCTCCTGTGGATTAGGAACAAAGGATGGTGAGGTAAAATGAACGAGAGAGCAGAGAAGAGAGATGCAAAGAAGAGAGACAGAAGCTCCCTCTTGTGAGGCCTGACCTGGTACCTCAAAGATCCCTTCTTGATTTAGCCATCACTCCTGCCGTCCCCTGCCACTACAGAGAGAGGAGACCAAAACAGAGAGACACGCTTCATCTCCAAAAACATGACACCTACAATGCCACCTTCATGTCTACAGCTACAAGCATCACTTTGCACCAAGACCCCCGACCACTGACCAAGATGAGAGGGGCTATCAAGAACAGAAAGAATATTCATTTGGTTGTCTCCCCCTGAAATGCCCGAGCCCTCCCATATCATCACCAGCAGAAGATACACACACAAGTCATGGTGTCTTCTTGCCCCTCTGAGTAACTATTGCAGGAAAGAGAAGGATAGACAAGAGCAGGAAACGACACGAACCAGAGATAGGAGAAAAAAATACATCCACACCTTGCAGGTAAAGTCTAAATACATCAGGTGCTGTGTTGTACATTCTGTTCAGCCCCTGAATTCCTGATGGCGTATACACTGGAGCTGTTCCTGCTTTCATATATTTATTTATTTGTTTATTATAACGCTGTGGCATTGGCTGTCAGCAAATTCCCCCCAAACAGTGACCAGCACTATTCTTTACAGCCTCTCAAAAAATTCTGAAGTACTTCCTACCCAGGGGAATGTTTCAGCAGAGGAGAGATCTATAAGCGAACACATATCGCTTTCTTCTACCCATCCGGCCCTGCTATCTCCTCTATCCTGTCAACGCACACACACAGACACACACATGTACACACCACCTCTGCAGAACAACAAGAGCACTCTGTGATCCCCTGTTGTGAAAAAAAAAACCTTACTCCCCACCCAACTTTTTTTTAATAGCAGCGTACAGTATCAGCAGAATTACTGCGGCTCGACTTCGGCGCTGCAGCAGCCTTGCTAGAGTGTGTCAAGCCCAGAGGGGTTTATGCTTTTGATCTACCGCACAATACCGGGTGTGTATGGGGGGGGGGGAAGTGTGCATACATGCACACGCATCTGTAGGCAAATGAGCACTCTGCTCAACCTCAAATACTCGTATAAACACACACACCTCTCTACAGACACACACTCTCCCCTTTGATATGGTTCCAGGCTTTTAGTGGGTGATTAGGAGAGGCGACCCAGCTAAGGTCTAGAGTGATAGAAGGAAGCAGGAGCCTGCTGCTCTTTAGTTAGAGGAAACCAATACTGAGTCTGTGTGTGGAGGAGTAATTATGCTCAAGGGTTGAGGGGAGAGAGAGGGAGGAGTGAAGACGCCAAGGAGAGGAGGAGGACTTGGGTGAGGGGGAAAGTTAGGAAGTCAGTGCTGGGAGGTTGATTTGAGATTCTCGCCATGTCACCTCCACAGACAGCAATTAGCATTCCTCCGGGGGGTTAAGTGTGTGTTGCTGCGTGTGAGTGTGAGGCTAAGAAAATGTGTACTTACATTATGGTTCAGGGTGCGTTGCAGCTAGTGCTGCATAAATGCAGTGAAGGCTCCTGCTGCAGATCATGCATGTGTGTGTGAGAGAAAAAGAGAGAGTGTGCACTGTTTACTGAATGCACTCCAACACTTGTTGGTGGTCTAAGCACGATGAAATATTAATGCCCCTTCTCCCTTAATGATTCATAAATTGTATTCCGATACTTACCACTCTGCTTCTACTCACAACTGTCCACTGCTTATAATTGGAGCGCTGGCTTGGTAAAAGAAAAAAGTATGGAGAGAGGAGCATGAGATGAAAACCAAGTTTTTCTCCCTCCTCACTCATTTCAGCCAGCTGGATGGAAGTGCTGAGGGATCATAATGTCAGTAAATGTTTTCATGAACAACTTTTCTCCTGGAAAACCTGGGGGTGGGTGTAGTTGGGTTGTTTGTTTTTGTTTTTAGCATTCATATTCACCCTTACTTGGAAAACAGCTTCATACCGCCGCAGTTAGACCTCAGATAATATCATCTTTAACTGGCAGGCAACAAGGGAATGCTTTATTTATTGTACTAAAAATCCCTCGTAATCAGGAGAGAGTTCAGATCCTTTTTTTTCTCTCCCATTTCACATTAAGATATAGTGCCGCTCAACTCTAATGTGTGCTAATCTAGAAGAAACAGAATCACATTATTCTTGTTTTATTTATTTATTTCATGCATCGATCGCAGCCACAAAATCACCGCTGAGAACTAAATGAAAAGAAGATAAGCTACTCTCTCTGAAGCTTCTTTATCTGCAGTTTCTCACACTCCCTCAGCCTTCACCTTTCTCTGTTCTGGATTCAATAATGCTTAATGAGATGGGGACATTAATATTTGGATAAAGAAAACCTCAAGCGGGAGGGGAAGGCTGCTTTAGATACCCTCTTTCACCATCTTGCTCTGTCTTGAAACACCACATAAATACACTTAATTACACACACAAGGGCACAAGTGGCTCATCTGCAGGACCAGCTGGATGTCTGTTTACAATAATAGGTGGGGTAATAAAGCGTAGAGCTCCACTTATTTGCCTGTCTCAGTGTAGCTCATGGAGCTGATTGGCTTTAGATGGTGACATGTCGACACTCTCTGAGAGCATTCAGTCCAGCTTTGGATGAGCTTCAATGTAATCTCCTTTATTACATACAGGCACGCACGCACACACACACACACACACACACACACACACACACACACACACACACACACACAGACACACACACACACACACACACACAGACACACATGCAATGAAGGATAAGCTGCTGAGGCTTTGTAGCAGGTGGGTTGCCATTCATATAGTTAATCAAACAAACATATATATATTCAGCTGAGGCAAAGTAGATCCCCTTGTAGATCATATGAAGCCAATTTGAAAAGTCAGACACTTGTATGTTCAGTCGTGCTCACCTTAGCACATGGGTCCACCAGGAATTACCAGTGCCTCTGTAATACCCTATATTGCCCTGATGAATAGAGAATGTCCTGAGCATGGATAATCATGAATCATTTACACAGGGAGAATGTAACTGGATCTTATCATCCATATCTGTAATACACATTGAAGACCAAAGGGGAGGAAAAAAAAGAAACACTTGCATCAAGAGACTGAACGATCATCCTAAAGATTTACCAAGAAGCACTCAATAAAACAGGGCCAAGAGGATCCTCAATCACCCACAAGCCTGACTGACTACAGCAAAGGTCAGCTCCTCTGAGAATCTATTGAAACAACCAGCCCTGGATATCTCTATCAGTGACAGGAAACTATTTTGCTCCCCTACTGGCCATTGACTAATGAAGATTGATCCAGTTTACTATAGATATAACAACTTCCGGGAACTGTTAAATAGTTATAGATAGACAAAAGGAACAAAGCAACAGAGAGAAAGCAGTGCAGGTAAAGCACCTTCCCATGTTGCAGACGAGTTTCTTTGTGCATCATGGAGCCAGCAAAGATGGAGGAGATGTGTGATGTAGGCTCATGATGGGCTTTCAGACCTTATAGATTTCATCAGTAGAAAGAACTGAGCAGTGACATGTTGATGTTGCAATGATGCATGATGGCTAAAATGAGCGAATCACCTGTCAATCACCTTGCTACATATATCAGCTCAGATAGGGTGGCCCACTCATTCAATGATACAGTCACTCGTGCACATGAGAGACAAGTAGACACGGCGACCATGGAACAAAAGAATAGTGACTCCTGTGTGTGGGGTGTGTTAAGCAAACCATTACTTCTGTGATTTTACACAAAGCTGGGTTGGAAGAGTCTCAATCCTGGACTGGGGACTCACATGGGACTTAAAAACTTGAATAAAGCATGCAGTGAAAAAAGCCGTTATCTTCTTCTTCTTCTGTATCCAGTATCATCTTTTTTAATGAATTTCAATAGGGTTATTTTTAATGAGTCTAACAGAACTTATGAACTAAAGTAGATAGCTAGAAGGGAAAGCTTTTTATCACTGGGACAAAAGTAAAGGTTGGCCGGCCACCAGCGTGATGCAACACAGTGACATCTTTATCTCCTGCCCTTACGTAAGCTTTTCTTGAATACATAAGGTACAGTGCTGTTGCTTAAGGATAATACAGCGAACTCTCACTTTTCTCCGGAACCTTCATGTGAATTTTTCTTTCTTTTTCTCTGCATTGCAAAAATATTGTAGCACAACCGTGCAGAGCATACACACAGATCTCACACACATACACAAGTCATTAACTGCCCCCTCATTTCCCGTCTTCCTATGAAAAAAAGAGAAATTCTGAAGTGTGCACCCATTTCCCTCTTTTCTATCTAAGTGATGTATTCAAGCTTGCAGCGACCACCCACTCATCATCTTTCCACCCACTCTGGGGCATGTTGTGATGGGTCGAGACGTTCCACGGAAGCCCCCCGGAGCCTTCCACATCTGGAGCCTGCCACTACCACTCTGCTCCAGAATTTTTGTGATGACCCCCACAAGCCTCCCCTCGTTCTTAGTTCTTGTCACTGGCACCTCCTTTGGAAGGGTGTATGGGGATTCAACACTACCAGCTGACATGGATGCTGTGCATGTTAATGTATGTGTCGATCCTAATCATGTTAAACTCATTTATGTGTCAGGCAAGATGCATGTGAACCACCATGATACAGCTCGTCTTGCACTTTGACTCCCGTCTGCTATGTTTCTGTACACAGGCATTCACAAAGCATTGTCTGTTTATTCACTCGCCTCAGGGCGTTCCTGCACAAGATGCTGCACTGACTGTTGATGCTTCTACCATTACTGTTGATGTCCACCACTCCCAGACATGTATATGTTTTATGTTATTACCATGCATTGCACACCACAGAAGATAGATTTGATTAGGTTTACAACCCCAATTCTGATAAGGTTGGGATGTTATGAAAAATGTGAATAAAAACAGAATACAATGATTTGCAAATCCTCTTCAACCAACATTCAATTGAATAAACCACAAAGACAAGATATTTAATGTTTCAACTGAAAAACTTTATTTTGTTTTGCGGAAATATTTGCTCATTTTGAATTTGATGCCTGCAACATGTTTCAAAAAGCCTGGGACAGGGGCAACAAAAGACTAGGAAAGTTGATGAATGCTCAAAGAACAGCTATTTCCATCATTCCACAGGTGAACAGGCTCATTGTAAACAGGTGAGTGTCATGACTGGATATAACAGGAGCATCCCCGAAAGGCTTAGCCATTCACAAGCAAAGATGGGGCCAGGTTCACCACTTTGTCAACAAATGCATGAAAAAAAAATTGTCTCATAGTTAAAAAACAATGTTTCTCAATGTTCAATTGCAACAAATTTAGGAATCCTATCATCAACAGTCCATCAGAAGATTCAGAGAATCTGGAGAAATTTCTGCATGTAGGCCACAACTCGAAAACTAACATTTAATGCCCGTGACCTTTGACCCCTCAGACGGCACTGCATTAAAAACCAGCATCATTTTGTAAAGGATCTTACCGTGTGGGCTCAGGAACACTTCAGAAAACCATTGTCACTTTACACAGTTTGTCACTACATCTACAAGTGCAAGTTGAAACTCTGCCATACAAAGACAAAGCCGTACATCAACAACATCCAGAAACACCACCACCTTCTCTGGGCCTCATCATCTGAAATGGACTGAGGAACAGTTTTTGCGTTTGCACACTGAATATCTTGTCTTTGCGCAGTATTCAATTGAATATAGGTTGAAGAGGATTTACAAATCAACCTCATTGGAATTGGGGTTGTATGTCACTAAGTAATTTGTTTTTATCAGTGAAGATTGGTCCTCTGAGATGTCTTTAAAAAACATAGTTTTAGAGGAGTTTTAGAGGGTGAAAAGAAGAGGAGAGTGGAAACCTTTAGATATGATAGTGAGGGATGGTTCCGTGACGCGGCCTTACAGAAAGAGATAGCCCTCCATCTCACTTATCTCCCGTTTGCTCAATTTCCTCTGTGTACAACGGTGCACCTGGGGTCTGGCTGCAGCCTCCCAGTGCTCTTCAGCAGCCCCCACGAGATAATAGCCAATCCCGCTCTCCCCACTCCCAAATCAGACAGGGCTAAAAGACCTCGAGCTTTGTTTAAGATTTCCAATGAACAGACCCATGTCCCTGTGGTGGCAAGCTATTACAAAACCAGACAGACTTATATCAGACTCTTTTTTTTGCTCGGCTAATAGCTCAAAGAAAAAAAATGAAAGCTCTTTGGTCCCAGACAGAGGTCGTGTCAGCTAAAAGGGGCTATTTAGCTATTGTGTGCTTTAAGATTATTACAGCAAGGATGATGAAGAAAAGTGTAGCATGATGATTGCTCTGGAGTTAATAATACAGAGTCACCTGAAATCAGAGCAGTTTTTACAGTATGATAGGCTGTTAATGGGCACGGATTGTGTGAGGGACATGACGCACCAATAACAGTGATAGCAGAGCACTCTGTATACAAAGTTTCAGTGCCGCCACTAATGCTTTGATGTCCTCTACCATTATCCTCCCACTCGACACCTTGTCTTCTTTGTGTTTGTTGAAGAAGTCAGATGCAATTATCCCATGGCTCTAGCGGTTGCGTCAATCATTCTCCCGTCTCTAGGATGATAATTCCTCTTTCAACTTGGATGTCATATCTGTCATTATTAAAACACAACAGCTGCCTTCAATGAAAGGCAGTCACACATCTCATCTTGAGACTCTGAATTTCCCTTGACTGATAAAGACTTCTTAGTTTCAAAAGGCCAAACATACAGCTGGTAATTGGATATTTTCATCGCACTTCTGTTCTGAACTTAAGTGAACAAGTGAAAAACCTGCCTTTCGTGTATTCTAAATATCTTCCTTGAAATATTCAGCTCGCAGTTTCATCATATTGTATCCATATTTGCAACAGTTCTTTAGATCTTTTCATGTGTCGATGTGCTGGAAAGTGGCTGCTAGCCTTACTGTAGGGCACAGAGCAAGTACCCGGCACAGAGAGATGTGTGTTTAACTCTGCTCAGGAGTGTCTCGGCTTCACTGCAGCAGACATGGGCCAAACAGATAGACTGATATAGCATACAGTAACATCCCAAGGGTACACTCTTTCTGGTCAAAGAGGAAAAGAACCGCAGGTGAATCGTTAGGAAATCCAAACCCTCAAAAACCTAAGCACAAATCAATGAGCAGAGCTGCCTGTAAGGAGCGCACAAACCAAACAGCCTTCGACTTCCCGATTGCTGCACTATCAACATTTCATTTTGATGTGACGGGATCAGCAGCACTTTGGGAAAACCACTTGGGCCCCATCCATCATGGACAAGACATATGAGCTGCCAAGGCCCCTTATAGAGAAAAACAGAGATATTACCTATGCACACTTAATCCCACAGCCCATGCTGGGTTGTAACACACACACACAAGGTGTCAGCTGTGGTTCAATGGTAGCATCTGATGTGGGGCACTTCTCACCCACAAAGGTTTGTGGTTAAGCCCCAGGTTCTGCTATCACATGTTCAAGTGTGATTGGGCAAGACACTAAACCCCATATTGCTCCAAGTGACATCGTCAGTGATGTGTGTAAATGCTGTACCATTGTCTGCAATCAGTGAGTGAATGATTAATGCATTAAGTGGTGAATGTGATGTGAGAAAGTACTTGAAGTGGTTGGGAGGACTAAAAAGACTATACAAGTGCAAGTCCATTAACTATATGGCTGCTCAATATATCATTTTACTATTTTCATTGCAGTATTCCCATGCAAAATAATCATATCCCAAAGTGATATATTGCAATAAATGTATACAGCCTTTTCTGTTAAGCCTGTCTCCGCCCAATCAGGTTACTGATTGATCTAAATGAGCATCCATTTATATATTTCACCACATTACATGCCTCAACTTGCACAGTTAGAGCACCCTCTTAGTGCCCTGTCATTGCACCTGCTGGGTAATCAGGGTCGGGCAGAGTGACGTGCATCGTGAATGGTGGAGTGACTGAGAGACAGTGAATGGAGCATAGCAGGGATTTGGACGCTCTGACAGTTTGCTTATGGTTTATATCACACAAGGTGCTTTATTTAACACTCTCAGGGTTAAAGGCAGCGACTTCCAGAGCTGTGTGCTCAACTTTGTCTGAGAGTCTGTTATCATCATTTTAGGGGGAATTCAACTGAGCAGAGTGAAGAAGCAAACTTTACAAAATGTTACAATAGTAACAATGTATCGCATTAAACAAAATATTGCAATATAATTCTTTCCCGACATTGTGCTGCCCTAGTGACTATTTACCATTTGTCACTTATGATCACAAGATCTATTAGCTTGTAAATTGCACATACGTTTCAATTTCAGAGTTATAGAATAATCAGCAAGATGAAATGCAGCACCTTTACGTAAAATCATTTCTGCATTTCTTTCTCTGCTTGAGTTTCTCTGACTCCGGAGGAATCCAGTCTTAAATAGTAGCATACCAGTGGGAGCTTTTAATGTCTCCTGTTTCTCTAAAATGCCAAATCATTGCTAACCTGCTTAACCCAACACTTCCAGAAAAAAGCATAAGAGATTACAGAAGATTTTCATCCTGCTTGTAAAAAATCACACTGGATTGAACGGGCTGGTGTTTTCTTAATAGGCCCCTCTCTAACTAATGCTCTTAAATGATAGATTACACAAGGACACACTTGGTGGTATAGAGGGTGGTGCAGAGATCCAAGAGATCCGTGAGTGAAATCAGAATGAGAGACACATGAGAGGAAGAGAGATACGAGGAGGCGGAAAAAGCACTCGGTCTCAACACAGCGAGTCATTCAGCACAAGAATTTTAAGTAATGCATGTTCAGACACAAACTCCTCATATTTTAATGCTTTACCACATGCAGCCCTATTGCTCATCAATTACCTTATTGGATGAATCAGTAAGTCAGGTTCAGTATAATACAAAACGGTTGAAGCATTTTATGGTGCAATAGATGTGGTTGTTAAAGACTAAGGCCTTGGTTGCAGAGCTTTCCCTAGAGATTTGCCATTAAGAAGGAAGCAAGAGTGAGTTAGACACAATCAAACCCGAGATCATAAAGAAACAGATGGTGCAGGGCTATCTGTTTACACAACTTGTCTTAACTGCAGGGATGTTAAAACACACCCACACTGGTATACTCACAATCACTCACATTAGTGTGACTCAGACAAGAGAATTGGGCAATGTCAAGAGAAAGTCAAGACTTCTTGTTACCGTTGATGGAGTTTCTGGCATCATTGTAAAATGCAATACAGTATCATTTAGTTGTTGTTTTTTTTTCTTGCTTCTGCGAAGACTCAGTTCCGACATTCAGCAGTCTTTGCTCATGCATCTTTACAGCAGCAAGCCAGGAGGTGTAAGTTAACTTTTCTGTTGGATAGAGGCACTTAACACTGATGTGTGCATGCTGAGATATTTGCTGGTTCATTTACTTGGAGTGGACCTGCTGTGCGCTCTCTTGTGCAGTGTTGTGGGTGTATTTGTAGTTGGTGTGTGTCTTTGCATGGTTGCATACATTAAATGTTTAAATATTTTGTATCATCCTGCATAGCTTCAATGCGTCACTGCAGAACTTTGGTTGCAAACCCCTTCTTTCCCAAATCTCCCCCAGCTTGTTCTCATTCAGTCTGTGACCCTGTTTGTCTACACCTCCCAGCTCATTAAACTCGCTGGTCTCTTTTGCCTCTCAAATGGGGTTATCTAAGAGTTCTGCAAACACACAAATAAGAAGTCATCCACATGTAATTATACAAGATTATTGTCACATCACAGTCATTGAATTTGATTTCATGCCTCCTCATAATCATGTGTAATCTATGTTCAGCCCCCATAACTGTCCTCCTGCCTTTAATTCCTGGAGTCATTTGCTCTGACACAATGTAACATACAATGAGACATAATTTTTGATGTTTCATAAAGACCCTTTACTCTTATGAAAAGCCTGAATATAAGTGACGGAGATACATGTATCTCACAAAGCCCAGCCAGTGTGTCTGAATGACACAAGAAGATGTATAGCTGTGCTGACAATCTTTGTGTCGGAAACATACAAATAACTCTTTATCACAAGAGGCTACCAGAATTTTATGCTTACATTATGCTAAGATGAGTCCTGTCAGAGAGAAGAAAGCTCAAAGTTGACTTGCTTTCAGAGTGGTTGTCCAGGCTGAATTGTAAAAGCAAAATAATGGACATCAGATTGAAAAATGAAAATGAAAATCACTCTGAAACATGAGTTTGCAGTCTTTGAATATTTTAGACCAACTGAGTCTGATATTCATCAAATATCAGGTCTTCACACTAGGCATCAGCACTGTAAATTATAGATATTTAGTCTCTATTTGGAGACAGAATCTGGAAGTAAACAATATGTTTCCTTTATTCTGTAAAGGCGCAAGGCTCAGCCTTTGCCCTGCTTGCTTGGTAATGGACTCAGTTAATAATAATAATACCTTGGCAAACAAAAGCTCTATTAATTTGTACTGTTTTTTTAAGGACATGTCTGCCTCAGAGGGCAGACTGCAGCTTTTGTGATAGTTAAAACCTCCAATCTATTAGACAGCCGGGCCTTGGATGTGTAATTAGGCAGCTACCTGGCAAAAATTCTCTCTGATACCAAAGTTTTCAAAGCCCACCATGCTTCAAAGCAAAGGACCCCTGAAGAAAGGAATCAATTAATTTATTATTTATCATTTACCGACTATACACAGGAATAAACAAAACCTTTTTTTAAACACCCAACGTAGCCTCTAAGCTAAGCTCCTCAGAGAGTAAACAATGGCTGCTTTTTAAGGCTCCATTTCTGCATCCAGTCTCTCCGTTTCCCATTGTTTGCTGCTCAATCCACTCACACAGCCAGAAATTTTAAAGACACATGCTGCAAAGTAAAGAACATTGTCTGCTGCCTAGGATTATATGACTTATTCATATGAATGTGAGAGGAAGAGAGGCATTGGAAGAGGATGGATGGAAAGTGTTCAAGTGAAGAGGAGAAAAAACAAAGTGACTCTGAGCAGCCAAGTAACGAACAACAGCTTCGACTCTGACTCACCTTTGGGTGAAGGCCAGGTGGACATTGGGTGATGCTAATGTTGCGTGACTCTAAGGCCCATTGGCGAGTGGGAGCTAAACAAGGGTGACCTTCACCAACAAGGTGACCACACTAAAAACTTTCTCACCATGTAGTCCTTGGCAATCAATGTTTTGGCTCATTACATAATAGGATGCACTAGTTTTCATGCAAAGCAGTTCACAGAGAAATTTAATGAAATATTGGAAATGTAACTGTCTTGCTTCACTTAGCTGAAACATAATTTTAAAAAAGTGTAGAAATGTAAAATAAAATCTATTATCACAACTGATTCAGTGCATGAAAAGAGCTTTATAGTTTGACACAAAAGGGTATTATGTAAAGACGGCATTCTCATTTTATTATGACATGCATTACAGCACATCACAGTTAGCAGTAAATTAGTTTTAATGTTAATATTGTTAAATCCATCCAGGCATTTAGGCTGTCGCACAGTCTACTATGTGCAAGTAATGAGGTTGTTCACTGATGGTATTGTGATGTCAACATGATTAATGTGTTTCATTTCAGTTAAGGAACAAGAGAATATCTGCGTTTATCTAAAACGTTTGTGGATTAGAGCTCAAAACTACTGAAAAAAAATGAAATAGGACATAAAAAGATGGAAAAACTGGACATTGATCTTAGAATTAAGATTTATCAGGTCACTGATCAGCATTTTTGGTGTAGAAGAGCACACTCCAAATAATGACTTTGCAATAAAAAAGTCAAATGAAGTCCTCAAGCTCCATCAGGCTTTTCTCAGCAGATATTCCTGAGTCTGTTTGAAGACTCAGCTCAACAAAGTCGTATGCAACAGGCAGCAAGCGTACAGCAACTCCATATAAGTTTAAAGAAACACACAATCTAATCATTTCCACTAAGAACAAAGAATTGTGCAACATATGGCCTCCTTTGCCGTCTCTCAGAGTCCAATTCATAAGATACATTTCACCAATGGTATTTAAGCCCAAACACCCTCGTGAAGTTTTAAAGCCCGGTGCAGTTTGCTCTGGTTTGGCATCTGATTGTGTCATTTTTCTGTGCACTTTCATGCTGATAGAGCTCACGTCTAACCAGATACAGATGATAAACTAGTTGGGGAGGTTTCACTTACTATTAGTGCATTCTGGAGTTGATTAATGCCAGATGAAATTCTTTTGATTAGCAACTGCATCACTATTACTATTAACTACTGTCGGACGGTTAACAACTTATTCCCCAATAGATGGAAAATAATTCATTTAAATACATAAAAAACAGCAACAGTTCACAGCAAGTTTCTTTGTTCCAAAGCAGTCAGGTTGAATTTCATAAGGCAGCCACTCTGCAGCAGCCACAACAACCCTTAGCAGATGGGCTAATGCTGAAAATGCTACACAGAAGAATTCAAGAACACATGCAGGAGTCTGCAAAAAGGAAAAGCAAAAATGCAAAAATTATTAAAATTATCATGTAAAATCTGGAACAACTCCATAAAAAGCACACATTCAATAAATAAACACACAAAAGTAGAGAACAAAAGTGGCTCAAGCCTTAAAGGGCATGATGAGATAGCTTTTTTTTGTTGATGGAACAGAGAAGAAGACACAGTTACATAATTAACAATGAAAAAATAGCTATTCTGATGGACAGAAATCTTCTTTAGGTTAACCACAACTAGGTGGAGCTTCCATCAGCTGCCACTCTTGGTTAGCAATTTATTTACTGCTGCTGTTAGCTTCCTGGTGTCGACTCCAAGGGCTTTGACATGTTGGAATCTACTTTCCAAACACCCACTGGAGCTCCAGACCCCCAAGAAACCATGACACCAGACCTGGGGCCTGAGGTGCTAGCAGAGAAAGTGGTGTATTTCAACAACAGGAGGTAATGTAAAAGTTACTGGAGTAGCTTGAAGTTGGTTCAAGTCAGTTTGGGAGAATATTGAGGTTAGTTTATGTAATGAATGTGTGAAAATAGAAAAAAGAATATTCATCCGGCTGTCAAGAGATCCACAGTGGGGATGTTTTGGACTCTGACGTGGGAACGAAAAAGGCGCAGAAGGGATTGGACAGCAGTAGGTGAGATGCCACGCACAATAATCTCGGAGTCCCTGGGGATTACCTGCAAGGATTCCTCTGTGCTGCTGAGTGCAGCTTCCTCCTGCCATGATCCTCAGTTTGCTGCTCCGCTAGCAGCATAATTGGTTGAGTAAACCCAGTGTCAAACCGAGTGAACACAGACATGTTGCCCACAAGGCTCCATTAGCCATAAGCTAATAGTCCCGAGCTACAGGTATCCAGCAGCCTCACAGACACCTTTCTCAAAACTTGAAGGTGAGGAAAAATCATACAGGAACCCTCTACCAGCTCATCCTAACTTCTTTGTTATATGGGTTAGGCTCTGATTAGAGCCTTCTGTGAAATTTTACATCAGGCACTGAAGTCAATTTTGCTGCTTTCCTATCTTTTACGATGTTCTGTAGTTGTTTCATTGAGCACCCCTGGAGCGCTTCCATTTACTAACTTCTCAATTAGCATTACTTATCTCTTGCATTTACATATTGCTTATGTACACTTGTGACTCTTTCGTGCATTTGCGGCATCTTAGCTTTGAACGCAATTTTATTTATTTGTTGTCCATTTTAGCCATTGATTTTGGCATGTGTTTGAATTTACAGCATTTGAATATTTGCAGCACATTTCCTCTGATGAAGCTTAGTTGAAGGCTGTTGCAGATCACCGGCCCTTGTCAGGTTCTGTAATTGAACCTTTTGTGTGTTCTTTGTGAATTAGAGAGATTGTATTTGGTCTTATTTTGACAGGTGTAGCAGTCACTCTCTTTTTGTGAGTCAGGCCTCAGACTGCATTGATGACTTCACTCCAGAGAGGAGGGAGACATAAGAGATTGTAACATATGACTGTACATGTCTGTGGGGAGCTCCTTTCATTTCACACTGTGGCAATAGCATGAGTTTCATGTATGGCATGAATACACCGTCGCAAAATTATGTTTGACAGTGAGCATGATTTGACATGGTTGCTGTCAGCTCAAACAGGAGGGGCTACAGCAGAAGAATAAATCACTCAGTGTTGTAGATGATTCATAGATGATAGATTAAGTGTTCAACATCTCAAGGAGACTGCTGTTATTGTAAATAATGACCTCATCAAACTCACTGTATTCACAGAGCTAGTTTTTAAAACATTATAGCAAATATCAGTAGTGCTGTCACCCTTCTTTGCCTGAAGTACTGTTCCCTCTGACAGTCCTGCTCTCACTGCCTCACACTTAACTAAGTAGAACTGTCCTCTGCTTTCTGATTATAGCTGCTATTTAGCAGTGAATTTTGTAAGGAGCATCCTTTGGCTTAAGCAATCACTACAATATTACCTCAAGGGGTTTTCATCCACGCAAGGAAAAAAGCAAGGTCTGTGCACTTGAATATAAATGCAAAAAAGTGAAAATAACTATTTACTTGGCCCTTGGCATCAATCAAATTCCCATCCTTCCTTCAACAGTTGTTAAGGAAGTGTGATGTGAATGTTGCCCAGAGCTGCTGAGAACCTTGCAATGCTATGCAGTACTACAGATTCAATGCACCAGGGTTGAGGGTTGCCATGGAGACAGATATCTGGACTACCTAAGTTATCATTTATCAAAACACCCTCAGGTATGTAGCCTAGATACTTCAGGCCCTCGGAGGAAGAAACTCATCAAAGAGTGTGGTCAGTCTGGAAAATACTGTGAGTTGCTTGAAAACAAAGTGACATTTTAAGACTTGACCTTTGAGACACTTTGTATAAGGATTGATACAAATGCAAGCCACATCTTGGACTCCATGAATTATGCAGTCTACTATAGTCTTGCAGTATGTGTTTTCTTAACCTGGCTGACTTATGTCAACAGTGTGAAGTCAGAGCAAAAAAAAGGGAAAAAAATGGAGGTAAAATCAGTCAAGACTTCTGGAGTTAGAGTCAGCTCAGGGGCCATAACCCTGTTGAACTGCAATCATCACAACCTCTTGGACATGGCTTTGCAGAAATAAAGCTCCAAGTCCTGAGCTGAGGAGGAAAAAGGTCAAGGGTCAAACAGTGGCTGGGGAATGGGTCGGTGATTACAGTAAGAAGCCCGTCCGCTTATCGATCCCCCGGCTCGGGCTGGAGCAAGTGAAACGACTGGAGCTCTCACAGATGCCCAGAGACAAAAATGGAGCTGATGCAAGGAAACAGGAAGAGTTGGGGGCCAAGGAGAGGCCAGGGACACTGAGGCACACACTATAAAGTCTTTCCAATTGAGAGCAATGTCAGCAACTGTTGTGTAGAGACAACACAAAGTATGTGCAGTGAACCTGAACTGCGCTTCCCTGGAGTACTGCTCTGCTCTTGCTCTACTTGTAAGCTAAAATAAATAACTTAAATTCAATGTATTCAACTCACCTCCTAGAGTACTTGTATATGAATGCACACTCTTAAATAACCTCTACCTTGACATGCAAAAACAATTTTGTACACTTAAAAACTTTAATTACTTTCACACACGAGTGTGATTATCTAGCTTGCAACTGTTTTTTTTTCTGAGAATCACAAACTAATGTAGTCCAGTAATCACAGCAAGTGGGGCTTAATGAAAAGCTAATTGCCTATTAGGTTCAATATGTTGCCTTGGATTTTTCAAGCACAGTTGTGAGTCTGAGAACTATCAGGGCTTGAGGAAAATTTGGAGCGATGTTTTCAAACTTCAGAGAGGAGCTGTCAAGCAGTAATGGAAAATGCCAAGCTCTGCAATGATGGTTTTACACAGCTGGAGCAATAGAAAATATTTATAAAGATTGCGTCACTCCATCATTCTCTGCCTGTGTAAAAGACTGTAACAGAACAAGAGTATTTGTTCCTAAATGCTAACCCTGAAAGAAGACATCAATATTATATCATAAACAATTCAATTGGCATGCAAGTGTAGTGAAAGAAAACACAAAACCTTGTGAGATATTTTTGGTTCCAAGTGTCTTTCTCAAAGCTTTCTTTGCAAAGGCTGCTAGTTTTATACCATCTATACACATTAAAAGAAAGACTATAGTTCAGCTCAAACACACTCTCAAATACACACACACAAAGTGGACAATTTTGTCAAATTGTCCTCCCACTCCCACAGCCAGCCCTACTTCTTCTCTAAACTGTTATTTTCCATCCCAAGCCCTCTTCATCCCAGTCCCCATGCAGCCCTCACAGTCATTTTACCCCCGTTGAGTTAATCAGAGGTGGAGGCTACAGCAGTCTGCCTTCAGAGGATTCACTATAATCTGCCTAAACGCACACCCAGGCACACATACACACACTGCACCTGTGTTTGTGGAGGTTATAATCAGACAGCTTGGCTCTCTCCTGATGTGTGTGGAAGAGAGGGCTGGACCGGGCAGCAATGAGAGACTGTATTGCACTCATGATGGCCTAAGTGGTTATCACTACCTGATGGTACTTAAGGGGCCCATTCAGGCCTCGGCTTCTGGCCCCCACGCATCAATGCTCAACACATATTATACCTTCACCACATCCATCATAAAAATGCAAATTGATGTACTTCATACACCTCCATCTTTCATGTTTACTCCCAGAGACTTCATTTCTATTCGTCACGGTGTCATTTAAGGACAAGAAAGTGATTCCTGAAATTGTGCATTACCATGCCTGTCGAAAAGATGTTGTTTAAAAACAGCCGCTGCCAATGTTTCATCCCAGTGCTCACAGGAAGCAACACGAGTTTGAGCCAAAGCCACCCCCGACCGAATGCTCGTGGGGGTGCTAAATATAGAAACCATTTTCCATATTTCTTTTCATCAGCACCAGGGCCATTGCCCAGCATATCATTTTCTCATCATGCAAATTGGCAGAAACTTGTACCATTTGCCTTGTTCATCTATTTGGCAGAGACAGCCTGTTCACTTTATGGGACAACCTCACACTCACTGTGTGAAGGTTTCTGCTTGTTTATTTCACTTCAATGTCACGTAATGTATCAGAACTGTATGAAAGAGAAAAGCCCAAAAAGGGAAGTTTGGAAGGATGATTTGATGCCCTAATGCATATTTATGAACTTGATGGTCCAATGGCATGTGGAGAGAAGAAGAGACACAACTTCCTGAGTCTAAATTAAAATGAAGATGATATATCCTGAAGGGAAAAAAAATGTCCTTGTGACAAGACTTAACAAAATGGGAAAAGTTTCAACTTGAATATTCTTTATAAGCCACAAAGGTCTACTAGCCCTCATTGTTTCTAGTACTATGAGTTATAAATGGCTAAATAATTTATTTTCAGTTTGAAACAAAAAGTCCAAAGCACTTAAATATTAATCTTAGGAATGGAAGACAAACTCTGCTAGAAGTGCTGAAAGTGTTTGCATAGACTGGATGCTGTTGAGAAAATATAAATAAAGAAGAAGCTGATGAAACTGTTATGGTCTGAATGAGAATACATCAGGAAGCAAAGATGTGGCAGAGTGCAGAGGATAGGAAAATGGGGTAGAATGGTAGATGCTCTCTCGAAGTGCAAGCTGTAGCTTTCTCATAGATCTGCCAAGCACATCGCCACATCACATTAAACCTATAAGGAGGTAAATGTAACTGAAAAATCATCTGGTTCATGAGTTGAGACAAAGAGCAACTGAGTCTCTGACTTGTTGTTCTCATTCAGTCTTTAGTTTATGTGCTCTAGGCCCTTTGAAGCATATTGTAGAAAATAAATGTGCTCTAAATGTGAAGATATAAGCCAGGGGTATTTGAATAAAATATTAAAATGTGTCCTTTCTTTCCCCTTGCTGCTGCAGTGTTCTAGGTCTGTTTGTCAGTTCAGACCTAGGTCATGTTCAGCAGAGGAAAAGAAACAACATGATCACTGAACATTCAGATATTATTCCTTTCAGTGTTGCAGGTTTCATTCATTGCTGTGTCATAACTCTGTTACCTTGACTAGTTGATAATGCACAATTGCTAATACTGAAGATTTATTGGAAGGCTTTTAATATTGTAGTCAAAGAAAATGTTAGCCAAAACAGAAAAACATGCTTTTGTGTCATCAGGGCTTAAGTAATCCTTTTGTACATTAAGTATTTATCCAAATAAACATTATAATCACTCATCTATTTCAGTCTGCTGTCTCTGTCCTCCAGCCTACATGACAGCATAGTCTCTAGCCCTGTGACACCTAGTGTTGTAATTTTACAGTATCAGATTTCAGATATTTAGGTATCCGTAAAATAAAAAGCACTTTTTTTTCTTATAAAGAAACATATTTACATGGTCAGTGGGTCATGTTGTTTAAGCCTGTGGTGCCTTTGGATGGTAAACGTGTTTTTAGATGTGTTCTGATTAGATGCACCCTTAGAATCCTGTGAGGTAATAATTAGGCCATTAAATTTCATTTGGGGTTAGCGTTGGGGCGAATGGTGGGTCAAACTAACACCACTTTTTGCTGAAGAGTATGTTCAATATCAGTTTGAAACCAAAGGCCAGTGTAGACTTCTTTTTTGGAAATGCAACAACATTGTGGTTGTAGGGACCATCAAAGGGCAAATGTTGGAGTATCAGTGACTCCTCAGCTATTTATCTGTTTATTTGTTGCTTGAGTACTGAAAAAAATTCATCACTGTTATATCTCACAGCCAGGGATCCCAGATCCATTGCAGAAACTGGAGCACTCATAAGGCAAAAGCAGATCTGTGTGTGGTGGTGGTGGTGGAGGGTGTCTTAAAGTGTCTACAAATCATATTAAAACAAAGAGGCTTCTTGACAGCACAAAAAAGAGCTGAAACATTGGTAGAGAGAGTATACACTATCACAGGCATTAGCGCTTAAGGTCTCTCAAATCACATGAATCATGTTGCAATTTGACTCTGTCTGCAGCCCAGTTTCAATACTCACTCCCTGCCTGGTCTCTCAACAAAAGAGCAGAGCCAACCAAGATCCCTTGCTTCTATTGACAAGTACTACATAAACCTAGAGCTGGGTGATTTATTGAATTTTTGAGACACACTGATATATTTTCAAATGAGCCATAGAGTGAGTCAGAATAGTTAGTTTCAATAGAGATGAATGTTTCTTTACAGGAAAAAAGGTGATATATCTGTATCATATATTGCCAGTAAGCTAGAATTTTTAGATTTTTACAGAAATTATGTAAAAGATGAAAAGTTTTTTTTTTTTTTGAAGAAAAAAAAAAAAAAGAAAGAAAGTTGTAATTCAGCTCATTTTGTGATCCGGTCCCCTCTCTCATCTTGCTCCATCTCTCTCTCTCTCACACTCTCGCTCTCTCTACACACATAAACATAATGGTTTCATCCAGAAAGTGACGTGATCTGATAATTATAATAATAAAAAACTTAAACAGGAATAAATCTGAGAGGTAACTGACTACCGAGTTGTGTATTCATCACTGTATTCAACTGCAATGAGATGAGTCAACGTTAGGGATTGATCCACATTTGATAACATCAGTACAGTTTCCCTAAGTGTAAGACTTTTCTGAGTATGGGGGAACAGAACCGAAGGCACAAAAAATACTGTGTAGCCTCCCATACCTGTCCACTTTCTCACCTAACTCTCTCTCTCTGCCTCTTTCTTTTTCTCTCTCTTTCGTTCACCTGTCTCTCTCTGTCGAAGAAAAGGCAAAGAAGTAAATTATCGAGCTATAAGAGGAAGTAGCCTAATCCATTTAAATTTAAGGACGTTGCTGGGCACCTGAGCGCAGAGCACACATGTAACATGAGATTGTTTTCACTCAGACACCTGAAGCTGACTGCATATATTGCAGCTGTGGTTCAGTGGTTGTCAGAAGGTCAAGGATTTGATCCCAGCTCCTGCAGTCACATGGGAACATGCCAGAGAGTCCTTGAGCAAGATACTGAACCTCACATTGCTCCTACTGTTGGTCAGTGAATGTTAATATGAATGTGTTGGATAAAACTGATCGATCCTCTCAGAGCACTCATCAGTATGTGAATGTGGTGTGAATGGGTGAAAGAGATCAGAAGTGTAAAGCGCTTTGAGTGGCCAAGGGAGACTGGATAAGTGCAATGTAAGTATTGGCCCATTTTATTATTTAAAAGAAATTGTACCTTATTCTGCGGTGTGAATTTATTCCAACCTTCAGTTCACTGTCAATAAATTAACTCTAAATATATGGAAACTAGAAGCACTACAACTGCACCATTAAAAAATGAGTAAATCAGTGTATATTTTATCTGGCAAGTTTAGAATGGAAGCATCAGAGAGATAACTAAAGACAATAGCTCGCTGCACCTGTTCTCTCAATGTCTCTGAAGACCATTTAAGCCAAGATAGAACCACCTCATGCTTTCTGAGTAAAATGAGCCATAATATATGATTTGAATTAACATATTCATGATTTTGAACTTTTAACTGTTTTCTTTTTGCTCTCATTGCCACTTACTGAAGCGTATTTTCTGCCATGTGAAATTCATTACAGTTTCATTTCTCTGTAATGCTGCTGTTTACAGCAACCTTGAAGGTGCATGTTTTAACCCATTTTACCTGAATGCATAACATAGTGACTTAATCAAAGATATTGGATATCAAGCCATGAAAAAATAGCAATGATATGTCATCAGGTTTCTCATATTAATTCTTTCAAATATTAACACAAGAGCTCTAAAATGACACATAATATGGAAAAACATTAATGTTATGATATAATCAAGAGACGGTGAGATAAAATGAGGGTGCCTGTCTGCACCCCTGGAATGGTCTAGTAACATATGTGATGGTAATTATTGTGGAGTGTCTAAAGCACAATTATAAATGTTTTTCAGTGAGATTTGATTTTAGCATCCAACCAGACATTTCATCATAATTCTTTTTTGCATGAGCCCTCGTTTGGTATTGATGGAGGAGCACTTACAGCAACATCATGTTAAAGCTACTGACTACTCCTCTAAATTTGAAAATGCTATCTATTTGCATGAACTATACTGAGATGTATAGATAAACTCAGAAGCACATTTTTTTTTCATAGAACTCAAATTAGAACTCATAGTTTCTAATTTCATCTATCACTAATGTACAGTTTTTGCTATAACTAAGCCAACGTTCTAGTGATGAAGTTATAGACTTTGAATTCATGTTTTGTGATGAATTCTTGGTCAGAGTGAATGTGTCCTTTTAAAGTATAGGTGGTGCAGCAACTCGCTTATAGATTGTTCAGACACTATCCTGTGAAAATCAATTTGGTCAGACAGATGTGTGTAGCTGGCTTTTTTTTTTCTTTTTTGTCCATCACCCTTTTGTTGGTGTGTAATACTGCGGGCTACTTGGAACTGAAAGCTGCTGAAGGCATATACTGTATAGTTACAGTCCTTCGACAAAGAACAAATTTATTCAGACTCACGCCTCAGTCTACATTGCCATTTCCCTCAGCAGAACTCACTTTTTACAGATGCCAGACTCTCAAAAAGTGTTGGATCAAAATCTTAAGTGAGATTTTTTTTTCCCCCTATGAGCCCTTTTTTTGAAATCGCTAGAGTTGCCATAAACATCCAGACTTTTCAATGCAAGAGATTCCAGCACAGGAAAAAAAAGAACTTGGGTATGCTCAAGGGGAAGAGAAAAATGTTTCCAGGCATATTTTGTGGGCTGAATGATAAAATGATGCCCACAGGAAACAACATAGTTGCATAGTGAGCAGATATTACACTTAAACTCAACAGAACTTGTAGTTTCTTTCCCGTGGTGGGTCCTCTGTGCATGTCTGTCACCTAATCCACAGTGATGTGTGCGGCTTTGAATGTTTCTCCGCTCCTTTAGGGCTTCCCTGATCTCCCATCACGGTGAGACCGCTGGGTTTATTTTTCTCTACCACCACAAAGGAAATCAGCTCTCCCTTTGTCTTATTCCCACCCTTAATTGCTTATGATCACCTATCTCATTTCAAAAAGAAACTATCCACAGCACCACAGCTTGACAAAGCCAACAGCAGAAACGTTGCTCCTTTTGCAGAAGTGGTGGTGAGGGAGAAGGAGGAGGATGAGTGTGCGTGTTTGTGGTATGTCAAGTCAAATTGTTTTTACATTTCATCTTGTTGCCTCCTTATCTATTCAACTGTTTATCTGCATCTCTGCTGGGGTATGTGCGGGCTCCTGGCGTGTGTCTCTGTGTATGTTGGTGTGCAGCAACTGCCAAAGTAAGGAGGCAGACAGCTCACTGTGTCGAGGGCTGTAGGGGGAATGTTCAAACTGGAGTCAGCGGGGTATTGTGTGAAATACAGATGTTAGAAATGGCTCGACTGTTTGCCTATTGTCATCACTGCTCCAAAGCTAAGAAGGGGATAGTCTTGACAAGGGAGAAAACAGAATGATAAATTGTCCCACCAGTTTTCATTCAACCCATCATCTACAGAACCCCATGCCCCACATTGCACAAAAAAAAGCCAGATTACAAAATAATACACTGACAGCTACACAATAATGGTGCAGAACTGAGTCCCCACCCTCTTGTCTCTGCAGCTGCCACTCAGCGAAACAGGGCAAGAGTTAATAAGATGAAACAGGGTTACAATTTTGTTTCAGGGTGATTTCAGGGCACAGTGTCAGGGGGAAAAGTGCTTACAAAGGAATGAAAGCACACTTATGGCTTAAATCTGCATGCTTTATGATGGAATTAAAACATTAGCGTTTTGTGGAGTGGAGCTCTGTGTAAAGTTATTTTGCATCCTGAAATTTATGCTCCTCATGATAATGTTTTTTATAACGCTTGTTTTCCACTAGTGTTACATATACATGCTAATTAGCCTGAGGAAGAAAGAAGTCAACTCTCTGATCTCCCCGCGCTGAGTGCTGACGACGGGCACTTTGGCTGCAGCTGTAATTAAGTCCAGCTTATAAGTTGCTCAACAAAGTAACTTGTAATGTTCCTGGTGAAACAAGGTCTTTTTAAACGAGAAAGGAAAACTCAACACCAACTGTACACACTCAGGTTTCCAACACATCTTTAGCAGCTGCGTCACCCTTTGAACTGTTTGTGTGGCCTGTGTGCAGGCTGACAAAGAGGAGATAACAAAACAGAAATGTTTGGCAATAAAAATAGCATAAAACAGCAAAGCTCTCCGTTAATTAAAGACCTGGCACAGCAAGAACAAAGTTAGGTGTTAGCCTGATGGTAGGCCTGTCTTAGCGCTAATTAATCTACAGAGACCACTGACATGGTTGTTGCCAGTGTTGCCAAGAAATACATGCATTTTACAACTTTTAATGTATGCAAGACTCTTATAGTGTGCCCAAGTCATCAAGAGAGGTTTGGTAAACTTCCCACATAAGTAATTCTAAGACCTTGAGCTCCATGTCCCCTATCTGTTTCATGAATAGCACACACTCTGGTACCAAGCATCTCACTCCCACAAAGCTGTCAACCCACCATCCACCTCCCCACAGGAGGAGTAAGAGATCTAAATGTCTCCACCCTGAGCTGCAGGAGTACTCTGGCTGATGTGTAACATTAATTTCTCATGATGTCAGTCAGCTCTCATCAGCGTTAAGCTCCAGCATCCCCACCAGATGACCGGCACAGACACCGGAGGGCAATGTGAAAAGATGACTGTCCCCTCTGCTCCAGTATTGGCAAAGCCTCCACCTCTTTCTCAGCTGCCATTGGACAGAAAAGAAAAGAGGTGAAGGGGGGGCAGGGGGTGAAACTGATACATTTTAATACCTTCTGCCTGGATGTCTTCGCCTGGTCATGTTTCCCAGAGTGCCTTCACTGGCTTTCCAATTACAGTAGAGGACAAAACAATAGATTGGAACAAAAGTGTGTGAAATAGAAACACACACAGCCTGGGTGTGTGTGGGAGAAGGAGCTATCGTAGGTGTGTAACTAGGCTTTGTGGTTGGTGCAATATCTAGGTTTCTGTCTCTTGTACCATAGCGCAGCAATAGTGTGCAATATTAAACAAAAAATGTATGAAACCTCATTGATTTTGTTAATGGATACATGATACTTAATAATAGCTCTTGATGGGAATACATTTTTTTAATTCATTTCTTTAAGGTTGTGGTTTCATTTGATGAAAAACAGACAAAGGCTGCTTTTACTTTGCTTTAAACATCATGTCTCTTCAAGGTGGGTGGTTGTAAATGATTCATCATTGCATGCAGAGAAGAAGACTGACAAAAGAGAAAAAAAACGACCCATGTGGACAACTGTTATTGCTTTAGAGAAAGACACCACAACTGCAATTTTAAAAGTGTGCCACTAGTTCTCAAGGTGAAAAGAAAGTCCTCAAGTTTGAGTTCAAACCTTTTAAGCACACCAAACTTAACATTAATGGTTATTGGCTGACCAGTCAATAGCAGAAAAGAAAATGGGATTTGAGGGGGATAAAACAACAAGGGATGTTGAAACTCACAGGGAAGCTGTTTGAGAGAGAGGTCGACCAAAATTAAAGAAAGCAGAGACAATACAACTGTTAACTTGCTACATGGTGCTGTCCCTAGTTAGTATGTTTGATTACTTGAGTAAGAAGAAAACTGATACTGGCAGTGGTGTTGTTTGAGATTACCATAGTGCCACAGAGCACTACCAGAAGTGAAATATGATTAATTTTTTTTCCCATTGTATTTATAAGTCATTTTTAAAACAATGCAATGAAATTCTCTGCAGATCAAAACTTAACGTACACTTATTTTCATACTTTGTTGGTTGCCTGGTAACAAGAAGGATAATGTTAAGTTAGCTGGCAAGCTGAATACAAGTCTTGTCTCACTCTTTTGAGATTCTGTTTTGCATGACCATCAGCAGACTGATTCTTCATTTATCGACTTACTGGAGATAAGATGACTTCAGCTACTAACTGAAATATTAAACTGGCTGATCATAGATTTTCTGAATTTATGTCAATATGTAATGGCATAGTGAGAGCACTGCAGTCTTGAGGTGAAGTTTTAACTTAGAACAAGTGTTATTCCTGTGTTGGTAAAGTGGTTGACAGAATCTGACCTCCTACTTTCATGAAATGCTCCCCCAGGTACTGTCCAAAATTCATCACAAACTGCTTGAGATCAGAACATGACATGCTTTCTACAGAGTTTTGCTTCCTCCTCTACCTACAGAGATCAGTTTTTGAGGCAAAAGCAGCATTTTCAGTCGTCATATTTTATCTTGCCATGATAACCCTGCTTCCAAGGCTTGCTAATTTTACATTATATACTAGCCAAATGGCACTATCCAGGCTCATTGCTCCTAAAGGAACAGCCAGCATCTCCCACTCTAAATATTTTTTTTGTCTGTTTCACTTGTTTGCCGTTTTGCATTTCTATGAGGAGGAAAGGGTTTTCAGTATTGCACATGCCAGTGCTACAGGGAGAAAGACCTTCGCTCCTATAGCTTATCATTGGCTCAGCGAATCCAGTTGGTTATGGCTAGACAGAAGTAGAAACATGTCTCTGCATTACCTTCCCGTACTTTTGGGTCTGAACTTCAACAATTTTCTTTGGGGTTGTTTGAGAGAGTGTGCTTTCATCTAACAAAGTGATTGTATTGGGTTATTATGAGCCTGGAAGAATCCTTGAAATCATTCTCAAGTGCCCTGTTCCAAAAAAAATGCGAGGAAGATATGTATTTAAAAAAAAAAGAAAAAAAAAAAAGGATAAGGCTTTTTGTATTTCTCAGATGGTGGATTTTTTGACACTCTCAGTTCAGCCACAAAAACCATCAGTGAGCAACACATAGCAGGGAAAAGCTCTTTGTTTTTCAGACTGCTGTCAGAGAAGTCTTTTCTTTGGCTTAGAGGAAAAAAACACTTTCTCGCACTTTTCAATGAATGACTCAGTAAAATGTGGTTCACCACTGAGTGTATAAATATTCAGTCAACGTGCCGCCCCATAGGGATCTATGTGGACTATCAATATGATGGATTAGTCTTTGCCTACCGGAGAAAAAAAATAATTACTCAAAGCAATAATTACAGCAGCCCCATGCTGAATTGCACAACTCTCAGCAAGTAGAATTGTAAAGTAACAGTTTCACGACTTCACGTGTTGTATGTTCAACTTCCTGTCAACCTCTAGTTGTTTGAAGTGTACATTACTCACCTTTAAAAGACGTAGTTAATGAGGAGTTACGGGTCTGTCGAGTTGGGAAGGATGGCCGAAAATGGGTATTATTTACGTAAACAGTAATAAAAAGACACACAGACACACACACAGTATGTGTGTGTGTATACAGCTAATGTTTCTGTAGCACAGTTTGTAATAAAGGATATGCATCTTTTCATTTTTTCTGTTGTATGCAGTTTGAAAATTTATCCATGATTTCACCTATGAATTTCAAGTAGCATCGATGCATGTGTTAATCAATACTTGATTTTTATTCAGAAGTGCTGTCTGCTGAAACCTCTGGTTAAATTTGTTAATCATGTATAAAAAAAGCCATCACTCTGGGTAGCACAGTTAGGTTTCAATACAATGGGCTGTAAATGAAGTGATAACCCTGTATAGATTGTATGAAAGTGTGTAAAGCTCAGACCTGCTTGTGCTTCTGCCCTTAGATACTCGTATGACAGCACAGGTTTTGTCATGGGATCTAATTAGTGAAATCAGTCTTACTGTTGATGTCCACAATTGCTTTCCTCCAAAGGGTACAGGCCAGTAGACTTATGGAAATGTTTCCTTTCTTCATACTATGTACACATACTTTGGTTTTTGAGACTGTACATCATTTCAGACCTTGTCTTCTCCCTGTGAGCTGAAAGATCCTAATTAGCAAGCCACCATTGCCAACACTTAACTTGAAAGGTCACATCCAATCGGTACAACGTGCTGAGCAGACCGCGCATAAGCAGCGCTGTAAAATTTCAGTCAACCAGAGTATAGCTTTGAAACCAGGCTACCGAGCGTTTCTTTTAATAGTTTAAAGATTAGTTGGATTTTAGATCTGTCAAGTGTAGTAGTCTTTCTGGATCTGCGAATCTTTAAAACCCCATTAAAATTACCTCTAAAAATGTCAGATTTCAGGTTGACAGCCAAACATGGACCCCCTATCCCAACCTAACCTTATTCTTATTCTTATTCTTATTCTTACCCTGCTGTCTAAAGCCAATGTCCCACATTCCATGTTCCACGTTGTGTCACCCAAAAATGCAAAAAAACGCAGTGAGAAAAATCTGCGTTTGCATGGAAATGCTGAGAGACTAAAAACTCTGTAGTATGCATGCCAAACCTGTAGCTGGTGATATAACTGTGGGAACCGTTTGCACGACAACGGTTTGGAGGCTGAAGCAAAGGTGAGCTGATCATCTGGCGTTTATATTGAATGCTTCCTCAATAATTGCAGAAGTGGCCGATCAGGTGCACATTTTGTTGAAAGCTAGTCAATAGATCCAGCAGCTCAAGCACAGGAACCATCAGACGACAACAGTGGCAATAACACGACCAAGCGCACATCGGTACGGTGTTACTTTCACATTATACGTGGGGCCTTCGTCTCGCACTGTAATCACAAAGGGGACTCCTAGGACCTAACGACAAATGTGTCGTTGTAAAGACTCTTTAAGGTGAGAACTCCGGCAAAAGATTATACAGTTAAAGTCCAGCCTAAAAATTCTGTTTCCATGTGAGGATGAAACACAACAATACTTTTGCGTATCACCCTAAAACCATTGCTGTGTAACTGGCCCTAAGGCCAGAATTTTTAATCAGAAACTCTTCATTTAACATTTTGAGGGTGTCTTTTATTTTGTTTTCCTTTGTTCAAATTTGTTGGCTAATTATCACTCATGGTGGTTTGGTAACTATCAAGATATGACTGATTTTGCATCCTCTATCCTTATGTACTCATCTAAGGAGCTGCTGACGTATTTGACATCTTGATGATCATATTATATGTTTGTTTTGTTGTTGTTGTTTCAATGTTTTTATCCTGCAAGAACACTTGGGGATGGTACTTTCACTACATTAAAGGGAGGAATAGATTTTAGCAAATTCAGAAGCCACTTGGTGGGGAAAAAGTCATTCGAAGATGACTTTCAGAAGTTGTGTTATTTTGGATCACTGTGTGAGAGTTTGTTTCATGGATGTATGGATGTGGGCTCATTGTATGGGGTAGATAAGCCAAAAAAAACAAGCAGTGCTGTGGTAATTAATTTATCACTGAGTGACAGTTCAGCTGGGGGCAGTAGCTCGCCTGTCATTGATAAACAGATAGGAGTTGATTAATGTCGAAGTCCAGAGTGTATGTGTGCTTGTCGGTGTGTGTCTCTCCATCTCTGCACTTCATTTTGCCTGACGTGTAAGTGTGTGCGTGTGTTTATACATAACTCAGCCAGTACACTCTCTGCCTCCAGCTGTGTTTTTATTTATACTCTTAAGGTCTTTAGAGTCTTCCTAAAGTTGTTTCGTAGTGAGGAGATCCATCAAACCCGACCAGGAAAAACAACAGAGGAGCAGGGGTCAATCGAGAGCGCGGTGCACATCAGAGGAAACAATGGTTGCTGAATTATTGAGTCCTTCCTGTCCCATCAGCCATTTGTCCCAGGCCTAATGGGTTTTTTCTCTTACAGGGAGTGTGAGAGAAGGTGGAGAAGATGTTTCTCCATTTTATCTCTAAGATAGAATGAAAACAAAAAATGGCTTCCTCATAAGACTGACAGGAGCCCCCCAGCTCTCCTTGTTAAAAAATTGACATTACCCTTTAATTTTCTCCCTGTCTAAGCGAGATTTTCGCATAGCTTCAAACTAGTTCTAATTGATATTTCCATTGCATTATTTATTCAGAGTATCATAACCAGTCTGTGATAGATATCTGTTAGATAAAGGGAAGGGAGGAAGGAGTGTGTTCGATGTGCGCTCACACACAAATATATGTTTTGAAAAAGCAGCATTGACTGACCAGCTGTCTACAGCCATAGGGATATCTGTCAGCCAGCTTCTTCGATTAATCCACACTTCCCTGCTTGGATTTAACTTTCATCACACTGCTATCAGTCAATATGAACTGAGGTCACCCAAACATGAACACCTTTGCACACACACATCGGCAAATGTGTCGAGTGACTCAGACAGACAGCTGGTATATACACACACACACACACACACACACACACACACAAACACACACAGAATTCACACCTTTCCAGAGCTTGTGTGTGCTCCTGTGGCTTTTATTGGATGGGCCGCCATCCAGCCATGAGTTCAGGAATTCGGTCTGTCAGCTGGCAGTCAGGACTCGGCAGGTGTCTCCTCAGCACAAAAGCGAAGTCAAGGGCCAATAAACAACCACAGCAGGGGACCCAGGCCAAATCGATACTGAGACCATGTATCCACCCTTCCCATACACACACAGACACACACACACTAGTAGCAAGATCCTCTTAATCATGTAAAAAAAAAAAAAAAAAATTGCTTGCTTCTTGCTCAGGGTGGTACATTCACACGCACCTCCGCCTAAGTGACATGGAAGTGACACGCTGTGGGCTGTAAATGTCTACTCCGGAGACCGTGCCATCAGTCGGTACATGGTCCCAAATCTACAGCTGTTGTCCCCCAGTGTCTTTTCTTGCGTGATTGCTGTCAGGTCATTCAAATCAACACATAGAAAAAATAGCCCTCTTCCCTGCATTTCTTCCCCCAGTATTAGTCGCTCGTCTCATTCCTGAACCAGTGATATTTCATCTGGTAGCAGACAATGTGCTCAAATGTGAAAAGTGAGTGTTTATGTCTTGTGGGTTGAATGCCAGTTCACAAATTCTGCAATACCTCCCTGACTTAGAATGACTGGAGTAAATGCATCCTAACATATTTGGGAGTCATTTGGTTGGATGAAGTTTGACGGAGCTTTGAGTGACTCAGTGAACTCAGATGCACTCATGCATGTGCTTACTCTGCTCATAATGTTGAAAATGAATCTTTAAGCTCCCTACATGCCAACTGAGGGTTCAAATGCAATGTGCTATATGGTTGCAATAAACCCCCCCCCCACACACACACACACACACACACACACACACACACACACTGTGGCATGGTTCATATCAAACTGCCCTGAAAGTGATCTGTGCTATTTTTGTCAGTAAGGGGAAGACCCTACTATTCAGTAAGACTGACATGGGAACTTGTCGACAGTATTGGTAATGTTTTGAAAAATCAACTCTAAATTATTGAGTACTGTCTCAAACAAAGGGAAAAATGAATCTGGAAAATCACTGGAACATATCATGTTGGCCTCAACTCTTGATGCAGTTTCCTCTGTTTGTTGAATGGCCATAGACCTTGTGTAATTAGCTAAGTAATTCTCATAAAGAAAGGCAATGTACAATTAAAGTCATGAAATAAAAATCTCGTCTTGTGGATTCAACACTTTTGATTGCTACACTTCCTTAAAGACTGATTTGTTTCACTACATAATCATTGCACGGATAGCCAGTACTTAATCACAGATGATAATTTCCCCAGGTTTTTGTTGAACCCTGGAAAATCATTTTACACTTTATAATTATATTATCTCAATACCCCATAATGGTGCCGTATGCAAACAAGCATATACAGTCATACTTGAATGTGTATGCTGTCTGCCTTAATGAGTTGGTTGGAAGATTTTAGCCTAGAGTAGACAGCTCCCCTATGGACTCTGGGGTGTAAAAGCTGCTTAAGGTTGAAGCTTTGTCAAGCTTTATTTCTTATGATTGGTGTTTCCTTTGCCCAAGAGCAAAGTTATAAGGCAGTCTTTGCCTAGAGCGCTGCTACATTAGGGCAGATGGACTGAACACTTTTACTCTGAATGTAAATATAGAATCAGTGAAATTTTCCATAGCACAGGAAAGTGGCTGCATGCAAAAGCATGTCTAATGATTGCCTCTGTTTACACAAGGATTATTTAGTTTTGTTTATTTATGTTTTGAATAAGAAGAATTGCAAGGCAAAGAGTATATCCTGCACTCAGCGTACAGCCTGTAGCATGTTAAAATACCCGGCCAGGTACAACATCATCAATAAAGATTTTCTTGAGCAGTGTTAAGGAAAAAGTGATAACTTTTATTCAAGGCTGTCGAATTGCCATGCTTTTGAGCACAGTTTTCATTCAGTTTCAAAATTTCTGTTCTAAATTTTGATTTATATTCAAGCATTTAAAATTGTTTTTTTTCTTGTTCATCATTTTTTAAGTATCTGTTGTCATTATGATTTAAAAAGAGTAAACAAATTTGTTTGTTAATAAATGGCTTCACCCAACTACTAACCATGAGTTGAAAAAAAAGTTGTTGTGTCATCATTCATATTCTCCAAAAAATAGACAAGAAATCATAAATTCTGCCAGGGTGTGTAAACTTATGGGCACAACTGTAAGTGAAGTAACAATATCATATTTAAAAGCATTAATGAGTTATATATAACATATTGCTTGTTTTGTGCTGGGCCCTACACTGTCTGTCAAATGGATCATCTGTCACAGTCAGATCTTGAGTAAAATCTAATATTCAGCTACTGTGCAACATTTTTGGGCTCTGTTTGCTATTTGCAGATGTTTTTAGCAATGTCAATTTTGTGAAGTGAAATAATGCGCTTCATTCTTTTGTCTTTTTTTTTCATACTGTGGACCTGATTTATGAATATACTTTTTTTTTCCTAGAATTCCTTCTGGTAATATTTTTGTTCTCAGAGTCTAACTTTTGGTTTCTGACATGCTGTTACACCTCCCACATAAAACTTTTAGTCAACTCTGTCCGTGACAATTAGAACATCCAGTTATAATCCTTTTGTAGTGAACAAGTACAAAAAGGAAGACTAAGTCTTTAAATTGAATACTTTGCAAAGTTTTTTGAAAAAAGGAAACTAGAAGCATAGCTTTGCAGGTAAGAAAAAGTTTTGTAGTTGTCATCAAAAACTACTCTCTTTCATCTATGGGGGACTATGTGTGGGATCAGCGTCACAAATCATTTGACTGAGGAATTGTACTTTTTTTTTTTTTTTTCCAACATACCTTAGCAGCCATTAGTGAAGATTTGTCCTTACCCGGGAGAAGCATCATAAGCCTGCATTACAACCACGCAGCTAACTGCCGTTATCACATCCCAGGATCCACCAGAGCCCGAACAATTACAAGGGCCCGTGTTCTTGTGAATATGTGTCACATTAAATTTGCCCTGACAGGAGAGAAGGAGGGAAGCGAGGACAGAAATGCTGTAGGGATTAATGCTGAGCTCGGAAGCCCATTTCTTCAAGGCATTAGCTGCCTGGTGGAGCGCTGAGGGCCTGACAGGGAACTATGACACAGCGTGTTGAGCCATTTGGGATTGTTACAGCTGAACACACACGTTTTCCTGGACCCAGAGTGTATGTGAGTGTAAGCTACCACGCACATCACACACCTTACACTTGTTTCTCAGAGAGGACAGGTAGCCCTGGAGTACTCTGAGCACTGCTGTGTGCCGACACACATGACTGATTTTTGTAGCATTTGCATGTAGGGCACGCCTTCAAAAGTTGGGTATTCTGTCTAAAAATGTGAAACAAATTAATTATCATAACAGAGCATGAAAGTTTAATGAATGGGAGAAGATGTATTGTCAACAGGACCTGGGGCCAGCAAACAGAGAGGTAAAGTAGAGGTTGATAAATGATGCAGAAATGCATCTACCCACTCTCGTCTGTGTTTTATGTAAATAAGTTTGGCCCACAGGTTTACTCTATTTGAAGGGACAGAGCTCTAAAAACAGGCCAGAGGATTTCAGATTGGTGTTTTTAACGGTGTGACCTTTGAGTGAGTTGAATACATGTAGACAGCAGTGTAGAGTCTGATGAATAGCTTAGGTCTTTTCCCAGCTGGGAGAGCAGATGCTGAGAGGAGAAACAGAACATGTTTTTTATCCTCCTGCACTCTCTTTTCCTCCTCGCTTCCAATCTTATACAGTATTAGAGAAATGAGGATGGGGCTGGTAGTTTGGTTATGATATGTGTGTGTGTGTGTGTGTGTGTGTGTGTGTGTGTGTGTCTGATAGAGGGGGGGTGGGGGGTTAGAAGATGACACACTATTAACTCTCCTGGCGTTAATCTTAATGCCTCATGCCAGAGCACTATACGCAATCCATTTTAATGCAATTAGCTCTTGCCAGGAAGGATGAGTTATTCAATGGGAGCATAATTGCATCCTCAAGTTTTTACACTGGTTCATTCCAGGGATGTAATTACTTTCATACATGGTTTAACACATGGCGCCACTGACACATACAGTATGTACACACTCTGAGGCACCCATGCAGACACAAACATAGTCGTGTGAAATTAAGTTGACATGCAATATATCACACAATTTTACCTGATTATTCAAAGTAGAAAAGTAGAATTGCCCAGCATCAGCTTTCATCAGTGCGGAATTCGCACAGAATCCCCAAGCAGCCGACCCAGACGCACTGGTTGTGGAGATTGATGGGCTGGCTCAGGATAAGTCACCCCGAGGGGGACAACTGTGTCTTCCTGCTGTCCTACAAACCCATCAAGCTGCTTTTGTATTAAAATCAGGATGACAAAAGCTCTAAACATTACCCTTTTATATATCAGAAGAAGATAAACTAGGTGGCAAGATACACATGCTGGCATTTCTCCTCCACAGTCTGTTTACCCCTTCCTCTCTCTCTCGTGCCATCATCTTTCTTTCTGGCTCTAAAAGCCGGCTTTGTTTCAAGTATTTCCAAGAGAGTTGGCAACATAGTTTTTACACTCCCCTCTACCAAACCTAGCTTCTTCTGCCATGACTTGATTACTCAGTTTATATCCGTTTCTGATTTTTTTTTTTCCCAGTTTTTGGTAAAGTTATGTATAGTATTTATATGTGATGGGTGGAAATTCCCCAAAGAATCTTGAGAACTGTCTATTAAGATTTAGAGTTTATTTTTCTTGGTAGATTTTCTTTTCCCAAAAGGATAATAGTCTATGAAAATATGAGGACACTGGAGGATGATGACGTCTACTTCTGAGCTATTGTATAGATACAGAGCCAACAGAATGGTTTCCTAAAAATTAATAAATTACGCCATTGCTCTCAGTGAATAGCTCAAGCACCAAGCCCCTGATGCCTTTCCCCATATTGTTTCATATAATACACAGAAGGCTTGCAGCATTGTCTCTGCGAGGCCGATGCCTAACCAGTGATGTCTGTGTAAATAAAGTTCTGTGTAATGGGGGGCAGCAGAGGCATAAGCCCAATGAGCTGCCGCCAGGGAGATAGTTTCCCTGTTCCAAGTCTATAAATAATGGAGATGAAAGGGAACTGGGCCTTGAACTGATGTTGAGTGGCTGTGGGCAGCCCACAGGCCCATGTCAGAGCCAAAGGGGGAAAAAGGCCCTACGTCCACCCACAACTCCAGTCCCATGCCTCCAGTTAAATTTGGCAAGACAGCAACTCTCAGCCATTTACAATGAGGGGGTTGATCAATTGTTATGCAACTGTTCTTTTTTTTTCTCCTCCTACTATCGTATTTTATCGAGCGAATACATATCTGTGGGAGGAGACCAAATGAAGTAGTGCCATTCTGAGAGTTTGTTACTTTTTTAAAATTTTATTTGGCATCTCTGAGCTACATTTGGCTTAAAATGTTAACAATAATGCATGATGTAATTAAATCTTTATTATATTTTTGAAAAGGAACACGATCCAGCCATTACTCAGATAGCCTTTAAAAGTTTATGCCTCCCAGGCACTAAACAGGATGTTTGTACTCAAACCAACATTTTCCGATTTGGCTGCCAAAGATCAGGTCCTGTGTGCTCTGGGTGGGGGGACTGTGTGCCCTTCAGCACCCCCCCTACCATCCCCACCCCCCACTTGTCCCTCTGCAGTCGGAGGCAGTGGTAGGAACAAGAGCAGCTTATCCAGATCCCCTTACCTCTCCTCTGTGTGGAAAATCACTGAGAAACTGATTGTTCAGGCAAACTTGTCGTAATTCTTGATGTTGCCAAGGACCTTTGGGGGGCTTTGCTGATACTCAACCTATGCAAACACATGGCCTTGACTTTGGACATTTCAAGTTTTCTGGTATATAGTCAGAGGTCCCGGCTGACATGGCAAAAACTGTAGGCAGGGGTCAATTATGCTTGCAGGGGGGGCACATCAAAATCCCTAAGCGGATGGGACATGGAATAACTGAAACCCAGGCGATCTTCAACCTTCAGGTATCTGGACCTGTAATGCCACATACAACATGTCCTTTCTGCCATATTCCACACACATTTCATCTGAGTGAGCTTGTTTATCATGACTGGAGTATCAGTTTTCTGTTGTGTTCTGGGTAGCGTTGTATATGTGGTCCACTGTGGGTCTGCAAATGAGTAAAGAAACTGTTCAGGCTCTGCAATCTGACAATGCCTCATTGCCTTAATCCTAGACTCCAGTAAGCCATTATACCGGCTTACTTATTGACCTGCTCTTGCAGCTATGTGACTTTTTTATCCTGTTCTTTTATCCAGTAACTGCCAGGATTATTTGGATCTGTTTTACCCTCAAGCTAAATGCTATATGAAAGCAGCACATGAGGTTAGTGTTGTCTTATGTGTGTGAGCATGGAAACGTCTCTCTCCTCCTATTTTTCTCACTGTGCTGTGTCTCTCCCTGAAAAACTGGCACAGAGGCCCAGCACTGTGAGTAAAATTTACATGCCTGCTAGTGTAATTCTTCATAATAACCCTCAATATAACCCACCTCACAGGAGAAAACTGACGGCCAGCCAGAGCGAGCGTGTCTATGATCGTGCTCTTGCCATGCTCAGGCACGTCTCGTGATGCAGACATCCCGCCAACTCATTTATAAATGATCTGAGAGTATGATACAGCCCTGGGAAAAAAAAATACAGAAAAAAAAAACAGAAAACGTGTAGCTGTCCAAGTGAATTTCACTGACATGGTGCTTTATATAGAGCGGACCGGACTTCAGAGCAGAGAGAGCAAGAGAGAGCGAGTTCCGTTTGGTGTTGAAGTCCGCTTTTGCACCTTCAGGCTACAGTTGTGGACACACAGTCTGACTGTGACATCCTTTTCACTGACTTGGTGCTGCTGTATTTACCATGTTATTTATTTCCATGCGTTGTGCCTGTCACTCTTCCTTCAACATTTAAAGCCTCATCTACACATGAAGGAAGGTATTCATCATTGACTTATAAAACATTCATTGAAGCTGCTGTACTAATTTACAGCTCTGTCTTTGCACAATAACAATGCAGTTAGCACCCGCCATCTCTGGAGGACCTATGTAAAAGTGGAGCGCTCTACTTGTGTTTTTGTCAACATGTCCCAGGGAGTTGTGTTAGAAATATGACTGGCATTTCTTGTAATACTTCTTACTCACAGCCCCAGCTCTGGCAGCTATATTAATAAACAAACTGATACACACATTAGCTGGTATTCAGCACCAGAATAAATATAGAATGACAACAGTGTGAGCCAGGAGGTAGAAACAAAGCCGGATCTAAGTCTCTGATGAATATGTCTTATTAGAAACTGAAGTATCAGCATTCTTTTAAGAAGCAAGACCCAAAAAACTCTCCTTTATCATTACAATGGAATAGAATGAATCCTTTGAATGTCTCAGACTCATTAGATCAATGCCCAGTTGACTTGCTCATTAAATAGCCTGTCCATCTTGCTAACTCTTCAACTGATGGGAAGTCATTGGAGAAGAGGAAATACCAAACCTCAGAGCACTTTGAGACACTCACAATGAGGGTCATTCTAAAATTGCCAACCCTACAACCTGCTGAGATTCACTGAAGCTCTCCTGTTCATTTTTGACAAGCCAATGTACCCCAGGGTAATGCCAGGAACATTAACCTTGCCCATACTCCTCGAGCATCTGCTGCAGGGTCCTCTCCATCAAAGCTGTACTTCCACCAGAAGTGTGACAGGTCCTCAGTCACACTGTGACCCAACAGCTTGGTGTTTAAGATGGATGGATGTGAGCCCCATTGCCCAGGTGAACAACAGTGAGCCATCTCTGCTTTGTGCCACTGGCTGCCAGAGCAGCAGCTGACCAGGCTGGAACTGACAGCTACCTGGCAGTAGCACAAAGCTGGATTACACAGGAGAGAGATGCCAGAGCCTCCTGGTTCTGGGACCACAAGCCTTGCAACAATTACTCAGCAGGCCCAAATCTGAGTTCTAAGCCCACCAATAAAATCTGCTGACAGTGTCAGCTTCGGCAGGCTGGCATGTTTAAAGGTTGGGTAAACAGTTACTCTGAACTCCAATGGTGGCTTCACATTGTGGCCAAAAGCCCACTGCTGTATGAAGGGGGTTCTGGGTAGTTGATCAGAGGCTAGATTGAGACATTAGCTGGAGTGTGGATTGCCATCTCCATAAACCAGAAATGCTCTGCACAAACTACTTACTACAAACAATATGAGGAGGAGAGTACATCTAAAGTCACATCTTTCTTTTTTCTTTCAACTAGGTTGCGCAGAGACCACATGACACAATAAGCTTCCACAATTAATAGACCACAGTTTATTGGATGCTCAGTGGCCACAGCGTTTCGTATTAGACAGCCTACTAAAGTTGTATATGAGGACAACAGGGCAAGTACCAACACTTCCGTGGACTCTGGAGGGGGGTTCTGTCACTACACATCAAAATCTGATTGGCTGATGACATGATCAGTCAAAGCTATAATCACATGTCAGTTTAGGAAGGGCCAAAGGCTATAAATACTTCTTGAGCTGGCCCACAGGAGCTGTGATGTGTTAAAATGACTTTCAGATATGGCAGAACCCCCAGCTCAACCACACACAAAACAACCTGGAGACATTATTGTAATTTACAAAAAAAAAAAAGAAAAAAATAATCTAGACAAATTCAGATACACATTAAAATAATTCTCGGGGGGGGGGCAGCAGAAGACCTGACGAGCCCATTTCTAGGTAACTGCATGGATCCACAGATAATACCAGCCGCAGAAACGGTTAGTGTGTGGTGAAACACATTTTTCTTTGTTTCTTTGTCATCTCTGCATTCTTTTGGCAGCATATTTTCCCTTGTTGTTTTCATACTTTCACTCTGCCAGTCCCTCAGGAGGTTGCATTTATTGGCACAGTAAGATTGCCTCGAAACAGGCCACTGGTCCTCTCTTGGTAGGAGATATAGTAGCTGTTAAACAGGACCAGGCTGACTCCAAGCTTTCTGGTCAACCGTTCTCAGCTGAATGATAGTGAGACTGGGCAGCTGAGGCGAATAGGACTCAAGGAGTTGAGCATGACAGGAAGCAGGCAGACGTGAATATGGATGGAGGCGAGCTGGAAGGTGTAGGTTTGGTGGGAATGGAGGAGACACAAGGCCATAGAAGGCTAAATTCAGGGACCATTGCTCACCTGTCAGGAAGGTAGCAGAGTGAATAGACTGTGAGCAGAGAGCCTGGTATCACTTTAACACCTCCAAAAGTTACTGCTCAATGACCACTCAGCTCTATACACTCCAGACATCATTCAGCCAAAGGGATAAGCAGACAGAGGTGTGACTAGTTCTAAAGAAAATAAATACATCTGGGCAACACCTATTATTAAACTCCAAAAAACTGTAAAAATGTCTCACAGAGGTGAAATAAAGTCCCTCAAAATGAATCATAATTTAGGTATACTTGCTGCAGCCAGTGTGAATCTCTTAGAGGGCAAGTAATAGCAATAATATATTGTCCCACAATAATAACTTCATTGGTTCCAGTCAAGTTAATCAAAGGTTTATGATTGATGATGTGGTTTTGAACTGTTGCAGCAAATAACTCATCATGCATTATAATACAAGCCTTGGTCAAAGTATATTAGGATATTATTAGTAACACTTCACATGATTCACCAACCTTTCATCCTTGTCAAATAAATTGGAGATAAAGTGTATATGTCAGGGGTCACCAGCTGGCGAACTACGGTCCCAGTTGGGGCCTAGAAGCCTTCCTATACAGACCACGGACCATTCAAGTCAAGCCATCCTTTGAGATGCTCATCATTAAATGAAGTCTCTGCATTTCAGGAGTTGGAGATTGCTGTTATGCATGCAGGCGAAAGTTTAGAAGCAAAGGATGGATGAATGATCAGTAGGAGGAGAAAGAAAATTTGAGAAAGTGGTACCAATAGAGGACGAAGAGACAAATGGCCTAGAGTAAAAGGGGGAGTAAAACACCCACATATGGTGCAGTCTAAGAAAAGAAAAGTGGACCAACTCATTCATGTTCATCCTTCTCTCTGGGAGCAAAACAACCCTGTTTGATGCTCAGAGAACATGCATGGTTATCAAAAATGTATTTTATTTATTTTACTGCATATTTTGAAATACAGTCCTCCTTATGTGTAATTAAATAGTCTCATTACATTTCACCTATCTCAAAGTTTCTGTCAACTACTTGATTTTTTGTTTCGCAACCCTCAGGATCTCCAAAGAATTTCAAAATGACTGTCTTACCATATCCAACCTCAGCAGCCATGACACAATGTGATGGGTCTTGTTTATGCAGCTCAACAATTCAAAGAGTGAAAGCTTTTTCGCTTTTGCAACTAGGAGGTCAGGGCTGTGTATATGCCTGACAGAAAATGGCATTGAAAACAATAGTTATGCAGATTTTGGCCTTTAAAGGCTGTGGTCTTAAACCTTTGATCAGCTGATGAACAGACCATTTATCTCACTACCATTTCTTTTTTTTTCCTTTTTTTTTTTTTTTTTTTTTTTTTTTTTTTTTTTTTTTTTTTTTTTTTTTTTTTTTTTTTTTTTTTTTGCATGTTCAAACTCTACTTGAAACCTTTTTGGGATCGCACAGTACAAAATGTTGATTTGAGCTATTTTTTTAACTGGTCTCAAGATTTTGATCAGGAGACTGTAGATTTATATTCATTTATGTAACACACGTGTTTGTGTATACATGTACACATACACATTATGATGTTCCAGGCTTTTGATCTATTACATTTTCTTTGACTGGACCTTTTTGAATTTTAGTCGAATAACCCTGGTATATGGGATCTTGAGTTGCTCCTAGTGCAAGCATCCAACTGTAAAACCAGCTATTACTGTCAAAAGAGATGTACAGCCACTGGAGATTAGAAGAAGCTCTTTCTTTAAGGGGAACACAGTGACTGGTCAATTCACAGTGAGCTACAGCTCTATTCTGAGAGTGAGTGCACCCATGGGTTCACTGGAGGATTTCTTTGCTGATTTGTTTCTGTATGATGCTTTCCTCTGAGAGGTTAATTGAATCTGTTGACCCCAGAAAAAAATTCTGCTATTGAGAAAAAAAAATTAAAGGTCCTACTTTCAACAAAGAGAAACAGCACACAAACTAAAAGCAATATGCCAACATTTTTCATTTATACCTGTGTGACATTTACAGTTTTGCTTTGCAAAAGTGAACTCTTTCAAACAGCATTTTATTCTATTTTTTTGAAGGGTTGGGGTATAGTATAGGAATGATATAAACTAAATTGTCAGGATGCAACCCAAACTCCATTTTGTGTTAATGATGGTGATTTTGAACAACTTTTTAACTTACTTTATGACTTTTTGTTGGTTAACAAGTATTTACATAGTGCTTTTTTTGGTCCTCTTGATGTTTCGCTCAATCATTAGTATTGACTGACACATTCATGCTCAGCCACACACCACTGACCAATTTGGGTTTTAGCATCTTGATTAAAGACATTTTAGCAACTGCAGAACTGATTTACAGCCACGGTTGAATTTTAAGTGTAAATATTTAGAAATTTAGATGGTATACACTTACAAAATTGATGTGTTCCCAGCTCTAATATATATCAACTATTTATGTCATGCATCATTGCGTCTCCTTCTAATAAAAAGAGATTTTCATTTAAGTAGAAAGAAATTATAGTTGTGTAAAAAAGCTAAAATAAGGCTGTGCAAAACTATGTAATGACAAAACAGAATAAAGGAAATTGATCCATTTTTGAATGAGTTCCCCGTAACTAACAGGGAGTGGTTGGATCAGAATTTTGAGTAGTATGAATGAAAGTAAAGCTGCCATCTATGTGACCAACTTCAAAGCAGATTACAAATTCCCAGACATTTCCCTTCTAACTGGTTGCAGGTCAAAGTTAATGTACTTGTCACTGTGTCATTTCATATAATTTTTAACAAACTGATTTAGAGTCAACCATCCACAATATGATGCAGTTCATTTAGATCTACAAGTGACAGCCTAATAAAATTTTCTTTGGGAGGACTACATCATAGTTTTACACTGTATTTTTTATAAAATGCATTTTTTTAATATAACTTTCATAAAGACAGGGTATAAGTGCTATGACAGGAACCAGTTTTTTATGCCAGTTCCTGTACCTATTGCTGAGGTACAGAATGTGTTTTGTCACCCCCTCTCTGCACCGCAGGTAGAAGCATTTCTACAGAAACACTGGACATATCAGGATTATGCTCCACTCATTCCTACAATCGATCACCACCTCTGTGTGACTGCAGGAAATCACATCACATTACAAGCCCTTCGCTAATGTTGTTAGCGGATATTGTTCTGAGGCGAAGCTTGGACTCGCCCAATGTGATTAGGCCGTATGATGAATTTGCCCTGTTGTTTGGAGACCGTTAACTGACTAGAATGATTGACCTCCACCAAGAGCCTTCTGGGCACTTATTGATGCTCTCACAGTTTTATTTCTTTAATGACTGCAGTCTGATCATTGCCAGCTTTATAACTTGAGGGGAGCCAAGTTCAGTTCACAAAGTTGGACTAAATGGAGTTTCAGAGGTTCATGGGGACAAAGCAGGGTTGCTATATGTGGATATGATTTTGGTAGGGGCTGATGGTGTTTATCCCATCTACTGCTGTGCTTAGTGAATGTTTATGGACTACAGCAGCCTTCTTGGGATTGGTCGAGGAAAGTCAAACTAACTGGAGGGCTAAGCTTTGAGGATCTCTGGTTCTCCTTTGGGGGAAGCCAGGCAGTTTTAGCAGAAACAAGGGCCACCATGGGTCCACTATTTATTATTTTCAGCATCACCATGAGTTACAAGACAGAGGACAAGTCATGTTTAAGAATTACCAAGAATCCATGAGGTCATGGGGAGAAAAGTCTGTTCTTCTTTCAGCAATTTCTTCTCTGTTACCGCTCCCTCCTCTGTAGCTTCAGCTGTACAATGTTTTGTATCTGTGTTTGTGTGCTATATTTATGTAGACCTTCTTCACATAGACTATGCTTTGTGTGTAGGTGGATGCCAGTCAATCATTTGGTTATCTGTGCACTCAAGCTATCCCAGGAGCCTGACCCTTACCAGATAAATTGACTCCCTCAGGCCATTTTGTGGAAGCTGGAGGATGTGAAGACACACATATCAGAGCCAGCAACACCACTGATGAACAGTAATTACTTCAGTCTACCCATAGCTTCCTAAAGGCTGTTGGAGCTCTGTTATTCCATTTGTGACCTTAACATATTCAAATGTATCTGACATCTCCAGTGAAATCATGTCTACCTTGTAAAAAATGGATTACTCATTGCTTAAATTACTATGGCATAAAAACTATAAATGTGAGTTTTTGTGCTTTTGTGGATATGGATATAGCACGTAAGATTTAGAACCCTAGCACTCTGAATGTATTATATCTGATCTCTGCCATAAATCCTATGTTTCTCTTCCAACATTTTAGAATGCTAAACACTTTCTTTTTTGCACTTAGACAAAGGAAATCAGGACACTAAAATCCTAATTTATAATGAGACAAGACACTGTTTTGTCCTGGAAATATATTCTGTGTTGCAAGTATGGTTTTTGGATGATTGAAATACACTTGTATCCAAGACATGGTATAGTATAATGCACCATCCCTTTGAAAGAACACATTTTGTGTGGTTTTACTGGTTTGTAGAAGCCTTTGCTTGAAAATAAAATGTAACAGGGTAATCAGTTTGATGGCATAAGCAGTATCGATAATACAAATCTGACACGTGATGTTACATAATGTTTAATAACGAATAAATCAGTCTCCACCATCATGCAAATTGTACGTGGCACAAATTCCATAACAGTGTATGCGATGGATAACACTCCTCTTGTAGAAAGCAGCTGCTTATGAATTTCTCACATAGCAACATCTTTGGGCCAGCAAACTGCCCACGTGTATATCAGAGGGTGTCTGGCACACGATTTGCATGCAAGCCTACCCATTACATCCATGTGGTCATGTTGACCTCGATACTCCCCTTCATCCCTTCACCCTCCCACCCACCCACGCTCACTCACACAAATGCACACACACTGTCCACCACTACCAATACACAACATCCCAGATGTGTACTTACCCATCAGCAGCGGATGGCAGGCTGAATGCTGATTTGGAAACAGTTTCTTTCCATGAACCAGCTGCCCACGCAGTGCAATGAGCTCCTGCCTACAGGTATACACACATCTAAGAAGGCATGTTGATCTGTACAGCTGAAAGCAAGCATCCTGTACATGTGTGCTTGAGTATTGTATGTTTTACTTACATTGAAATCATGATGTTTCACCAGGAGTAGGCTTAATCGCCTGGTTCATGTTGAGTTGTTAACCAGAAACAGGCAAATTACTGAAAGTTGTCAATATATGCTATCAATGGCTACTATTATCCAAAAAGTAACTTAATGGCTGGGTTTCTGCATTGTGAAAGAAATGACTAGGGCTTGTAACCATCGTGATACCTCTTTTTTTTTACTATTTCACTGGTAGTTTGCAAATTCACCAAAAACAGTAGACTCCAATGTTAAAAAACAGGAGGCATGTCTTCAACATTATTCCTCACAATTAATCCATTTCATCTTTCCTGGCTCACAGATTGTGAAGCTTGGGGTGATCGAATATCAGGCCTTGGCTATTTTGATGAAGTAGCTGCTCCTCAGTCTGCCAAGCTAATACGACCTGTACCTGGGTCACCTCTGTTTGAAACATCAGGCTCTCTGACAGCAATTTCATTGTACATTGCGCAGTGACAATTAAGATATAGTCTATTCTTAGTTTGTTGTTTGATTTTGTGAAATTGAAACTCTAGCCTTGGCAATGGACAAAGTTTTTCTCCCACAGATTGCAAGTCCATGGTGGTATATTGTTGTTCTTGACCTTGAAGAGGACAAATAATGTTCAGAATTCTAAGCCAGAGAGCTCACACCTGAATGATCATCAGTCACTGTATTAGTTACTGAACTACATTCATCCTCCCACGGTGCTTCTATGCTATTCTAGAAAGAATTGAACCATAAATCTTATGTTGTTTATTTGATGTATAGTTATAAGACCTTTTAAATTTCTGTAATTTTAACAGCTTATTGAATTTAGAAGTTTACTTTAAATACCACTGGCTACAATAAACTGGGATGGAGTTAGAGTAAGTCGTTACATAGTATTGCGTTACCTACAAGCTGAAATATGACAGCCTGAAGCCTACAGGGTGGCTTAAAAGTAAATTGAAAAATTTAACTACTTGGTTTCACCCATACTCTCAGTGCTTACATGTGTTACATGTGCCATTTTTGAAGAAATCATTGACTGTTATAATTATGGTGTATATTTCTGATGTTACCAAACATGATGAAGATTTATATGCCTTAAGACTTAGAAATACACAAGGGCATCATAAATTATGCAATTTGGCTAAGTCTGATGTTCATTCATTCATTTTCTACCACTTATCCTGTCCAGGGTCACGGTGGTTGGAGCCTATTCCAGCTGTCTTTGAACGATGGTGCACACACAGGGCTAGTCACCAGTCAATCGCAGGGCTGATACATAGAGACAGACAACCTGTCACACACACACTCACACCTATGGGCAATTCAGAATCACTAATAAGCCTGATGAGCATGTTTTTGGACTGTGTGATGAAGCAGGAGTACCTAGAGAGAACCCACACATGCACAGGGGGAACATGCAAACTGCACACAAAGGTCCACCTTGCCCAAACTAGGATTCAAACTACCTGTTCCGCCACTGTGCAGCCCTGTGTCTGATGTTTCACACATAAGCACTTCAGATACATGCAGTGTGTTTTCAGATTTTGCACAGCTTTCCATTGTTGCACACACAGCAGGGAGATTATGGCTACTTTAACAATGTAGGGATTGAAGAATCCATGAATACTTAAGTGCCTGGTAAAAGTGATGTAACGGTGATGTAAGTCTCTGAAAGCCATTAGTCAGAACAGTTAGACCTGAACCATTTTTCTTGCTCCATTTCACCTTTTGGTTCTGTCCTCATGAGTCTTCTTTGTGCTTTAACAGTGCCTGTACGGCTTAGCGAGACTGGTTTAATGTGTGCGTGTCTGTGTTCGTGATGGGAATACTTAGGTGCTTTAGCATGAAAATGAGAGCAGACTTATGGGATTTGATCATTTTATATGATAGACTAGGACGAAGGCCTTTTTGTATTCACTTTGAATGTCACTTCTCTGACGCTGATGTCATCCTTTCAACTGTTAAAATAAAACATTGTAGATATGTCGCACAGAAGCCCTGAGCTCTACCATACGTTTGCATACAAGAATCTGATCCTTTGTGGAGCTGACAATATCACTTCATGACTCACTGTACGCACAGTGGCAGTCCTTTGATCCCCATCACTTTGACTGCTGAATTTAAGACACATACGCACACTGACAATGGATGGCATTTGGCCCACACCACATGGGATGCTGATTCAATAGCAGTGCTGGGGGGGAAAATAAGTGCATTTACTTCAATACTGAACTTAGGGCGCATTCACACTGGGCAGTCTATACTGTCCCCAGGTATGTCAAATTTCCTAAGATCAGTTTTTTGGTGAGTGTGCACTGTACAGTGATTGGACCCGGTGTTTGGCTTTGGCACAATGTCATCTGTCATGCATGAGCACAAGTTCACAATTGCATGACATAATACATACAACCATTTCTTTCTATAATCATTCTAAACAATACTGGTGAAGATTTTCCACAAGTGCAATGCAGAAGAAATGAGGATGTAAATATTCAGACTGGCTTTAAAATGAGGATTCCACATGCAACATGTTACATGTCATAGAGCCTTAGGTGTGCTAAATCAGGATGTGATGATACATGTATTGGAGGTTATCATGCTCAGCCTGGTTTGACCTGGAGCAATGTGAGTGTAGGCCAGCAGGAGGATGGGGAGGGGGGATAACCATGCTTTGGCACGGTATGAAGCAACTAGGTCTTAGAATAACTGCGTAGTAAAAGTTTTTCTTTTTCTACTACTGCATACTTCAATAAAACTAAGATTCAAAGACATGTTTATACATGTCAAAAGGCACTACAGGGATTCAGATTTATCAAATGAAAGCCATTTCAAATTCTCAGGTCTAATTACTTCACGAGTTTCACTTTTGCCCAGAGCAGCACAAAAGTGTGATGTATCCATTCAAATAGTTCAAACTTAAACACAAAAGTATGATCGTACTGATGTGGCGTACTCACTGAGAGAATGATTTTAAATCTATTTTCTCTAACATCTGACTGTTAATACTCATATACTTTCACTGTCTACAGTTTCAACCTGCAGCAGGGTATTTCTTCACAGTTGCATTGCTACTTCTACCTAAGCGATTGATCCGAGCACTTTGTTCTCCATGGCTAAATAGAGCCAATTAGAGCAGGAAGCATTTAGTGATTCATGCAACATTTGACACATCCCAGAGGATCCCTCCCTCCCCATCCCCTTCCCTTTCTCCCTCTCTCTCTCCTTCGTTTTTTTTTTCTGTCTTCCTTTCAATCAGTTCCTGTGTGTGTGTGAGTGCGTCTTTACAGGCAGATGAGAATGAGAGTCCTCTATTCTGTTCAACTCCATTAAGCAGCTAGTGTGCCTCAGTACACCACAAATCATAATCTGCTCATGGTGAGAGAGCAACCATTAAGGGTGGATGGGACTTGACACCAGGGAGTCACATTGAGTTTAAGTGAGGGTGAGTGTCTGTGTGTATTCCTCGATCTGTGTGTGTGTGTGTGTGTGTGTGTGTGTGTGTGTGTGTGTGTGTGTGTGTGTGTGTGTGTGTGTGTGTGTGTGTGTGTGTTCATGTGTGTGTTCATGTGTGTTTTTCAGAGAGAGTCCAACAAAGCAATTTGCATGTCACACTTAAAACTAGCCCTACCTCCACTCCTGTCCCTTCTCAAACCAGACAGGTATCACTGTCACTGATTGTGCAGGGATAAATGCTTCTCATATTCTTTCCACTCACTCTTACCAGGGACCGTGCTTCAGCTTTTTTTTAGCACAAAATATGTTCATTTGATAAAGACTTCCCATGCAGACCCCCCATTACAGCAAGACTTGTCAACAACTAATGCCGCACCTTATTTTGATAAATATTGCCAGAATTCAAGTATGACAGGCCAGCATGTCGCTGCAGCAACAGCTATTCCCTATGTCTCCTGAGTCAACAAGATGGATCTATTACGGCATCTCTGCAGTCAAAAATGTTCATGTGGTGTCTTTGTTTTTGAAACTTATCAGGTGGCTCGTTGTTGTTTGTAAAAGATTTGATGCTTCTCACAGAAAGTGTAGTTAAGAAAGACATTGAGAGAAATGATCATTTTTCCCTCACATGCTGTTAACCCCTGTCTCCTCTCCATCCTCCATTATCAGCGTGCATGTTTTTACTGTTTCTCAGAGCTCCCAGGAAGGCTCTCAGCGAGCCAATTCATATTTAGTCTCCTGGATGAAACATTCATAACGCAGGTATGTGGTCTTGAAAACAATGAGTGCTGCTGCTTTGGAAAGGCTTGCATCAATCATAAGCCTGGAGAAGCCTAGCATGAGATAAAAGCATGCGCCCTTGTGGAAAGCAATTTGGGCTCACCTCAGGGGCGGTGAAGGGGTTCACGGGCGCCCAGGTCCCTACAGTGGGATCCACGGGAACAAACAACATCATTTACATTTTCCAGGACCACCCATGTCTCAATGGGATTATCATTTTTGTCTTTTCACTGGTTTATCTTTTAAATACACAGTCGTACAGTTGCACAGTGTCATGTTAGCTCAGCTGCAGTTTTTCTTTCAGATTTCAGTTTCAGCTTCCCTCAGTTGCATAACCTGCCTCTCAGCCTCTGCTTTTTTTCTAAACACATTAGCATAGAATTATGGGTAAGCATCATATAATTATTGAAGAAATGCACACAGAAAAAGGATCTCCCGAGAGACTCAACTGTTATTATTATCATCATTAGTGCTATCGGCTTGTCTGCAGTATAAATATTCCAGCCCTCAATTGTAGGACAATTGCTGATTAATCCAGAACAAACAAGGCCTTGCAATTTGTGCTTCGAGAACAAACACAAAGACTTCTTTTTTCTCTATCTTATCCCCGATCGGCCTTCTCGCACTCCCTGTTGTTCTCTGCAGCGCCGCTGAATCTCTAATTAAACTTCTAACATGGGGAAAGGGGAACTCCCTGGGACGCTCTGACCACCCAGCGATAAACCACTCAGGGAAACCAACAAGACACCCCCCCCTCTCCAGTCCATCAGCTTCTGCACTTCTCTCACTTGCAATTGGTGTCCATTCGTTTTCTTTGATTATATCAAGTAGTGCAGTTCAATTTGCGTTTCATTTGAGACCCTATCGGACCCCCTGCCTCTTTAAATTTCGTAGCCCTGTGGGTTTACTCACATAAGCATGAAGCTTTGATGTCCAGTGCACAAATCTCAGTGGATACATGCAGATCCTGATGTTTCAGTAAGTAGAGAGCAGTGGACTACATCACTGACTTTCCTTGTTCAGTTTTTTGTTTAATTTTTCAATTTTTTAATTTTTGTATCATAGACAGCTGCCACATGTTTAGACGTGTGCCAGGTGCTGTTTGGACGTCTAAAGACTCCCCAGCGCTAAAGAGGAGGCAGAGCCTCAAGGTCTCTTTGCCAGTAAAAAAGACAACGGGGGAAAATTAAAAAAGGGAAATTAGCAGCAGTCTGCTCAGCCACACATGCAGATTAGCAAATCCTACTTCCCAGTGGAGTAGACACATTCTCCAAATTATTTGGCTTTGAAAACACAATCACAAATAAACTGTGGCAAACAGGGGTTACATTCTAGGTAGATTCTTGAAATTGTTTGCTGTGGAGACAGCTGGTGAATGCGGCAGAGCTGATCTTTTGATGAGATTATGCTCCAATGAGAGCTGAGCCACAGCAAATGTAAAAGTAGTGTGAGCAGTCACTGCAGTTTTGGGAATCTGTTGGACTGTGACTCCATGTAATAAACACCTGCCCTGTTTGTTGAGAAGAAGCTGAATAAGTAACGTAGTGCAGTTACAAACTCTGCATTCATACTGGTTGTGAAAACTCTTCAGGTGCCTTATGTCAGCGTGTCTTTACTATCAGATCAAATGTGATCGTACATGCATTATTTACATGTGTCTCAGGTTGTAAAAATAAGATTTTCCAACCTCTCAGTAAATTCAGTGACACCCCTTTTATGCCAAAAGCTGCTCCACAAATGTGTGAGTTTCTGCTTCTCTCTTTAATCTTAGGCTGTGCAATTTCTACTCCAAAATGATCACCTGGTTTCAGTCCTGTTACATCGTCTGCTTGTTCAGCTACGATAAACTATGAATTATTTGTAGCTGATTACTGTTGCTGATGATCAAACAATGTCCAGCTGAGGCACAACATTATTGGTAACTTTGTAAATGGAGGGAATATCAAGCTGAGCTGAGGACACGTCACACAGGCTATGGTCAAAACCTTACACTTTATTAGGCTTTTAGCAAGTGTATTTTTCCTTTAAAATTGTTGTTATGGATTCTCCTTGACTTTTTGAGACATCCTCAAGTGAAATTTCAATTTTTTTCACCACAATGTTCCACTGTTGGCTGTATTTTCTTTGTGATGTTGTTCTTTTTTAGAGGTTTTCAAGGATTATTAAATTTTTAATTATTTTTTAGATGTTTTTTCTGCATGTAAAACCAAAGGTCACACATTTTTTCGAAGAAATAAAACACTGCAGGAGAATAAATATCTGTGTTCATACTGTAGCTGTGTAACAAAACAGATTCTACATTAACGTTATAATGCTTTATGATGGATTGGACAGTCTCTCATCTCATCTAATCATTCAAGGCTGCTTTTAAAAGAGTGAAAGAAACTGTTATGAATTAATTTTACCTAAAGTTATCATTAATGTGTGTGTACCAGTGTACTATATCCCCCCAAGTTAAGTCCACCTGCCTTGAGTGTGCGGCTTTTTTCAGAATCAAAACACAAAATCCTAGTCAGAATCACTGACAGTTGCTGTTTTCCAGTTGCCGTGTGAGTTGCATTCATGATGCAGGCGGATGTCACCTTCGAATGAGTGTAGGTGTTTTGAGTGTAGGTGTTATTGAAAGTGGAGCAAGGGAGAAGCAGACTGAGTCCAGTTATGACAAAAGTGAGTCAGCCAAGGGAAACAGGCTGTTTGCTGCATTTATCCTTCTCCTGCTATTAATTGACCTTTGTTGGGATTTAGTTATTGTTTAAGTTCTCTGCTTGTCAAGTAGTTTTTCCTGATAAATGAGCAGCACTAAGTCACACAAAGAGCTGAAGAAATTGCTGTAAACAGGGAAACAGTTTCCATATCGCACTATCTTCTTTCCATCCTCACTCAATCATATATTCCCTGTTTGACAGTTTAGCAGGAGGAGTGTTTGGTGTTGCCATAGCTTTGGGAGAAGAGTGCAGGGAGACATATTTAGTATGTCTGGCAAAATGGAAACGTTGAGAACTGGCACTCACATACTGTACCTGCTCTCCATAGAAGACAGCCTTTTTTCAGACCAGTGCCAGCACAAGGCTCATTTTCTCCCTGAGAAAAGGGAAAAAGAAATGTCTTTCAACATGCATCTGCTCCTCTATGCAGAGAACAAGAGATGCTTTCACTTTAAATGGAGTAGTCGAGTAAAGGAGTGAGTGAAGAGGAGTAGAGGGAGAGAAAGAGGGAAAGTGAGTGAAGCAGTGAGCAGGGATCGGGAGCCGTTTCATCACTCATTGTGTTGTGAGACTGTCCCACTGCTTGGGCTCAGCGACACAAACTGTTGGGAGGAAAGCATCCTGCCGAGCGCTGTCTTTGGCTGCCACTCTGATAGATTTAAGGCAACATTAAAAAGGAAATTTTGCATCTCAGTAACCTCATTTCTACTGGTGAAATGTTCAGAACTCTTTTTGCTTATTATTGAGGTTAAACCTTCTGGGGAAAACAGACACTTTAAGTGTTCTGAACCTTAACCCTTTCGTGCATGAGTTGTGACATCAGCCAGGATTTTTTTTCCCCTTTTTTTTTCTTTTTTATTAGCCTTTGGGCATAAAAAATAACTTCTTTTATTTCAAATATATACTTTTCAAGGACTTAATGACATGTCCATTTGGGTTGACAACATGCATTTAAGTTTTCAACTGATGAAATGCGTTTTTACCAAAACAATGAACAAAATGACACATTGTGTTAGCACTTAAAAATGATTCATGCTTTAATGTTGTGTTCACATATTTGAACACAGTCCAATAATGTTAAATACAACACAAAAACTAATTTCTAATCTTCTTCCTTCCATCCCTCATTCAGCTCCTTCCTTTAGACTCTTCAGCCCATCCTACCTCACCCTCTTGAACTGTATATTTTTTTTCAGTTAACATTTCTGACATAATATAAAATAAATACTTCCTACGGTGAACTTGAAAAATAACTTATCTATTAGTCAGTTGACCAGGCAAGCCTGCACAGTTCAGTTCGTCTTACCCCAACATAACATTATACACCTGATAAAATCTTAAGACCAGTTGAAAAATTGAACAAATTTTCCTTTTTCACTGCTGCATCTTCAAAAGTTTTTTAGTAGACTTCCAAAATGCAAAAAAATAAATAAAAGATAAACAAAAATATGAGTAAACAATGTATTGCAAACAACAATAAAACTGAAATTGTCTGCTCATTGGCCCATCAAAATTTCAAGATCACAGCCTTTAAAAGACAATATCTGCAGAAATATGTAGATTCAGTGTCATTTCTGTCAGGTAGTTACAATTTCATGACCTCCTGATGAAACTTTCATTGATTTGCAACTTTGACATCAAGAGTCATGAATATAAAGAAAACAGCTTTTGAATAGCTGTCGATTGTAGTGACCACTGTGTATTCAGCTAATTGTTATTTCTGGTTTGTATTTTGTGTCAAATTCCTGGTCATTTTGCTTTATGAATGAGCAGTTTCTTTGCTATAGCTGACCCCCTGTTGTGAAAAATATGTCTGAAGCAATGACTTGAAAATAGTTTCCAGACGGAATAAAATGAAATTTCTTTTCGCAATCTTTTAAGTTACTTTTGGGGAATTTTGCCTTTCAGTAGGACAGTCAAAGAAAGATGAGAGATGTTCAGAGTAGGATATACAGCAAATATGAAAATGTATGATATGGCAAGTACTATATTCTCTACATAGGCATGCACCACCAACAGCATCCCACTTCTCTGACTTCACGTTTGTTTCTCTGTTATCTTATAAAAAAATACAGTGAGGGGAGTTCAGTGTGGCAAAGCAGGCATCTGTGTTTTTCTTGGGAGTGTTTTTTTTAGTGAAAGAAAGCATTTGGCACAGTTTGGTGCTTGTGTATGCTGATTTTCCACATGAACGGCAGATTCCTCTCCAGCCAGTGCTCAGACCAGCAGCATGACCTCTAAGTCATAACTAAAAGGGTCACTAGCATGAGACCTTCATTAAACTACAGCCACATGCAAATCAAGACAACTGACAAACTCCAGAGTTTCCAGAAAAAAAAGGAACCCATTTATGGAAAGGTTAGAGGGGCCCTGTCCGCCCGTCTCCAACTCGTCCTTTTTTCAAGGTGAGCTCCCCAACCTCATCATAATTGAAAATTAAGTGTTTGCCGCGGTATAATTAAATGGTGACTTTTGAACTCAAATGAGACCTCAGACGCATATTAAGAGATTAGGGGAATAGGATCTTCTCACACACAGACACACATGCTCACACACACATAGACAGGCACACTTACAATGACAAGGTGACAAACGGTGACAGCTTCCTAATTATCACCCTGCCTGAGTCGTTAAAGCGCAGCCTCCTGCATCACCTTTCGATTTCTACAGCCCATAAGTTCAGGGAATATCTAATTTATTTTTAACTTAATTATTAGACGGCACCATAAAGGTGGTGGTTATGATGCAGTCAAGGGTTAGATGACTCTTTGGGGGCTAATTCTGGAGGTTTAAAATATGAACTTTGAGTCGCAGGTGAGAAAGAATCAAAAAAGTCTACCGATGTTGCTCCAATTGAAGAAACATGTACTTACGTACATGAATCAACTCTTTCACACATTTCAAAGCACACATGTAGAAATCTCCACTGTCTTGTAGACGTGTACGTAGAGTCCCATGTAGTGCAGCTTGAATGAAACAGTTAAGTCATGGTAAAGCAGCATGTGCTCACAGAGTCATAAGTTCATCTACTGACGGCTTTTTACCAAAAAATTCAGCTCCTATTATTTTATCTCTATTGAGTGGCTATTACTAATTTTATATTCATAGATTCCTAAGGTGTTATAAATTAAATTGCTTCATAATTTGTAGTATGGAACTCAGAGGAAAACGCCAGCAGCATTTTTTTCCAATTCAGTCAATTGGATCTATGGTTTGTGGGGTGTAAATCATCTCAGACATTTTCGACATGAAATCGTTTGTGTAAGACACTTACAGTACATTTTGTCTTCTAAAAAGTCAGCTACATTGTTTATGCACCATTTCAAAAATACCTGTACAGAGTGCAGGGGGAGGTGTTTTATTGTGCTACTTTATTTACCAAGACTATTGCTGTCCAAAGCATGCTTAATAAAATGCAAGGTGGGCCAAGCTGGCAGTGACACTCTTTAGCAGTTTTTTTTTCTTCTTACGCATAGAACAGACTTCAATGCTTTTGTCATTGCACATAGTGCTACAGGATTAAAAAGTGCTACATCTTAAAAAAAAAAAAAAGCTAAACAGTGCCTTTAAATCACCACCCTGTCCCTAAAAGATGCTGTGTAGAGAATCTAGTGGCGTTTTTCTGCACAGATTTTATAAATTTAACATTGTATTTGTAAGTACTTATGACTTACAACTTTCATATACACAGGAGCAGACCCCCTTCCCGCAGAAACTGCCTTCTGGCTCTGCCATGCCCCCCAAAAAACTCAGGATAGATAAATTTTTAATTTAAAATCTAATGGTAGATCCTATAGGATGCAGTTAGTAGTTTTTCACAGTTGTTCTGTTTTAATTCCATTGAAGTTTACCACCACCAAGGACTTAGCCATGTTGAAAAACTAGATTTTTTTTCCGTTTTCCAGAACAACCATTTCATTTTTTTAATTTGTTATTTTTAGATACGTCTTGATATATTTTACGTTTGAATACAGCATGATTTGTAAACAAGCAACTGCCAGGCATTTTAAAGCTGTGTTTGGAGGCCAAAAAAAGGGGTGCTTATCGAGTTAGAAATGCTGAGTCAACCTAACTTCTGGTCAAGAGACCCAGACCTGCCTGTCTTCTAAAATAAAGATTGGAGGAAACTACGTCCCCTCATTATGCGAACAGGCTGTTCACACACTTGTTGTCTTAAGATGGACATTTAACATAAGGTCATTGGATTGTCCTCAGACATTACCAAAATTCACAAAGCAAAAGCTAGTCATAGGGGTTTCTAACGTCAGTGTTTAAGTGTAGAAACCAGAGCAATAATTCTACTTTAAGTTGCCGAGCCACAACCAAAGTGAAAGATGTCACTGTTTCACTGGAGTTCAAATAACAGATCAACCTGATTCAGTAAAGCATCATTTAACACGAATCAGCACAAAACCTTAAAGCAACACCATCGCCTTTACACAAGCAGAGAGGGAATAGTTTTTTTGTGCATTGTTTTAAGCTTAGCAGTGGTTTAAATTGATTAGTGTGCAGTGTCTGCTACCTACCCAGAGAGGCCTGTATTTAAAAAAATCACAACAGCTCTTAATCCTCGCCCTGAACGAGGGCAGAGCAAAGGCAATCAATAGCATTAAAGCGCACTTCTTCTACTCCCACTTATCTTAGTCTCATTCTGTAATATAAGGAGAACGAAAGAACAGGGGCCCTGAAAAGGCTCAGTGCATAATTCAAGCCAAATGTCAGTGAGCCATAAGGAGATGTTAGGAAATGTGGTGCAGGCTTCTGCCGCGCAGGGAAACCTTTGTGCTGAACAATGGTGGGCAGCTTTAACGTGAGACTGAGTGAAATCTTTTGATATTGACTGGATTTTGGACTGCAGCGTTCTTCTCCCAGCTCAACCTTATTCACTTACTTCATGTGGCATATTTCAATGACATATTGCGCTTCATTTTGTATCTCTCGCCTCTGTCCACTGCTGTATTTCGCAGGGCGCCTGCACGCCAAGGATAAATCACTTCCCAGCCAGCTTATTACATGAAATGAAGGAATTCATCATGGTGACAGTCGGCTGTTGCAAGGCATTTGCTGTGATTTATCTCAGAGAAATTGATTGATTCATTAACACAAGTGAACAGGACTTTTCTGAGGGGGCAGTGAGCTGCACCTTGTGGTGAAGGAACACGTCTGTGGGCATCCCCTGTAGCAACACAGAGAGGCTGCCGTGCTTTCAGCTCACCTCATTACCTAGACAGTGTAGTCAGTGGCCCACAGCTGGGAGTGGGCACTTTGTAACAAAGAACAGAGCGTTCCTAATTAGTTCATCAATTTGCCTTCCAACATAATGGAGAGAGTCTTAAAGTATGACAAGGTGTTCAGATTTCACACGGCCTTTGCTCACAGACAGAGACGCTGCAGGATAGAGTGCAGTGAACTAAATGCTTCCCACTAGCTGATTCAACTCTTCATGGAGTAGAATATGACATTTACAAATCTCATTTATAGTACAATGTGGTATATGAACCAATCAATAGTTTGAACCTCTGTCTGAGGTGAAAAAGTGAGAAGAGAAGAGAGGCGATATTTTTGTCCATCCAAGAATGTGTTCAGATTTTCTTGAGCCAGTTTTTTGGTCCGTTTTTAAGGGTTAGGGTTAATGATGATGATTTTATCAGGGGAAAATGTGCACTTTTTAATATCCCTGTTATCCTTGTCATCATGACAGTCTTAGGAAGTCTGAGTCTGCTACATCTGAATTGATCTGAAGAAATGAAGCTGATTCAAGTGTTTTTGAGAAGCCCTCCTTGCAGCCAGATTGTACATCAAAAGTTTTCCATTTAAAGTCTTCAGGTACTCCAGCAGCCGGCTGCCCCAAATTCAAGCTCCTGTTTATCTCTGCAGAAGATGCGTGCCAGGGAAAAGTTTTAGTGAGACTGTTAACTGTAGGAAAAGTTTCGGTGAAACGTTGTGACAAGGTCAGTGGGAGACCTAGTGTTGATGAAGGAAGAAGAAAAAGAAAAGCACCGTGTGATGAGTTATGTGAGGAGACACAACAGTATGGCAAGCTTGCTGGCTGGCAACCTGTTCCATCTGTCTTTTTATTCAACTTCCTGTTCCTCTGTCTCCTTTCATCCTTTTCATCTGAAACTCTCATCGCTCTGCAACTGCAGATTATATTTATTACAGCATAATATTTTTATTACCTTCAGGATTAACCAATAAATCACTTAAGTAATTAAATTCACTCATTAAAACATGCTTTGTTCGTGTTGGATTAGGTTTAGGTTTCCATAAAAGTCTATTTTATTCAAGACAATGGAAAAAAAAAAGAAACTTCTCTTTTAAATTGCTCAAGCAGGCAAATGTTTTAAGCATGCACAGCAGCATTTGCATCTTATTCATCCCGAGACTAAAACTTCAAACTCAACTTTGGCTCAATAAGTTGGAAAAGAACAAATGAGTCACGTTTGCAGAGCTGCTGTACTCCAGAATCACTTGCAAAGACAACTGAATATGTTGTCGATTTAATGGTCCAGACCAATGTGCTGAGAGTTGTGTGTTGTTATTTAGGAGCAGCCTGGTGCCCTTTACATGTGATTTAATCATGCTTAACACAGTGGATGGCAGCGGGTAATGGAACTGTGCCCTTGTGCGGCAGTTTTGACTGCGGAGGATGTCAATTTTTCAATACGGTTCATGCAGTCTTCAGATTGCTGCAGGGATTTCATAAACTCAAAAAAGAAACTTTTTGTAATCTGTAACCCAGGCCTGCACGACAAGACTCTGTACTACACATGCATAAATGTATTTTTACACACATTGAGAATCCTTAACTAGTAAAGGTCATTCAATCCAAGAGCTTATTTACATTTGAGGCCTTTATTTTCCTGTTACTGCTCTGCATTTTTACTAGTATGTTGTCAGCCTCCCATCCTTTCTTTACACCATCTTCATACCTGCACAGAAACAGCACTGCATGAGAAACATAAGTGGTTCTCCTCCAATCTTTTAACCTTGAGGTCTGCTTGGTGCCAAAATATCACACAGATGGGCAAAGTGAATCTAAAGGTCAGGAGAAGAACAAAGTACAGAGATGACAGGGCTTTTTCAGTGATCACTGCAGCTTCACAAATGTTGAGCTCTTCTTTTAATACTGTACTGTTCTGGATCATTTTTTGAGTCTTAATCTTACTTCATCGCTTTTATTATCTATTTTAAATAGACATACCAGAAGAGAATTGCTGAACTATTTTTTTTTCTTTTTTTCAATTTGGGCACTTTTCCATCATTTGTTGCAGATACTACAACAGTTTTGTTTGCTCAGATTGATGGAAAATAAAGAAAAATCAAATCAGTGTTTCTTGCAATTATACTGATGTCAACCCATCCAATTACAATGAAAACTGTGTGTGTAAGATTAAGTGCCAATTTCTGGTTAAAATTACTCTAAAAAAATAAATAAATAAAAACAATCCAGTGTCTGGGACTGAACCAAAAACTTTGATCACGTGGTGTACGCCCTTTCTGTCCGAGGAGAGACTCCCTGGATCGTGTTGATCTGTCTGACCAAAGCCTTCCAGCCGATCACGACAGAGACAGAAGAAGGTGGGCTGAGGCTCTTTTCATGACACCAACAAAAGTGGCACTATTCTTAGGGCATGCCAAATCTGAAGGTGATTAATGAAAATCCAAATGGAGCAGGCGGGTCTGAAGACATTTCTGTATTCAATAGAGTTGGCATCTGCTTGAGCAACAGCAACGCTGAGTATGAAAGATAGGAGACCTTTTAAACACATTTTTAAAAGCTGCTATTGTGTGCAGCTGAATGAGTCTGTCTGCTTTAAGACATGCAGCGGATTACTGTTGCAAAATGCCATCAGTTGCGATAATAGAACCCTTCCAGAAAGGTCTGTGGAGATAAACATAGGAGTGCCATGGTGCAGTAACTACTGTGGATTTACTCTCCTCTCCATCAACCATCTGTTGCTGAGCCTGGAGAGCTGCTCCCTAATTTGATTTGTGTGCAAGAAACAGCTGGCAAATATCCTTATTGCATTTCCTTCCGTTTAGAGTGCATAGGTGTTGACAGATCAGGACAATAATGGGAAAATTAATGTTCAAATTAGCCCATGATGAACTTAATGAAAAACTCACTTCTTTGCAACAGTGTCAAGCAAAAGCCAGCTAGTACAAATCCATTAGTGGCTATTTAGGAACATTTACTCGCGCTGTGCAGAATGAGTTCTTTGTATGACAGAGTTAATTGAAATAATTACTTTAAATTATGAGTGCCATTTTGAAGCCTAATGTGTTTGTGGGCATAACTCATCTTTTCTACCTCAATGCATGTGACCGTCTTTTAGAGCAAAAGTGGATTTTTAGTACAAAAGGTGTCAGCCTGTGAGGTCACTGAGCCTTGATAACCTCCGGTCCATGACTTGGAGTGATGAGACGCAATCTGCCCTCTTTTGAACATGTCACAGTTCAGCAGGGTCAGACACGATGACTCTGTGTACACTTCACTGTTGGAGATAACTTTAATAAGAGAAGGGGAGTGGGGGGCGGGGGGCTTGGGACGTGAGAAACGAGGGCAGGGAGGAGAGTGAAATGGAGACATTTTGAGACAAGTATTAGAGTGAAAGATGGCAGTGAAGTTTGTGTGTATGTGCGCAGGTGTGAGTGCGTGTGAGACACAGAGTTGATGAGTCTCTAACAAGCAGCTTCATCAGACTGAGGAATGAGCTGCCAAGCAGGATCTTTCTTTTGACCTACCTTGAAGCAGGGTGGATGAATGGATGGATGGATGTACAGATGGACGGATGGACGGATAGATGGATGGATGAATGAATAGTCGGCTGGATGGAGACAGAACAGAGTGAAATGGGGAGAGCTTTTATTGAAGTGCTATGCACAGACTCCTTTCTTCACCACCTGTCAAGGCTGCTTGTCTGTCGGCCAGGAGACAATCACTTACCTCCCGCTCTGATTCTACAGTCACGACTTTGAGCACTAGCGGTACACAGGCAATGACCAGGGAAATGATGCAGCAGATATGATGGATAAAGAGAACACACGCTGTGACTGCTGCTTTTGGCTCCATAGCAGCCAAATCTCCTCCCTAGCTGATGTGTTAAGCAAGAGGGGGGAATTTAAAGTACAATGTGCGGATGGAAGGTCGATAGCAGCATGGAAAAGTAGACCTTTATATACCTGAAAATTGTGTTTAACCTTATTTTTCTCCTGGATAAAATATTCACTGAATGTCAACACCACTCATTTCTCTTGTGTATTTATTTTTCTTTGAAGAGAGATTTTCTCTGCTTGTTTCCTCTCTCCCTCTCTCTCTCCATCACAGAGCTCAGTGCAAGCCTTGCTCCTGCATTAGTATGCACACTGGGTTCAGTCACACTTTGATGTGCAGCCACATGATTTCACAGTCCACCCTGGTGGCACAGATCAAATTTACAGGTATGTAGAGGCAAGACTGATGAGGAGATTCAGGTTTTCATTTCATCTCTACTTAAGATTTTCACAGTTATGGGGCAGTATATCGCTCAGGGTGCATGCACTGTATGTGAATATTGGGTGTAAATGTTGATACAAGACTCTAAAGATTTCAATCAGTCAGCTGTTCTGTCACTGTTGGCTTTCATAAACAAGTTTTGAGATGACTATTTTTAAACTTTACAAGACTTTTATCTCGTTATTTCTTGAAAAGAGGTTCTTGGAAAGAGGGAATGACCTTGAGAGTCCGCGATGGCTCGAGTTCAAAACAAAGTCATGATTCTAATCTGTATAATTAATGGCTACAAGAGCCAGTGTCATTCATTACGGTTGGTATTTAATCTCATAGATGGGGGACTGTTTCTGTGACTGAATCATGGCATATTTCAATTCATGATTGATTCCTCTCCCCAGCCGATTGCTGTGGATGATGAAGTAATCACTCTCAGTCAAAAAAGAGAAGAGAAAAGTTTTTTCTTCTTCTCACAGAGCTCCAGTCAATTCAGTTTGTTTCAAAAGATTCTGGGTGTAAGAAGAAGCCACAGGAAGCTTCAAAAGGTTTGATTGCAATATTTTCTCTGCACACAGAGCGAGCATGTGATTTGTCCAAAAACAGTTCTAATAAACATCAAAGTATTGATTCAAAGAGATGTCAAAACTGGGTAAAATGTGTTGTTGTCACCGTCACTGCAGGAGTGTGAGAAGATAAACTCGTCAATCATTTTTTAATGAGTCATCTCACATCTCTGTGCTTTGGCTCACGGTTCATTTTTCTCTGTTGTGGCCCAACAATGGAAACAGATGAGACTGGGACTCGTCTCCCACTTGTGCTACCACATCAAGATGTTATCTCCAGCTTAAAAGCTTATCAAGCCCACAGTAATGATATTGAGTGACTGAATTGTGTGTTTTGATGGATATCGCTGTGAGTAATCTGATGCCAAATTGTGTTCCAGTTCTCATATTGTCCCGATTTTAGAGTCTGCAAATAACTGTACGCTCCCCTCCGCCTCTTATTCTTAACCCCCACTATCCCACCCGCCCAACTGTCCCTCACTAAACATCATTTGTCAAAGCTGTGGTTCTTTTCCAGAGGTAGAAAATAAGGTTAAAATCTCATTATAGTGTTCTGCTGCACAAAATAGATAATTATCATCCTATGTCTGTTTGGCTTCTGGTTAATCCGTTGCACATTGTGTAATGTGCTGTGTTTGCAGTGGTCACTATTCTGCCGTCTGATAGGACAGAGCACTTCTCTAATTTGTTACCACCAGTGCTTTATGACTGGGATAATAAGGTCATACCTGAAGAAAACACCGCTAAAGATGGTGGGGATTAACTCTATCTATAGTTACTTCTAATCATGTATTTGGAAATGGCTTCATTTTAGCAATGCATCTTTATTCATCATTTCAAGTTCCTGTTAGGAGTTTTCAACTGGTTGTGAGAGACAAAGACTTCATATCGGTATATGCCCAGAACAAGCCACATTTTGAAATAACCTTAAACTTAAACAGATTTGTATACACAATTTAGCAAAAAGGCAAAAAATACACAAATTAATAATAAATACAGAAATACAAAATAATGTCCATTTGTGAATAACAGAACCAGGTTTCTTCCGTTGAACAGCATTTTCAGCATCAAATTAAAATGGAAACACTCCACTTTCTGTTGTCACTTTATCAAAGTGAGACTTTAATGCTTCTTGGGGTAAGCATTCACACAGAATATTTATTCAAGGATGGTTTTATAATTTTAAGAATCAAACTATCTTATCATAAAACCAGTTCTGCTAACTTACTCCAGAAACATTGGAAAACTTGAAAAACAGTCGTTACATTTACTACTCTAAATATTGAAAACTGTTAATAAATTGATTTCTTTATATAACCCATCATCTCGTGCAGTTTCAGGAATGGCTGTTGCATTGCCATCAAAATAAAAATACTCCAGCTTTTTGTGACAGGCCCATCAGCTTCACAGTTGACACCACTTTTGTCCTTACTGCTTCCAAGAGCAAGGTCAACATCTAAATGCCACATCTGACACCTTTATTCTGCATTGTCAAACAGCAGCTAAGTGTTTAGCACATTGATTTTTCTCCCTTTTGCTCTTGTACGGATTGATCACCACATGGAAGTCAGTCCTTGGGAAACTGATCAATGTTCTGCCATATTATTATCTCACTAAGGCTTCGTTCAATGGCAGTTTCATTTCTGATAAGGTGCTTAGTGGGAAACTCTGTCATGTACATGTCAGAATATGATGCTGAATCCAATGGCAGAATAAAAATAATGAGTCTTAAAATGTTTAAAAGATTTAAAAGACTGTTCACATAGAGAACCAGTGTGGAGCAGGGTTGGCCCAACAGGGGCACTGACTGACTTATCCTGGGCTAGCGTGACGTGTTGAGTGTTTGCATGCAAGTCCAAACAGCATTTCTTTAGACAGGGCAGCTGTGACTCAGTGGTAGAGTCTGTCATCTCTAAATCTGAAGGCTGGGGTTAGCCCTGTTGTCCACATGGTGGAGTGTCCTTAGGCAGATGCTTACCCTAAAACGTCCTCTGGTAGTGATGTGAAAACTGGTGTTGTTTAACAGATCAACAGCTGTAAGTTGTGCACGAGTGAACATGACACATACTGATTGATTGTCTAGAAGAAAAAAGAAAGAACTGAATATTCATAATATGTTTACCATTTACATTTATTACTAGTTACTAGTTCTGTCTCTAGTAATTAAAATAATCATATGATTGCACTAACAAGGTAAAATAAATACACTACAGAAAGCTGCAATTTGATTGAATTTGTGTTTTACCTGTGACTGGTCAGAGGCTAAATCATAGGCCATGGAAGAGGGGGGAAAAAACATTGTATATGTTTGTGGAAATAGCACTTGCTTAAGAGTGCTTCTTTTCACAGCCCTTGAGTAGGATTTCTTTATTTGACAGCCTATTTGTAGATGCATTTAAAAGGCATATGCATTTATATGTTTATGAGGAAACCAATAATACATAAATAATAAATTTTTTAGTAAGGCAGATCATTAACAGACAGTGAGTTGTGTTCCTTCAGTCTTTGCAGACACTATTAAAACATAAGCTGGCTGGCATTTATTGCAGACAGGGTCACAGAAATGCAAAATCATGCACCTCTTTCCATTGCTTGGCTCACAGAGAGTAGGCAGATTATTTGCACAGCAAAGTGCCTTTTCTCTATAGACACTACTCTGGGAATATTTTTGCATGCAACCATAATTCGATGTTAAGTGCCTACTGATGCATAATGCATATCAGATAATGCATTGTGTGTAATCCATGCAGATTTCCCCCGAACTTTGAGTAACATGTCAGTGCAGACCCCACACGCAGCAGTCCTGGTATGGCGTGATCACTGACTGAGACAGCCACCATGTTTGCTGCATCACTCCTCTGCTGTGTCACACGGGTTACAAAAATACAAGAGGAGTTTTGTGTTGAACACAAAACTCCTCTATTGAATTTTAGGTGTTGAAATCGAGCTTTTTTTTAAAAAAACATTCTTTTATTATTATTTCTCAGTTTCTAGGTGATTCTTTAGGTCTCAGCATTCAATAGTTTTCTTAGGAAGACTAAGTGTTTTGAAGATTGCTCCATTTGTGGTTCAAAAAGATGGTTGTCTGATTTTGAATGAGCAATTTAGTTTCTCATTTTACCATCACACTCTTTTTTTAAAGGGAGCAATGAACTGTGTCATTGGGACATAGGAAAGAGGTCAGATACTGCCAAATGTACTGCTGGGTGCAAGTCAAACACAGAGAGGGCACACCTGCATGCTTGGATGTGATGTTTGTATTGGTTCGTAATCATGGAGAAACACTGCTGAATAGTTTTGAAGATTAAACTGAAAATGACTAAAACAGGTGCTTGCTGATTTTATCCAATGCTTCTTTTAAAATAGCACTGAAAGTAGTCCAAACATAACTATCTGGCATTCTCTGTCTCTATTCCTAGCTTCTCCGACCTGTGCAGAAATAAAGTAAGAAAAAATATAAGTGAAGGGGCAAGAGTCATCCCCCCCTTCCTGTTTCTGTTTTTTCTACCACAATTAAATTGTAATGTATTCATTTTTTGTGCAAAATGCAGTTGTCACGTGCATAAAAGAGTATATCCAACAAAGTAATCCTTGCACCTAGAAGTCCACAGAAGTAGGTTACTTCCTGCATATATTTACTATACTCACCCATTTATTTTTCTATTCATCTGTTAAGAAACTTTTGAGAACTTTTAATGTTTTCCCCAAAGAAGTTGGCTGCTTTTTTTTGTTTTGTTTTTTCTTTACCTGCAAGCCATTAGTTTTCATTGCTTTCTGAACAACCATGTGGGTAATAAAAGCTTGAATTGACATTTAAGCTATAATGGGTGTCAGCAGCCCTTGTCGTGCTCCCCCACCCCTCCTCCTTTCGCTGGGCTTGAGCTTGGCAGCCGGTCTACTCTGAGTCCATGACACGGAGAGTTATATATGCCAGGGCATTACAGAACCCGTCTTAATCGGGTTTGTCACGCTGCTCCCTCTGGACGGGGGTAATTTCATGGTGCTGAACTGGTATTGATAGGGCCTAGGTAAATGAGGCACGTAGCAATCGTTAACTTTAATAACCATAAAGATGTGAGCATTGGAGTTATACAGGCTCATGAGAGGAAACCCGTACAGGTGATTAAGAATCGACCACTGCCCAGCCAGCAACTCCCCCAATCTCTTATTCCTGCTAATGGAATTACCTGTTAAAGACTATTACCACCAGCAGTGCAAACGGGGCACTTTAGTTTTTCTTTCCAGTGATTGGGAGCCTATGCTCTTGTCACATACATGAACAAAATCTGTTAAAATAAAAGTGCATTGTTCTTCATTTATCAAACCCAGCTCTAAGTGCATTTTTTCAAGTTTGATGCACTGTTGCTGCACCCTTAAAGCAGTATTTAGAATTCTGTGAGACTATATGGCACTTGATTCAGAAGTAAGTCATGCCAGCAGAAGGGGGAAAAAAAAGCAACATTGATTCATGTGACTCACTCTAGCTGGGTCAGTGCTTCCTGCCAGTCAGCTTGAGCTCTGGAGTGTCTTTCTCCCTTCCTCCCTCCTCCTGCCCTCCCTCCCTCCTTTGGGTTTGTGGCAGCTCTAGGCGCTACTATAGCTGCTTTGTCCACTTGTTTGTCTACTCCCATTACTGTGGGAGATGCTGCCTCGGGAGGAAAGTGAAATCCAGGCCGCAGACGGGTCAGTGAGAAACCAGCCTGGAGCCTTCACACTAGGCTGAGGTCAGAGACACCATACGGATCACTGTAACGGAGCACTGATGGGTGCTTGATAAATTGTGTATCCACTCCAGCTCCTGATGAATCAGTGACACATGGGTTAAAAGGGTTTTAGATTGGATGAAGCGTGTTTAACGGTGCCTCGGATTAATTTGTTAGTTTTTCTTGGCGACAGCCTGCACGGTAGAGCGTCCCAAAGCTCTTCCTCTTTAGATGTGTTCAGTCGTGAATGGTGCAAGCACCCCCTGGTAGTCTTCCCGCCTTGAGGCTATCTTTTATTATTCATCCTCACCAGCCAGCTCTCTGGGAAAAGGCTTCAGAGTGAGAACAAGTGGCCAGGGCTTGAGCTTTTACTCTCAAAGGCCAGGAGTACTAAAGCTGTGTGGAAAATTCTCCATGTCCAAAAACATGAGAGTATCTGTGTTTTCTTTATGCTTTTACCAACAACAGGATGCTCTGTCATGTGGAAAACACACAGTCAGTGTCAATGTTAACACCTCCAGGCAGTGTCATGTATAACAGCAGGGCTCTAATGTGGTACATACAAAGAAATGCACTTTGCATGCAGTCACCTTCTCCTGCTGCTTCACACATCCTCCATACTCCACAAAAGGTGTGATTTAGAGAGCATTAGCAGTGATACACTCCATTATGAAAATGTCCTATTTTGGTTTAATTCTACTCCTCTCAGGGATCCCTCTCCACACTCTTCATTTTAACTGGTGCTGTTTCAGAGGAATTTCTCTGTAAATTCTGCTGAAATGTATATAAAAGGCCTTGGTTGCCAAGAGGAAGGACACGAGGAGAAGTTCCCTGGCACTGACTCGGAGGTCTGCATTTGGACTCCACTCGACAGTGTTTTGTAGTATGTTTAAACATTAGCCGAAGTAATCAGGGGGAGCGTGTTCGCAAAGTTTCAACATAATGAAAAACAAAATTATGATGAGCAGCATTAAACATATATGCAATGGGCCCACTTTGGCTTACTTTGTTGCCTTTTCTGCTTGAAACAGATCATTAATACTCATCTTCTCCTCATCCTCGAATCTGAAAACATAAAACTTGTCTCGACAAACAGAATAGAGCCTTTTTCATTTTGGCAGTATCTGACAAATGCTCAATCAGATTAGTTTTATTATGTTTAAAACTGTGCATCACAACTTGGGAAAAAGGGTCATTTTGCATTATGCATGATTTTACAGACAGAAAAGTTAACAGAAGGAAACAATCTGCTACTTAATAAAACTTTGCGGGGGTTTAAATTAACTTCTCTGGCTCACTGTACAAAGTAGCTAGTCTAACTTGAAAAATACATTTGGGGTCTCACTTTGTCTTCTAGATAGGCGTCATTTTCAGCAATAAATTGAAATACAGCTCTCACTCAAGCGTCAAATTTACATTTTCAAGCTCTACACATGTCTACATTTATTTACCGCAAATGGGAATGATCATTCCAGTTGCCACCTGAGATGTAAATTCACAATTAGCAGCAGTGAGACGGTAGATAGCTGTCAGTTACAGGAAGGCTCAGGGGAAGAACAATGAGCCCACAGCAGAGGAGGAGGAATGTGAAGAGAGATGGAATGTGGTTGATGCAGCAGCTGCCTGTCTGGCAAAACAAAACAGACACTCCCTCATGCAGGCTCATTTTCACTCGAGTATGCAATGATTAAGTTGTTACGACGAGTCCTTGAGAGGCATAAGCTATCCTTTCCTTGGCCATATGTCATTACTAAATAACCACAGTATGCAGAGAAAAGGCTGCATAAAAGAGAGAGTGCCAGAGTGTTAAATAAAAGAAGTGACAGCCCATTGATGGTGAGCCGGTGATTACTACTCTTGGCCTCTCCACATAGATTACAGTTGTTGATGCCCGAGCTTAGCCAGGGTGCAGTTGGAAAATTTGTGTTGTCTCGTTGGCTTTTTACAGTGACAAAGTCACAGGCACCTGCATTTATCTCTGTCAAAAAATTGCCAGATGCAGTGAGATCAGAGGAAAAATCGGTTGCAAGTTGAGCTTGTTTGAGGATGAAAAGAAAGTGTCACTTTTGTTCCTGAGAGCCGGGAGCCTTTTGTGAATAAACTGTCATGTTTTTTTGTTTTTTTTTTAACTGTGACCTTGAGTTTTTGCTAAAAAAAAAAAATCCCATCACTGCCAAGGTGTTTAGCTTTTGTTTGTGATTTTCTACGAGGGTTAAAGGCATCTGGGATTATTATCTGGACATACAGTATCCATTCACATGTTTTCATAAAAAATATCTTTGATTGTAGTTTCCTCTTATGCAAGAGGACCATTATGTAATATTATTAAAGTTAACATGTTAATCTTGAATTTGTGGGGTTGACTTGACAGTCACAACTGCTACACTCCTCTGTGCATCTCAAGGCTGCCAAAAAATATATTCTCCCACAGCCAGCACTTTACAGACTTCATATTTGAGCTCCTCATCATTTGTGACAGCACTAAGTCTCACAGCTTGGTAGGAGATTCAAACCTAATATGTTTTATCATTTTGGATATAAATTGAAGGTGCCACAGGATATTTTCCCAGCATGGATTCACAGGCCTCTGGTTGGAAATAAGAAATCTTTCTGAGGGTAACACTGTGGAGGAAAAAAACACTTTTTTTGTCCAAAGCTCATACTATTCAAAATGAACATTTGGTATCAGGAACACTACACCTACAACCGGAAACTTGCAAGAACTAGAGAAACATATCAAAACCATGGAACAATATATTCTATGACACATCAACCAGTTAGGCCCATAAATGGGGGGGAAAAAAAGTTTGTAAATACAGCTTTGCATTTTAACAAGCTTACCAGTAACCCACTCTGAAAATGTCAAATCAAGAGAATAAATGTTTCAGCATGGCTTTCTGCTTAGCACTCAGTGCTTTCTACCCCATTTGTCTCCACATTTTACAGCCTTACCTCATTAACAGCTCCTAATTGGCCATTGGGCTAAGCTGAGAACAATGAAGCATTGATTTCCTTAAACATAATCACCTCATCCAGTCCTTTAATGGCTGCTGTCAGTGTGGGTCGCAGGGAGAAAAATGACCAGTCAGTGGTCCCATCGATGCCCTTCACCTCCCCTCACCAAAGGCTAGAGTGCATAGCCACCCACTCAATCTTAGCAGGTTGGTTTAACCCCTTTAGCTGCCTGACAGGCTCCAAGCACTACATCCATCACAACCTGCAGCTGTGTCACACACGGTGTTCATGTCCCACACTGCACCATGATGCAAACGCAGCCATGTGTATGCCTAGATGTTTTAGATAGAGGTTTTCACTACAAAGTGGAGTACCAAAACATGATCAGATACATTTACACAGAAACACACACACACACACACACACACACAAACAGTCACTTAGATGGAGAGAGTGGCAGGTCATTTACCCCAGCAGCTACCTGAATGGGATTATGTCTAGTTCAAGTGGCCATTTGTTGTCTAAGTGGCCCTTTTGACTGGCCCAGAAGAGTCATCTTAAAGCCATTTACTCCTCCTCTCTCTTATTCACATGCCAGATGGTTCATCGTGATCATGCCTAATGTCCACCTGGCTGATGGCTGGACTTCATCTTACAGCTGACACACACACAAGTAACAGCAGTGGTGTGTGTCATGGGCGCTGGCAGCAATGATTATAAACCTATGAATCATGTGATTGAGCATAAGGTTGAAAAGTCACTCATATTTTCACACACATCACCTATCCACCAAAGTTAACTTTATTCCCCCAGAGCACCATTTTGCACAAAGATCTACATTTTTTTTCTTCTGTATTTTCTACATTTAAACATTCAAACCAGAGACTCAACAACTTCTCATTACTTTTAGTGCTGGTAAAAAAAAGCAGCTTTCCAGGTAGCAACTTAATTGAAGTTCTTACAAGGGCGTTTTTGGTTTGAGCTGCTTGTTTATGTTTTCATGATCCTGCTTTTGTTATATATATAAAATCTTGGGGAAGCAGCAAACTTTTGAGGGATTCTTTTGTAGCCGGAAGCCAGGAAAGATGGGCCCCCACTAAGACTTCCTGTTGTGCATGTGGTCTTCTATTTGAAGCTGGGCTTTGAAAACATTTAGTAGTAGCAAGTTTTGTGTAATGAGCATCATGAAATTGTTTTCTCTGCCTCTTTCGATAGCAGGGGAGAAGTACCAGTCTAATATTGGTAGATGGCAGTTTATGAAAAAAACGTGAAAATTAGAATCTTAAAATCTATGGATGTGAAAAAGACTTTCAGATGTTGAGGAATGTTTTGTTGATTTATCCATAGATTCTTCTTATTACATATGAAAACCAGATCATTGTTATCACCAATATTTAGTTTCTGAAATATTTTTAGAATCTGTTCACAGAGATATTTTTTGAGCAATTTCTTATCTGGAACTGAAATTTCTGCCAAACTAAACCCTGAAAATACATTTATTATGCAGTCTGTTCACTATGGTAAGCTGTTCTTTAGTCTACAGTACCATTATTGCTCCTCAGTTATGTATTAGTGTATTTTTCATTGTCACTTATACTTCTACCACCCAAGGGTAAATATAGTATTCTCATAACCTTGTGCCAACAGTTCTTGCTGTCTCTTCTACCTCCATCTTGTCAAACTCTCTTTGTGTCACAGAAGTTCCACTGAACAAGTGATGTGAATGTGATGGAGCTTGTCTTGTGTTGTCCCTTGTCAGATGTTTGCAGGTTAGAACACTGTAGTGCTAAGCTGAAAATCAGGCACTAAAGCTGGCTGAGGGATTCAACCCAATTCAGCATTCTGGGATGCAGCGTTAAGTCCTCACTTATTCAGAGAACCGCTTTGACTTGAAAGCTAGTCTGCAGGTCAGGGAGCTGTCGGTAAAATATTCAACATGCCAACACATTGTGAGGTTTGAGGTTTTAGCACACTCAAGGGATATTTCCCCTCACTTTTATAGTCTGTGTTCTGCCTCCTCCTGCCCAGAAATATCCAACAACAAGCTCTAAGAGAGTGACATTAATACTTCACGACAGCGCGGTCCAGCAGGACTGCAAATGTTTGCCTTTTAATCCAGGACTCCACGGCCTTTGGTCTGGCCACGGCAGACATTGATGGGAATGGGAGAAGAAAACTGTTGCCAAACTTGTCGAGGTAGCTGGGAGCTCAGCTTCGTAATTCATGACCCGAGCCTTTTCAAATATTTGCACAGCCAACCGAGCAGGAGAAACACACACCGGTTGTTGTCGTGCCAGTGGAAGCGAATGCATCTTCTCTTAGCAGCAGGATGTCCTCTTTAAAAACTGGTATGGTCGAGTGAAATCAGGCATAAACAAGATGAAATGTGGCATTTGGTTGTCTCCCTCTTTCTTGCGCTCCCTGCATTCTGTGGATTGCCGAGAGAAAGTTCAACCCTCCTTCCTTCCTCTCCTCTCCTCTGTCCGGGGATGAGCTCCAGTTAAAGTGTTGGACGCTGGTGTCTGTTGCAGTGGCTGTCAAGGGAAGATAAAGAGTTTTTCCTGGGGCATAGGGAAAGGGGAGAGGGGTGATGGAGGACCTCTCTCTTGCAGCTCCGCTGGCTGCATTAGCCCCACGCTTTATAATTGTGTGAAGGGGGCACTTCCAGTGGCTCCCTCATTACTCACTAGCATGGCCAGTCCCTGGCAGCCAGACACACCTTGTCCTCTAGCTTTCTCTCCCTCCCTGTCTCTTTTTTCACGGTGTCCCTCAGCTCCGTCACCCCCTCTTCCTCCCCTGGGCAATCCTACCCATTGTTATTTTGACCCAGTGCCGCCATCGGCACATATCGCCTTTTCTTTCCACTGAATTTTTTTGACATCGTCTTTTATCAGACTGGGACCTATTGTACAGCATTTGCTCTGACTGATGTCACCTATGCTTTGGAGTTAATGCTTCAGTGTAGAATAGCCTGAGACTGTACGGGCTAAGTCATAGGATCCAAAGCTGACTGCCAAGTCTCCACTGTAGAAGAATAGACAAATGATTCATCTCTTTTTAATTACACTGATAACATCTGGAAGATATTAAAGATGCAAAAGCAGGCGGATTAATACGCAGAAAGTGCATGATGTGATCTTCATCATTTGCTGATTGGTATGGAGTTAGGACAGCCCGCTCTGACTAAGAGGCAATTAGATGACATAATTGAGATGCCTCGAGGGCCAATTTGTTACACATACTTACAGTGTAAGTGCCCAATGATTGTACTGCAGCAGGCCTCATGATTTCCCTCAGCCCAGTTTTCATTCACATTATTATTGCTTATTTGGAGTATTCATGCTGAGGAAAAACATGTAATAGCATCACATTAAAAGTTAATACTGACAATTCTACATTGTTGCAACATATTGTTTTCAGCAACATATTGCTTTGTAATCTTGCTCATGTATTCATCATGTTTCTTCATTTCTGTGTGTTTGCAGAGGGAGGAACATGTGAGGTGATTGCCGCTCACCGATGCTGTAACAAGAACCGAATTGAGGAGCGTTCTCAGACTGTCAAATGCTCCTGTTTACCGGGGAAAGTGGCTGGGACGACACGCAACAAACCCTCCTGTGTGGATGGTGAGAGAGCCATATATATTACACAATGTGCTGCTGCTACTGGCAGGTATTAGTCTATTAGATTGATGTGTAAGTCAACCAAGAGCAGATGTACTGCCAACATTAGGTGCCCATTCAAGAATCTGTGCCCCAAAGATGAAGAACAAATGTATAAATCTGGCTGGTAGAGGTTGCCCGTGTGCTTCTAAACATGAACCCTTTTATTAAACTGACATTGATCTTTTTGATCTAATTTGATATTTTCCAAAACATGTCTCATCTGGACTGTTTCAGAGCTCCTGTGTAAAGAAAGTCTGAAAGCAAGATATTTAAAGATGTAAGAAAAAAAATAATGATACAATCCACCTCAAGGTTTTGAATCACCCAACTCTAACTTTTGTCCTCAAAGATATCCTACGAGTCAAATCACTGCAAAAACATGAAATTAAGCAAAGTGTGGGAAGAAGAAACTCCTTATTGAACTCAATTCAAGACATATTATGGCCAAGTTAGATGAATCTTACATTACAAGGTAAAAGAGGCTAAATGAAAGGCCTAAATTGCCTTTTATGAGTAAAATTTAGGTCAGTGTGGCAAGAAAAATATACTCTGAAAGTTAACTGAATTAACTGCCTTTAGAGTCTACATCACAAGTGATCTAGATTCTGAAATTATGTATATAACGCTAGAACAAGTCCACCCCTTTTCCTCTGGCCTTGTTCCGAAAACCAAACTCCAGAACAGATGAATGGGCAGTGACAGACAACAGGTGGAAGTTGAGATCACAGAAGTCTGGGTTGGAAACAAGGCTGCGTTACATGGTTCATATTATTTGTATCCAGTGAACTTATGTCTCAATCTCAGGTGAGAAAACTTCTTTTGTTATCATATTTAACGTTGTCAACAAACGTGACTCAATTGTACGTAGTTTTCAAACAAGTTTTTCTGCTTTGCAAAAATTGAAATGTTCAAATAGAGTTATACAAAACCACTAAATAAATAAATGATAGATCAATAACTTTTATGGTGAGGAGCAGCAGCCATGCTTTGCCTTTTAGACACTTTGCTTTTTCTCAGTTTTTGCCACCACTGAAAGGCAAACCCATTCACTCCAGTGCGTCCTCTTTCCTTATCCAACCTCCTTTGAGTCATCACCTTTCAGTTGCTGTCTTTTTTTTCCTGCTCTGTGTTGCAGACGTTGGTCAAAGTAAAAAGCCTTGTCTGCTCATACTCAGCTGCTGTTGTAGATATTTTGCTGTTAATTGGCAGGTGTGTTGTCCAATCGTTTCATCACGCATGAAATGATTGGACAAACTTATCCCTGCCCTGCAGTTGCCATGGGCACCAGATGTATTTCACTATATTATCAGACTGTTGTAGGATCTGCTTGCAATGGAAATATAAAATATTTGTTCACAGTTTTTCACAGTCCAAAATGTTTCTATGAACGATAACTTTAACCAGCTTTGACTATTTTGAACTGACAAGCCAAACAAAAGGAAGATAGCCAACAGAGGTTTTACCAGGAAGTAGCTCAAGCTTGTACCATCTTTAAATAATGTGTTTATCATGCTTATTGGGCAAACACGATTTACCTTAAGCCTTTCGTACAAGAGATAAGGAAAAACATCTGTTCAGTGGTCAGCTTTTGCGCTGTGGTTCAACCAATCTATCTGTATTTATGAGAAAAATCCCGAAAACTCCTAAAAACAAAATTGGCTCATGTTTCAAATTTAAAACTACTTTGACACAAGAAAAACATTTTTTATATAAATCCCAAATTAATCGTGATCTGAATTATTTTCATGTTTGTAAGTATTGAATGAAACTGAACTAGAACTAAACTCAACTTTCAGAATCATACACTTTTGGCGCTAAGGAATTTAACACTCAGCCACGTTGGAGATTGCTATATTGTCATTGACTTCAATCAATAGTATTGTACCTCGACCATACATGCCATATTGAGCATTACTTATTGAATTTCTCTGCCTAAGTCCTGCTGTCTGTATGACATGCCAGGTAAAGATTAGCATTTCATGTCAGGAACAGAGGGTGGCTCCAAGGCGAAGCTCTAATCAGGTTTGTTTAAATATTTTCAATAATGCATTTTCATATGCTTTAGGATTAATGAGGCCTTACAGAACATTGATGTCTCCATATGAATTTCCTTGTGGTAGAAATACATTAACCATTCAGATCCCAGCAATACTGTGCTGGGAGGCGTCATGGGAGCTGGGGGATGATCCAGCTGGGCTGCTGAACACCTGAGAGGGGAGCACGTTGTAGATCACATCGCCTAAGGCAGCTCAGGCTGATGGAAATGAATAACTAATAAACACAAGTCAGGGAAGCTCCAGGCGAGTGCACCTGAATTACCTCAGCTGAAAAAAACAATCAGGCAGAAGCGGCTTCATGGGGGAAAAAACTCGACAGGAAGTCACAAGTCTACTGAGACAGAACTGTGATGCCCCCTTCACTTCATGAAACTCATTTATCGCTCCTCAGTCTCGATCTCTTCACCCCCACCTTCAGCAGAGATCAAAGTCACGTCTCTCACTGCCCTCTCGCAAAGATAGACACCAAAATATCTTCATTATGAGGGCTGCTGCATGAAGGGCCAGACAGGCTCGCTCAGTGGGTTTCACAGGGTTGGTTAGCCACAGCTGACACTTGAGAAGGTGCTGGAAAATGAGTCAGAACTTTCCCCGAGTTTGATGAAAACCTTACCAAAAGCTTGTCAAACTTTTCAGCGAGCAGGTGTATTTTCAGTTCCTGAGACATTTTTCTTCTGTACACGGATGTTGTTTGCCCTGTGGTCGAAGGCATCACCTGAATGAAACATTTACTGAGCGCTGACCTTGAGATGCAGCGTTTTTTACAGACTGTGTTGTCCCTGTTCAGAAGAGACAGACAGTCAGTCACCATCTCCTACGCAGCACCTCACTCACATACAAGGACTTTGAACTCTCCTTTTATATCTTCTCAGATTGGGTCTTTTTCACTTAACATGACATGGAGAGACCTTTTAAAAAGCCTGAAAACCTTAACATTTAACAGAGACATTTTAGCTGACAAACAGAGAACACACCTCAAATGAAAACCCTGCCATTATATGAAAAGTGATAAAAGGAAAGCAACTGAATATACAGGATGAATGTGGACAACAATGTTCAATTCAAAACGTCTAATACAAAGTGCTAGGCATGGAGGTGGAGATGTAGGAGATGTTGTTCACACTTCATGCTTCTTTGCTTCAGGCTCCTGCAGTGAGAGAGTCCTTGCTGTTAGCGTATTGATTAACAAGCACTTATAGGAGGAGTGGTGATAAAAATGGAAATGACAAGTCACTGAGCAGGATGCTGCAGTATGGAACAGCATTGAACCAAGCAAAAAAAAAAAATATGTTCATCATTCCTTTTACTAATCTTATTTATTGTTGTTCAGGATTTTTGCTTCTCCTAGAGTCACATTTTACTGGCCTGAAAGTGAATCTTCTTGTTTATTTATTAAACTCAGTAACCGCAATGGGATAGAGGCTAAAGGGCTAAAGAAATAATTATGTGGTTATTCATAAGGGCTCATTTGTAGTCACAAGTGTCATGCACTTCAAGCAGTTTAATTAAAGGATCTTTTTTGCATATTGAAATAAATCATCACATGAGAGAGAGGGTCAGTACGTTCAAGGGTCGCTCTTTTTTTGTTGTTGTTTTTTTTTTTGATAGCTGAGGAAAGCCTTGCCACAAAGTTGCACATTGTTTCACAGGTGGGCCCTGCAGGCTGCCGTAGCACTATGTGAGGGATTATGGACTTGTGAAGTCAGTAGCCTGTCCCCTTAGCAGCACATTGGCCTGGCCCAGATGGAGCTTTCTCCCCAGGTCTCTGCGTTATTAATGTTCCATCCAGATGAGGAACGATGCTGCGGCACGGCTCATATCCACACCCCCTGGGAGACACCTGCCGCCACTGTTTGATGCCCAGGTTATATATTCTCAAGAAAAAAAGCTTTAAAAAATATGAAGAATAGCCAGCGTCCTGATGGAACAAATCAAAACTTTATCTTCAGAGGTCATTTGGTCTGGACACACACACACACACACACACACACACGCACACAAGTGTGTACTTGCACACATTGCTTTATCTTTGGCCAAGTTGTCAGAACCTGGCAGTCTCCCTGATGTGTTGTATTATGGGTCATTAGTATCAAAGTCCAACATCAAAGCACCCCTTGTAGAGCAGCCATATACTCAAGTGTTTACCTCTTCAATACAGGCCACATGGGGTTATTTCAGTTGCTATTGGTAACTATTTGGGCTGTTATTAATACATGAGGATGTGACGACAGCTTGCGTTGGGAGGTGTCATGCTCAGTGGGGGTCTGCTGTCAGATTATCCCCATAGTGGGAATTGATTATTAACTTTGACAAGGAGAACTATGTCCCAGTTATGTCAAGGCCAACAAGGCTCCTTGTGAAGAACATCCCTTTTAACAAGTCAAACGCTCATATCTCTGCAGCCTCGCCGGGCTGATCACATGCGCTCAGATTAGGCTCTCATCACTGCACCACTGCCTTTATCCCACTGTATGAGACGTGTAAGCCCTTAGCCACAGCATGGACAATCACACAGAGACACACACGCACAGTATGCACTCATTTACTCACCACTCACATACATATGCCCTAATGTGCACACATGCTACCACTTGTGTTGTCATGTGGCTGCTGTTGCAGTAAACACTTTCCACAAGAGATGCACATACATGCCCTCCTGCCACTGTTCACCGATGAGGAATGAACCCTTCCGTTTGGCTGCAGGTGCATATACAGCCAAGTATGACAGGTTGTCATGCCACATTTGAGATACTCCCAAAGAGGGCAACACTGGGTGATACTTGAGGGGAGGGACAGGGGTGCTCTCCCGCATACATGACTGGTCAAAGGGTCGTAGTCACTGAATCATCATCACCAGCGAGGATGCATTAAGAAAAACTAACTCGGGCTCCTTAAGACACACCTTAGCTAACTATAGGCCCATGTTATACCATGTCTATATACAATAACCTAGGGTGACCATATTCTGAACACCCAAATAGGAGGACCCTCAACCCAGCTTCTTTGAGATACTAAAAGAAATACCCAAAGATACTCAAAGACAACAAAGTAACTTCATAACCCATAAATGTATTTAAAACACTCCTTTGCAGTTTAAAATAAATATTTTGTGTATTGTTAACATTAATATGTTTAGAAGCCTATGTCACCAGTTACAAACATAGAAATGAAATCTGGCTTTGTGCTGATTTTTTTTCTTGTAAAAAGTATTTTCAAATTTTGAGGGAAAAAAGTCATTTTTAAAGAAAAAACTTAAATGTTTTACTTTTTCTCATAATTTTCACTTAATGATCTTGAGATACTGACTTGATTACTTCGAAACTTGTAGCTTTTATCTCAAAACTTTGGCTTTTGTCTCATAACAATGACTTTATAATCTCAAAGTTTTGACTTTGTATCTCATTTTTTGACTTTTTACTTTTGATATGACTTTTTTCCTCATAAATTTGACTTAGGTTGGAGCTTTGAAATGATGCCAGTATCCCAGTGTAGAAACGTGTTATAGATATGAATGGACTGCAGAACAGGCTGAGAACAACCTGGACATTTTAGAGGATTTTATAAAATCCTCTCAGAAAATTTTACAGTCAAAAGAAAAAAATGGGCAGAAGGAAATGTTTGGTCCCCCCACAATAACCTGAAAACTTGATTATTCCCAAAATGTTCAATTGTCTTCCAAGATTTTTGTCAATACATTTTTCTCTTTATAGCAACAGACAAGCCAGATAATTCACAAACAAAAGCTCCTGTAAGGAACTATCTGATGGTGTTGATTTTGGCACCTTTTGGAAGAAGCTGTCCACATGTGAATTCCTCCAGTACATGTGTTAGCAATATTTCTAATGAGACAAAAAATTGCTTTCTGTATGGAATGAATTGCTGTAGAAAAAGTAAAGTGATCCATATGTAAGTACATGTGCCTGACCCTTACCCACCCTCTGTGGTTAGAGGCTTAAAAAACTAATGTAACGATTGTCAACCTTTTTGTAGATGGTTTGTTTCACTTTTGCAGGGCATAAAGAATCCTCGGTGTTAATTTAAGTCTATTTCAGAACAGTTGAAAAAACTCCTCAAAAACACTCACTTTCCTTCTCTCACACACACAAACACAAGCAGATGTAGGAAAGAAGTAGAAATCCCCCTGAGTTGAAAAAATGTTTGTTCTTCTTTGCAGAAGTAGAAACTGTCGATTACAAAGAAGTTTTCACGCTAACTGCTAACGTTCACAATATGGTTACATTTTAAACATTAAACCTGCTGAAGAGGATTGGAGCCTTAGTGGGAGCTTAAAGGTCTCCTGACTTTAGTTGTCTTTCTCCCTCTCTGTCGAGCATAGTGTCTTCAGAAAGTCTGTGGTTGGGTTAAGGGAGAAGTGAAAAAAAAATAATACGAGGCAGATCTATGTCAGCTGTGTGGGGGATGCATTTTGGTAAATCCTTTCTGAACCCACATAGCGGAAAAGGAAGAACCGCACAATAAAAAGGAAACATTGTTCATCCATTAATAAACACCCACACACACACACACACACACACTCTCACACACACACACACACACACTAACTCCACCACACATTTTTGCACTTCTTCATCGTTGCTGAAAGACACTATTCTTTTAACTCCCGGAACAGGTTTGAATGTTTTTATTGTACTACTTCATCAGAAGTAAAGTTGTTGTTGTCATTTTGATCCACATTTGTTTAAAACACTCTTTTTACACAATTTCTAGCAGCATTTTCGATTTTTCTTGACAAATGCTGCTGTTTCTGTGCAACTAGGAAATATTTGGCATTTCCTCGAATCACTTGGTGCCCAGAAAGCATTCCAAAATAATGATATAAAAGTAACAGTTTATTTTCTTTAAATCTGTAGACACCAAGCAGTCCATTACAAATTCAGAAAAGCTGTATAATTAGAAAACCAAATAATACTTTCTGAATAGCTAATCAAACCACAGCTTGCTCCCTTCTGAGAGGGGCAAAGATTAATGTGGAATAATGACTCTCTGAAGCTGACCCCAAGATCAGGGTCTGAGTCTCACTCCTGCGGTAATTATACGCTTGCATCATTTGCGTCATGCTCCCATGACCCTTTCAATACTTTGCTGCTGTTACACAAAGCTTGAACTCAAACCTCACTCTCATTAGGATGGAAATGTTTGTGTGTGGGGGGGGGTGATGGTATTTTATTCGATCAGATGGATCACTGTAACTCCTTTTTGCCTCATTACAAAAATGAGTGACTGGCTGATTGTTCTCTTTAATATAAATAATTGAGTAGTTGGGACTCTTTGGTACTGTGTAATCATATGTATTTGTCACAGTTATCTGCCCCCAATTATTTGACACACACTTTATATTACTATGTTGGGTCTCATAGCGCTCATATATCAATAAGTAATGAATTTACAACTGGTTTTGTTTTTGCATTGCATTGTCTTTACAGAGGAAAGGGTTTCCTGATGGAGGAGTAAGATTAAAAAAAAGCTTGCAAAAGACATAGTTGAATAGTTTGTAAATTAGATCAGAGAAAATGTGACCTGACAAAGTTGAAGCTTAATGACTTTTTGACTCAGGTCGTGGTTGACGGCAAATGAAGAGACTCACTGAAATCAGAAAAAACAAAGAAACAGACAAAAGTGGCTGATATCACTGGTAAACCATAGTTTCAGCTGTGATAATTTTCAGTCGAACAAGTGCTGTGTAGACCTTCAAGTTTAAATACATTAACTATTCATGGAGCCCACACACACACACACACACACACACATATACATACACACACACATATTCACATTACGACACAGACAGAAATCAATCCTCTTGCTCATCCGTCAAGGTGTTCAAACATTCTGCTACCTGGCAGGGACGTGTCAGTGGGTTCAATCCATCACACAGCCCACTCACTGGCAATCTGACAGATGCACTTGTTAAAGGTCCGCCGCTTCATGTTTCTCAATCAATTCAAGTCCCATTCCTGGTTGTTTGTCCATCAAACCTAGAGAATCCAGCCTGCTACATGGCTAACATCTTGAATCAAACACTCTTTCAGTCCTTGTTCACTGATTATTCCAGGCCCATCTGTCACTTTTGACAGTAAACAGCAGCCTCTTTATGGTGACGGGTGGATCAAGTTAATTGAGGCTGCTGCTTTAAATCTCGTTGAACGTTTCCAGCTTGCAAACAGATGGATCTGGAAATTAATTGCTGGTCTGGAAAGGCTATTTCTAACAGTGGACAATGCTTTCCCCCCTCATAACTGACACAAAGGAGGATTAAAGTTTGCTGATGTTGGAACAAAGGTTATACCCTCTATGCTGACGGCTGTGCTGGGAGTAGTTAAAGAAAAACAACGGCTGGAGGTCAGTGGTCACCAGAGAGTGATGCATGGATCCCGGCCCAGACATGGCTCCTCTCAGTGGTCAAGGTCAGAGCCAGATGTCCAGGCCCGGGTACAGCTACGGACATGAAGAGCGTGTGTTCAAATTAGGCACCGCTGTCTGGTTTTTCTGCCCTCTTGGCCATAAGACCCGACAGATCATGTTCAGTGTTTTGTCAAGGTTTTATCAGATTTTAAAGACAGGATCCAGTTTTAGTAGAAGTATTTGATGTACCTCCATTTACAAACTAGATCTTCATGAATATGACATCACACTACATTGTTATCGAATGGCAATAAAGCGTTGAAATGCAGAATCCTCTAACATTCAGTTGTTTTATATTTTTGTTTTGGGTACAGGATTGCTGGTCAAATAGTCAAAGGTCTTAAACGGTTTTGACCAATTGCAGTCATGTATTTGTAGCAGCTGGGTGATAAACAGTGAATATTTTTACTTTAAAATAAGTCACAGTGACCTGCTTAAAACATAATAAAAGCTTTTAATACAGTCCAAGAAATGGACTTTGATAAGTCTTTTTTCTGGCTCTTTATAGTATTTTTTTCAGTATTTTTATTTTTGTTTTCACAGAAATAATTAATGAAAACAAGATGTAGGAAGAACTTCACAGAGCTGCATTATACAGCACTGCTTGAGACTCCCATTGTATAAATTATGCTTTGTGTGCATATATTCCAGGACACAGAGGGTGAGGTGATGCAGTTCTATGAAGTACAGTAAATATAATTCTACTTTCATGCAAAGCAGTTCTCATGCTTTTGAAGCAAGACTGAGGTAGCGTTTTAATCTGCTGCCCTGTTTCAGCTCTCTCTCACTTTCCCTCAATTTCTCTCTGGTTTTATTCCAATGACTTGGTTTTTATTTCGCAGGTATTCACCATTTTCAATTTCAAGTGGATTTTGCAGTCTCTTTGTTGAAGATAAATCCTCTGCGGTTTTTGATGTGATGAAAAAGAGCTCCTCAAATCCACTTTGCAGTGGATAACAGGGCTCAACAGAGTGATGGTTGAGGCGCAGATCATCATCACTCAGTGGAGCTGATTGAACATCTCACTAAGCTTAAGACTTTCTGCATAGTTTCATGTTACGTCTCAACCCCAGCTGAATGTTATCATGTTTAAGGATGAGAAATATACATTTAGCTCATGCACAATGACCGGGAAACAGCAAAACAGAGGGCGCGCGGTGGATGATGGACCAACATGTGGTAATTAGAGGATAAGGCAAACAGCCGAGGGGGGAGCCAAAGGCCAGGTTCACAGCTTGTCAGTGTGAGGGCTCGTGGTGTTTTGAGGTATATCCTCAGGGTTCGTGGACGGAAAGAGGAAGTCAGAAAAAAGTTCATTGAACAGCAGTGGGGTGTAACTGTCCATCAGGTCTTTTTCCTTGTGCTTGTTTGTTTGTGTGTTTATTCACATGAAATGGAATCATGCTTTGTGCTGTTTTTGACTTCACTCTCATTGTCTTCCTGATAACTGTTTGTTGCTCTCATAATAGACAAGTGTATGGACTATAAACTGGAAAACATTCAAGAAGGGAGGAACTATTTCTCTCCTTGGTTCTCAGTTTGTGTTTGGAAGGTGAGAATGATGCTGGTTTCACTGATCACATTCACCCAGTGTTTTGACTTCCTCTTTAGATCAACATGATCAAAGGATGTTTGCTCTTAGGAGTTTTAAAGGGCAAAACAAAACTGATAGAAAACTTTTTTACCAGAGAAAAAGTGGATTTATCACCTTAAAAACATCTCACAACTTTGAGTGTTTGCTGTCAGAGTTTGTGCGGAGGTGTGTGAAGAAGAACAAAACACTTCTTCAGACATCATGGTTAATAAATGAAGCACAACTTGACTTTGAAATGATGGTGTCGATTGGTGGAGTTGAAGTCAAACAGATGGTTTGTACTGAAAGAAAAGTAACACTGACAGCTATACCACACATGGTATAAATTGCTTAAAATAATCACTGTTAATGCAGGTGTTTACCTTGAACACACCATAACCCTATAAAGGGGTGTAAAAAAGACGGAAGCGCATCTTGTGTGTAATTAAACACATGGGCTGTGATCAGTGACTTTTAGAATAAATTTTTCCTTTTTCATCTTAAGATACCAAGCTCTGAGTCAAATCACATATTGTTACCATTGTTCCTCTTTTGCATCATCTTTTACCTGAAACATAGTGGTATATTTTTTTTAATGCACACCCACACACACATATATACTCACACATCCACACTGTTTGCGGGGGGGGGTTCATGTGCAAGGAAAGAGGTGGGAGGGAAGGAGATCTTGATGAGAAGATGAGAACATATTTGTTTTTGTCAGATAGCTCGAGGAAGAATTCAGTCGATGTTAATGAGAGGCAATTAGTTTTGATTAAAAATGAGATTGCTCCCCAACATGCAATGCAGCTATCGCGAAACAAAATAATGATTAATTTCTGTTGTTATAGGACATTATTGTCAACAGAAAAAAGTACCCAGGCTGCAAGGATAGAATTGCTCTGAGGCCGGAGAGGAGGAAAAATATTCATTTAGGGACTGGGCTGGGTGTTCCTCTGGAGCGGCACATAATATAGTGAGTGGGTGCTTTTCTGTGTGTGTGTGTGTGTACAAATACAAGAGTGCCTGTGCAGGATATGGAGACAAAATGTGTTTGTGTGGGAGGTTTTTGCATATATTCATCTCTTTTTTGTCATCGTTCTGTGTACAATTTAAACCCTGGTTACTTTTTTTCTCAGCTGAATGTTTTTCGATTCAAAGCCACATCTGAAATTAAAACAGAAAGATGCCAAAACTTTCCTTTTTTTCAATCTAAGATGTCACTGCTGTCACTCTTTTTGTATTTGTGTGTACTCAAGGCTCTGTGTGATAACCTGGTTTTTGTTTTCTGTCTGTGCTCACCTTCCCCAGCGTCCATTGTAATTGGGAAATGGTGGTGTGAGATGGAACCGTGTCTGGAGGGAGAAGAGTGTAAGACTCTGCCTGACAACTCTGGATGGATGTGCTCCTCTGGGAATAAAATCAAGACCACAAGAGTGAGATTCTACTCGTGCACACATGCACACACACACACGCACACGCACACACACACACACACACACACACACACACACACAGAAGCACGACTGCATCTTCCTGCATGTTCACTGTCACCCTTGCAATGAACAAATGCACACCTACATGCACAAAACATGCATTTTCCTGTGTGTGCACATTTAACCTGCATACACTCGCTTCCATGCCAATGTGTGCATATCAGATCAACCACACCACTTTGGTACAGCTTTGGCACAAACAGTGAACATATTCATTATTCTGTTAGACCTTTTTTTGAGCATACGAATGATGGAAATCATTCAATGAAACTAATGAAAGAGGCTGTTTGAATTATTTAAATGAATACTTAAACAAGGCTTTACCTGAGTTTTATGTAAAAGTTTGCCAGTAAAATAAATTAACATGAGTGAAAATTAAATTTGTCAGGTAATGAATGTACTCAAGTCAACTATATAATACACAGACACACACCTATTCCCTCTCTGTATAACAAGTTGGTTTTGTTCAGTGTAAGCAACCTATCTAAGAGCCCACTGAAGTAAAGAACAAACATAAAACCGACAGTAAACAAACAGGTGGACTCTGCCTCAGGCCACACTCTTCTCAGAGATAAAGTTAACGGCCACTCTGTTTCTCTCTGCCTGTCGGCTCTGTAAACTGACTCCGAATGCAGCATGCAAAAATAATGAAGCGAGTTAAGTCTTCAAAGAAGCAGTCCAGCACTCCGTGACAGGTTGATCACCTGATTTGTATTCATTTAATTGACTCGCCCCCCCACCTGCTCCCGATCAGCAAACCCAGTCTTCTCTTAGTGCTCTGTGACAATGACTCTGAATACGAGCCGAGACTAATGTGGCGGCAGGGAGAGAGGGAACAGCCAGTGAAGGTTAGACCACACAGGGCTTTCCAAGGTTGTTCTGCAGATTATATGCCAGCAAATAGACATAAAGCTTTCACTGGGTCCCTTCACAGCCTCCACAGGCCCAAATATTTCAGAGAGAAGTTGATGGAATGGGGTTTTTTCATCCTGCCAAGGTAAGGTGGAGAACTTGGTTCGCCCTAAAGAATGCATCTCTAATTTTCAATCAGTCCTTTGCACCATTTGAAAAAAAATCCAGTGATTCTGTTTAACTTTGAATGGTTTATTTGTTAAATCTCTTGATAGACATGAAAAGACTGTATATTTCTGCACACAAATACAGAAAGAACATTAATGCATACCTTTGAGAATAATGACTTTGGTTTATTATCAAAGTCTTAAGAGAAAAGGGCCAAAAGCTCAGGCCTGAAGCTGCTTGTCTACCCAATACACACGTGTCCTTTTCTCTTGACCCTCTCTTTGCAGAACACCCAGCCATACTCCCCTTTTTAGCTTCCGGAAGCAAAATGCAGAGGATGCGTCAACAGAAATTGAGCTGCATTCTTGCTTCTGTAAAGGTTAGTCTTTTTCTCAAGCTGTTATTTGTTTCTGTTTTCCCGTCTCTTTCTCTCTCACACACATCACTGTAAAGCACTTGAGTGTCGGCCAGTGGGAGTGGGACCAACTTATGTTCAATGACTTCTCATTAACCCAAATACTCAGTGCGAAATAATCAAGTGTGTGTTTACATGCTGTGCATGATTAGGCAGGCGTGACACAAATACTGAGCGCACAGCCACCCACTGTAAATATTTATCAACCAGCACAGGCAGCGCACGCATAAATGAAAAGTAAGTTGCAGCATTTTTTTGCACAGAGGCACATGTATCACTGAAATATATTAGTCAGCATGGTGAAGTGTGTATCCTGTAGCTGCTCACTCAGAGTAGAAGCACACACACAAAGAGCCAGGTCCCCCTCCACAGTCAGGGCCTGTTTCTCTGTGAACAGGGTGTAATGGCAGGATCAGTCCCCCTTCCTTTCATTGCTGCCTTTGTTCCACGTCCTGATTTTGCTATCAACCCCTGTGTGGGTTTGATTACAGTGCCTTGCACCGTTCTGCCAATCCCATTAGTCACTAATCTGTGACATGCTACTCGCTCCTGTGTGTGTGTGTTTCCTAGTAATGTATGAATGCACATTTGATGTGTTTGATATGTCCCTGTTTGCGTGTGTATGTGTATGTGCGTGGTCGTTACCCCCAGGGCAGGCCTCTCCCCGTTTCCTTTCTTATCAGAGGCCACTTGATATCCTGATCCCCCTCCGAGGGTCTTGTTGAAGCAGCTATCAGTGAACAGCACAGCCCACAGGCTACATGAAAGGCCTTTCATCCTGCACTCTGCTCTTTTTTTTAATCAACATTCCTCATTCACCTCCCTCTCAGGCCAAATTGCCTCATTTGTATTTGTTCTGACACAAGCCAGCAAGCCAACAACACAGCACTGTTTCCTTTGGTTTGTTTGTTTGAGTCTTTTCAAATTGTCAGCCATTTTTTATCACTGGCAGGTTTTCATTTTGCTCTGAAATGTGTCAGTGATGCACAATGAGGCGGGCACACACACCTGTTGTTAAGGCCCACACAGACTTCATCTACATCCTTCATAAAAATTGGCATAAAAACTAAGAAGCTAAGCAAAGCCAGTGCCTGACACTCCTGTTTTCTTCTTTTCTTTCTTTATGTCTTTCAGAGAGCGAGCCCTTCATTGCCTGTTCTGTAGCAGCAGACAAGGCAGGCCCTTTTGTTTGGGGAAGTCACAGTGGGAGCGAGGCTGGGGAGCATCTTCCAAAACACTTGCCTACCATAGATCTGCATTACCTACTCACTGAATCAGTTCATTTCTGCTCCTTGCAAACAGTTACACACCTACAGAAAGCCAGGCAGCGAGACAGAGGCTGTGATGAAAACACCTCTTGTTCCCCTGCACTGCTTTGATAATAGTAAAAGAGTTACTTTTAAAAGAAAACATCACTACCAGGTTGCTGAACTCAGAATGAACTTGTTATCAAAGACGGGACTGTCAAATGTGTAACTCAAGCCTCATTGGGCATTCAAGGAAATGAATTGGCTCTGACTGCAGCATTGACATTAATGAACTGGAGTTGTTTCAGCTCCACAAGGCCAATATGAAGTATGATATTGTTCATAAGTGACAATAGAGAGTGCCAAGCTTCAAATTCAAGTGGAAATCCACTTTTCACACCTCCAACTTGTCCAGCATGATTTGCTTGCTGTTCTGAGACTCATATGTCCCCCATAAAATGAGCTGAAGGGCACTTATTCAGGCAAAATACCACACCGTGACAGGATGTAGCCCATCTGTGAGACAGATTCAGAGCAAAAGTGACCTGCCAGCAGATTCATCACCTTCTAATTTGTCAAATCTGGAGACTGAGCTCTGCATTTAATCAGAACGAACTCTGAGGGGCCACTCCACATACAGTTCAACTTCATCTACAAATCATCTCGTCCACCTTCTGCTTCACATTTCTTCCCTTCAGCAGTCCTGTGTAATGTCATCATGAGGACGAAAATAAAATCCTAGTAAAAATTATACTGTATGCTATTTGCAGTAATGAGTCCTTTTTTTTCTTTTTTCTAAATGCAGTCATAGAAATGAGCAGGTTTTCGTCCTCATGACGTTTTTATCCAGGTTTGAGGTGGAAAAGTGCAATTCAAGTGCTTCTGATTAATTTATACTTGTTTTCATTGCCTTTTCCATTGTCAATGTCACATTAAATGGTTATTGGTGTATTTTCTTGTCTGGAGTCTTCTGTTTTTCAATGGTGCACTTTAGTTCCTGTTTGAAGAGGTTTCTCAGCTTGCATGATTGATTCGTTCAGCACTAAAAAAGAAAGGGGGGATAGGCTAAGGCTGTGTTTGCTCCACATTCTTTTTTTTGCCAAGGCAATTGTCCTTGGCTCTTTTTACTAACTGAAGTCTGAGCAAATTGCAATTTAATGCAGCCTGCAAATTAGGATGCAGACTGCTTAGTTGCCAGCAAAGATTGGATATGCAGGAAATCCTTGAGCAATCCACTGCTACCTTCTGCACTGTTCATTTGAAGACAGAGGACAAAACAGAACAGAGGACAGCTTTAGTCACATGCACACACACTCACACACACAAACATAGACATACACGCACACACACACACATACACACAGGTTGAAATGACAGTATTTGCATATAACCCTTCTTTTCTAGCTAACAAACCTCTGGTGGATTGTTTCTGAGACAGAGAGTGAGCTGTAATGTCCAACCTGTAGCTGCCTGTGCTGGTAGAGGTCATGCTCTACTCCGACATGTCTCCTGTCGACACACAACAGATAATACAGATGCAAATGGAGGACAGATGAGCCCAAAGGATTACCATGTGTGAGGATTAAGGACCAAACTGGCAAAAAGAAAGTCACTGTGATATTAAATCTAAGACTTTGAAGCTTTTTACTGCACGTAGCTACTGCGCACTGACCTAACAGGCATGATGAAGTCAGGGTATGTCTCCTTAAAATAGTGAGGAGAATCCTTGTTTAAGCCTTTAGTCTGTGCTCTATCACTCTCCTAGTTAGTTTTTTCTGCACTTCTGTCCCTTTTCTGTCAGACAGTCTAGCTCCTGTTTTCACAACTATGACTTAATAGATCACAGAAATTGTTTTCAGCAAAGAACCACATGGATCTCTCTTCTAACTGCAAACTTTTTCAGCTGGTGTTGTCATAGAAACTTTGATATGGCATACATCAATTTAGCCCTGTCTGACCCAATCGGGAAGCTTGGAGTTGGCATGTAGAAATAACCACAGGATCAGAGTTTTATTACCATCAGATGGCACAACTTGCTCTCTCTTTTTCCTGAACCATAAAAAAGATGACACCAGCAAATAAACTAACAATGTTTGCTAGAAATAATCAGTATTTTGCACCTATCCATTTTGATCATGTTTGTTACATAGAGTATGGTCTGTGTAGAAGTTAGTGTCTACTTCATTCCCTGAATCTGGCTACTACCCTCAAGGATACAAAAACTAAGTTAATGCCAACATTGATTAACAAAGCTGTGAAAATCTAAATCGTTCTTTTTCTACAAAAATATGTCGATAAGTTTCCTGCTTTAAAAAAATATTTCCTCATGGGTTTCTTGTGTAATTGATTTCACCCACCAAAATCCTATCAGCTCTTCTGCAGGGGGAAGGAGTCATTCTAGCTAAAAAACCCACATCCATTTGTTTATATCATTGGTATCAGATTGAGGAGAGTGCAGCCTGTCCTTTCTGCATAGAAAAAAAATCAGTTCTTGACCTTTGACATTCCCACCAGATTTAATTGAACCCCTTTGAAAAGATCTGAGGAAGATAAGAGACCATTATCTTTGAAGCTCCTGTGAAGAACCCCCAAGTCATCTTTAATTTGACTTTTCCTCCAGATCAAACAGGGCTGATTTTGTCTTGTGCATGGAGTTGTGTTTTCTGATAAAGAAACTTCTGGCATTCTTTTAATGTCAAACATTTCATTTACAAAGAAATACAAAATGCATTGTATAAGATATAATGATGTGCAGGGCTGACACCTACAGGGTTACAGGCAAAAAACAAAACTAGCTACATCTAAAAAATTAGTCTTCTTTATATGATCTTGTTTGATTTTGTAGATCATGTACAGACATCAGTATTAATACTAGTCTGTTTCATCACCAGAAAAAAAGAGAGTCTTCAAAGGATAAAATGAGCCTATTAGACTGTAAACATCCTTGATGAGAGTGAAAGCACCACATGTTGCAAAGACAGGGTTATGACCTCAAAGTAAAAGCTGTTTTATGTTGTGTTACATTGAAATGAATTTTTGATCCTGACTTTGACTCTTCTACAGAGCATGTTCTCAAAATAAAACACCATGTGCACACAGACCTACGCACAGAGAGTAGTTATTTAAAGCAATTGGCTTGCTTGCTCACATGTCCAACATATTGGGCCTCTGAGGCTCTCAATGAGCTGCAGCTCACAAAGTGCCAACAGCACCCTCCACAATCAAATCCACACACCTGGGTACCACCTGCCAGGCCTGCTGGAAATGTCATGGCTGTGTTTCTTCGTTGAACAGGATTATGGGATTTCTAATTGGCCCAAGAGTGAACAGGGGGACTTCATATGTCTTCACTGTACAATCTGAAAGCAGTGAAATAACAGGAAAATCGGATGAAAGTGAGCCGGAGAAACACCGTGGCATTTGCATGCTTTTGCTGCACAGACGGTCAAAAGAGGACATCTCTGTTGCCTTAGCAGCCGCAGACATCGTGCAAACAGTTATTGGGCTTTAGGTTGAGCAGGATGCTGAAAAGCAGGATATTCAATAGCAGTCTCAAGGTTGCAAGATGTACTATTGAAATGCAGCCAGGCCTGCAAAAAGAGTCCCTGAACCAGAGTCAAAGTGAGACAACTCAGGCTGCACAGTCAGTGTGATCCTTTATAGCAATGCCAAAGTCGTTTTATAGAGTTTGAGGGAAATCTTTCACTGTGATTGGCTAGCTCTGTATATGGTGCAAATGAGGAGTTGGGGGTCTGAAATAAAGTCCAAAATGTGCCAGACTGTCAATTTGAGAAGCAGACATACACAGCATGGAAACACACCAGGGTTTGTTTTGATGCCAAGAGCGCTCCTGAAATATCTCAGAATGCCTATAAATGCCAGATACACCCCTATTTCCTGCAGTTTTCACTCATACAAGCCGTCTGTTTTTAGTAGCAGCAGGCACCAAGAGGTGAGACGGGGCTCTATAAAGCCTCTGCAGTTCAAAAGCCTCTTCCTGTTTTTGAAAACATGCAAACGGAGCAATTCCTCTGGGTGTAATCCTTGCACACTTGTAAGCCTTTGTTCTGTCTAAGTGTATGTGTGTTTTCTCTCCTCTCCTCTTCCTCCTGTATGTTGCAGATTCATCCCAGGACCTAACAGAGAGCTCCCATTGCAGGGCTGCGTGCCAGGCTTTGCCCCTCATCTCCCCTTTCTCTTGCCTCCGAATGGACTAAAACTATTACATCAACGGCAACCGACTGGATTACCTGGGACCACAGAAAGGATATCCACCCAGATAAAAACAGCTTTGCTCATGTGGTGCCAAGGATTTGAAACCAGACTAATCCCTTGTTTGATCAATGAGCCCCATGTTGGTGACTCTCCTCTTCCTCACAGCTGTGGCCAGTTTCAGACCAACTGTGTGTTTCTCTCCCTCCGCTCGCCCTTAGAACTGATGCAGCTTTGCAGGGGGTTATACAGAGGTGGTTAAACATCATTTGATAGACGTGCACCCTGCCTGAAGGTAAACCGATCAAGGAGCTTATGTAGGCATGAACATGAACACAGAAATGAGGGCACGATGAGGGAAATAACCTGATATCCTTTCTATTTCTGTGTGGAAAGCATTTATATATGACTCACTACCCCAGCAGAATGGCCTCGCTGTAACCACACAGAGGAGGAGTGGTGAACGAACACTGGATTTACAATGACTGAAACCTGCAGCAACCTTCAATGAGTTAATTAAAAGTCTTTTTGATGTCACCGTCATCCATCATAACAGACATTTTGACCTTATTTGAGGGCATGCCCAGTGTAAATTGCACACTTGTTTTCTTTCTATGTAAAATAATTGTGTATATATACATATATAAATACATGACATATAGGATGGCAGTTCCAAGAAGCTGAAAAATATATTTAAGACTCTTTATGGTGGATGAAAATGTGTATCCAGAGGCTGTTGTCCCAGTTTGGTGTGTGTAGAACTGCTCTGAGGTTAGCGCTCACATTGGGAAAAGCCACAACAGTCATAACAGTAAGCACTGGTCCCTTTCGTTTTTTCAGCTGTGTCCTTGGTTAAGCCAGAAAGTGCTTGTAGTTTCTGTGAAAAAGAGGAAAAACACTGTACAGAACTGCCTCACAAGAGAAAACAGCACTAACAGCAACCCCTGAGCTTTTCACTCAGATACATTAGGGACAGAAAGCAGCGGCAGAAAAACTTGGAGCATAATCGGACAGTCATGGGCGACTGCTTGACTGTGTTCCTTCTGTAGATCTCCTTCTCACAGCGCAGAGAGAGATGATTTATTTGAGATGACAGTGAGAAAATATTAGTCACAATGGAGAAACATACAGTTATCCCCCAGTAGATAAAAGTACATTACAGGACAGCCTTATGAGAAATAAAAAATGTTTTTCTATACTGATATGCTGTCTCCATTTCCTTCAAACCGTAACTGATATTTTGAAAAATGTTCCTATTATGACAATTTGATGCAATGTTGTAATGTGTGGGTGGAAGATCTTGTCAGAGTTTCATTTATATGATATGTTAACATTGTGAACTGAGTTTTTGCTTGAGTAAACAAGCAATCAACATCAGCACGAGGCGATGTGAGAATGACTTACGGGCAGACAAACACACACACACACATGCGTGATGAAAACACACAAACAAATCGGTGATGCTTCATTTATACAATTCCCTTGGTGGCAGAGAGGATTTATCAGAACAGCACATTCAATTCATTCATGCAATTAGAATAAAGATTTCCAATATCGTACCAGGCAAAATTCCAGATGATTTTCAATATCAACCTCTTCTCTCGGCTGATACGAAATTCGTTTCTTCTCCCAGTGGATTCACTAGTGTACATTCATCATTTAAGAATTTGGCTGGTTTCATGGAGCCCTGCGCCTCGCTGAGCAGTCACAGAAGGTATGAAAAAGACAGACACATCAATCTCCCAGTGGTCTTGCCAGATTTATGAAGGAATATGCAAAAAGAGAGGAAGCAAGAGTGTGTTTTATCCTCCTCAATGAGTCCTTCGCTTCTTTGTTTTCTCATATCTAATAGGATTCACTGTCCTGCAGTCTTATTGAGCTTGTGTGAAAGAAAATGAGTCAGGGAATGAGTTTGTGTGTACGTGCAAAAGTGTCTCTGGGTGCTTCTTTAGTTGCTGTAAATGAGTTCATGTGAGTGTATGTGTGGATTTGTCTGTTTTACCATGCCTCTGTGGGTATTTTTAGAGAGAGTACCCACAGTCTGTGAGACAGGCATCCCACAACGACATACTGTGAAGATTATCCTCAAATTCAGTGCTCTTGTAGGAAATCAAGGGATTTCTCCCTCCCTACTTATGCCAGTTCTAAGTGGATTTCTGCTTAAAAGGTGCTTTGGGATCAGAAAGGAAAGAGGTGCTTTTTCTTATTCTCTTTTATGCACTCTTTAGCTCTATCCAGAAATGATGGACTCATGCTGTGGAGGGAGGTCCTGCTCCATTTTAGGCAGAGCAGAAAGGAACACAGCATGAATAGATAACAGGGCCCGGGTCCTCCTCCCTCTCCGCGGCGCTGTGCAATCTCCAAAGAGAGACATCCATCAAGTCCTGCCGACCTCCCACCGAGACACCGAGACAGCCGTGTCCACAACACGCTGGATGGCTAATCAACGGCTGACAGCAAGGACAACCTTTTCACACAGTCTGGATGTGTGCAGAAGACACCGGACTGGTGATGTTTATAAAACTTGTATGAGTAACTTCCAAGGGTATCTCAAGTAAAGCATAAACTTTACCTTGAGTAAAAGGTAAATGCTTGGTTGTGTTTTGGAGTAAGACCCTAATCTCCTTTTTCTGCTCACTTCCTGTTTGCACTTCATCATACTCATGTTCTTTGATAATTTTGTAAGACAACCTGTGACTAGTAGAAAGGGCAAACTCCTTACCTGTGGAGACTTTGTGGTCTCTAATGATAGTTATTACAGGCATGAGTCACAGTAAATGCCTTCCCACCACTGATACTCACAGAGATGGACATCTAAGAGCATAAATCGCACTACAACCTAACCTTTAAGATTACTACAAAACCACAGTTATTATAATCAGGGGCCTTTTCCCTGAAAAGTAGTAATATCAGACAGTCTGATGTGAGAACTACTTTTCTTGTCATTGTATTCAAAAAATTGGAAGGAAACGGAATGAATATAGTCAATGTTAAAGATGATATCTGTCTTGAGGATTGTCTGCACTTTTCAGATAGTGGAGGCAAAACTAGAATACCAGCATAGGCAGGATGGCAGAGGATAGTTTTCCAATGCACACAACTTTGATTTTCACCCCCCCGTCCTCCCCGTCCCCGTATAATTTAATCATGCACAGAGACGTTGTAAGGGAAGCCTTTTTCTGCTAAAAGCTCTGCTTAAAGAAATAAAAATGAAAACTTTGCATTGTTCAGAATTTGTTTTAGGCCCATATTAACTCGAAAAATTTTAGATAAAAAGTTAAAACTCCGAGAATGGTCAAAAGTATGAGATCAAAGTCAACATGTTGAGCTTAATGGTCAAATTTCGAACCAAAAAGTCAATATTCTGAGATAAACAGTTACAGTTTTGAAATAGGTCTACACTATAAGATGAAGTCAAAATTTTGACTTTCTCGTTGATTTGACTTTTATCTCTAAATTTTCACCTTGAAAAAAAAAGTCCATACAAAGCTAGTTCTGCATTTTCACATTATTTTATCTGGCTGAAATGGGCTTCAATACAATATCTAGGGTCCTATGATAGAAAGTTTGATTTCAAATGGAAAAAAAGGTGTTATAAACTAATCTATGGTTAGTGATGCTACTTTTGCTATTTGGGTATTTTGCAGTATCTCCAAGAGGCTGGGTAGGGAGTCCTCTTAGGGGTTTTTAGGATATGGTCACTCAGCTTTGGAAGCACACTCATCTCTATGTTCATGTCACCACAGCTCACCCACTGGATGTAATGACCTCAAACCAAAGTCTGATAAAGTTTGAACAACAAATAAAGCTTTACTTTTGCACAGACTGTTAAATAAAGAGTAAACAACATGCAGTGAAACATTCCAGCCCTCCACTGCAATGCCGCTGTTTGTAACACATGAGCTCACACTCTGATAGGTTCATAATACATCACTGTCAGTGTCCCATGACACTGGGCCATGCCTGCCAAACACCAATACACTTGTCAGCACAATGTCTTGCCGGTCTGTGATTGTCAGCAGCTGCCACAATGACGATTTATTTGCCTGCTTCCATATCTTTTTCTCTCACCTTACTTTCCCCTCATGTTTCAGCAAAAAGTGTTGCAGCTTGTCCCCACCAGGGGCACCAGTTTCGTCAGAGAGAGTCGTTCTGAGACATTTTAAACCTCACACTTCTTTTTTCCATCGCTGTGTGTACTCACCACACGACTGGACTGACAACAACACACAGGCCCTCAGTTGTTTCCGCTTCATATTGAAAAACAGCAGATTTGGAACAGTGGAAGAACAGGCCACGAGAACAACTGATATATTGTCGCCAGCCCAAGGGCAGTATACTAGCATGCTGTGGATATTTTTCAAGCCGCACAGACTGAATGTCAGTCTTATCCCACTCTCCAAGTATAAATCTCACACATCACAGATCCATGTTATATGGTACAAGAATGTTGAAATGTTCAGTTTTGTGCAATTATTTTCAAAGTCTCTAACAGTGTGAACTTCAATCAGGTATGAAATTATTCATGTGTTTTAGCCAACTGGTTTAGCATGCTAATGGAAAATAACATTTCTGCCACAATGTCAACAAGCAGAAGTAAAGACTGTTTGAACCTTCCCCACTGATGAATTTGGGATCAGAATGTGACCTGGCAGTTTCTGGCAATGCTCACAATATGCATAAATAATAATCCTTTTTAAGGGATTTGAACCAATGAAACTCAAATAGAAAACATGGTCATGAAAAATGACACAATATACCTGAACATGTCCTTATTGTGAATAAATGCAACAAAGTGACCCTTACGCCAGATGCATCTCTTATCAGTTATTGCCCTGAAACTGATCGGTTTCTGCAAGTCAGTGTGTTAACTCACACTGGTTCACTGCTTTCTCACTCAATCCAGCCTCTGCAAGTCTGGGCCCTCTGGATCAGATATCTTTGCATCTTTGCTGAATGCCTGAGCTGAAAGTCATCAGTTTTACAAAAAGTAGACCATGAGGGACAGGAAGACTTGCACAGAAACAACATAAAAAGAAACGTTGACTTTTAAATTAAAACTTGTCAAATACAGATCATATTTAGCTTTACAAAATACAAGTATAACAAACTGACCTAATGAGCACCGACAGGCCAGGAGTCAACAAGTTCGAGGTTTGAAAGCCCAACATAAATGAAGAAAAGCGTCATAGATGAATTCCTTATTCCCCACTCCAATTGTCTGGTAGTCCTGCAGCTCTTGCACACTTTCCCGCTGTGATTTGGCAGATGAGAGAACACGATGAGTGTCAACATGTAAGGGAGCAGAGCCTGACCAGAGATGCATCTGGTGTATTTCCAACATTAGTTAAGCTACTTATTTTAAGATTCTTATCAAGCCTCATGCTTTGTATATCACTCAATACTCACAAAGAAGTCATTCATTTTTGTTGGATCACTTACTAAAATGCAATCATCTAATTTCGAAAACAAAAGTTTACGGATCAAATCTTGCTGGAGTGTGGACATCATGTATAAAAGACTTATAATTCTGTTATGTGAAAGTTTAATGGGCATCTCAACGGTTAGTTAGATAATTATTCATTTGTACCTGATTTTTTCTGAATGAAACCAAAATACCTCAGATGTATTGGCAGGTTAAACTCTAACCTCTTGGCTACCCACTGCCCAAATTGTCAACCCACCGACCCTTCATCGTCGCACGAGAACCAGGTTTGTTGTGCAAGTAGTCTAAATCTGTGGAACGCCAGGGGGTGTGAGACAACTTGAGAGCTTAAAATCCTCAAAATGCTGCTTTCACATCTTTCTGCACACCAGTTCCCCTGTGCCCCATGACTTACAGCTCGTACCTTTTTTCTCCCTTCTGTCACTCAAAAAGTCTGAGTGCACAATTGCTCTGCTGTAACCAGCGTGGAACATCATACAAAAGGATGGCAACAAATGCAGACTGTTGGCTCAAAAAAAGATCGTTTACAATTCACCTCCTCATTCCATATCAACCACAGAATTTAGAAGTTCATCACAATTAGTCACATTTTAACAGCATTTCTAAAACTACACTGGCATTCCAAAACAATCTTTCTGTTCAATTAACAATGTACAACAACACCTTAGTGAATAATTTTGAAAAATTACTGTCAATAATCTGCTGCTAAGGAAACAACAGCTGCACTTTTTGAGAGTTTTGGTTGTACCAATGATAGTAAGGCATTTGCCTTGCCACTGTGCGCCAAATTAAAGGACCATATTGTTTTCAACTACAGGCTTTTGTTTCCCTGATGTCAGGCCTATTAGCTGCACCGTAGTGCTGACTTCTTCAGTGGTTTTCAGTCACTCAAACTTAAATAATTTTGATATTTATATTCTGTTTGACTTGACAAAGTGCATATTACTTTAGAAGTGGACATGAAATTGTGTATGTTACATTTATTATATCAAGGACTTGATAGACTTTGGCAGCTTTTTTTCTCTCTCTTTGTGGAGGTCAGATTAAATATCATGTTATTTGTCCAAGTTTCTATGGAGAGTTCACAAAAACAGCTTGGCCTTCAGGCTGCCTGCCAGAGACAAAGCTCTGAGCCGTCAGTCCAAACCTGCCCACACAGTACGCTGCAGTGAACTCAGTGAAACTTTGGACCACAGAAAGGAAAACTAGAGCATCACTCTTGCCCACACTGACAAAAAGTTTGCTGTGTCACTAGGTTCATTCAATATCCATCTTTCAATCTTTTAGGTTTTTCTCTGTATTGATAGGTTGTATTTGAAATCTAAGTTGTTCTCTAACAATAGTTAGAAACCCTCAATCCAAATCTAAATTCGAAGAACAACAGATTTTTGTAACGGTTGTGTGTAGTTAGTGTATAATCATCTGAAAACTCTGCTGACTTGAGTGAGTCTTGCCTTACAAAACTGGAATTTTTTTGACCAGTCTCTAAAAAAGCAACCCACTAAAACCCATGCTAAAACAAAAGGCAAATTTCAAATTGATTCAAACTCCACCATTACATAGAGGGAAAAAAATCTATTATTGTTAATGTCTTTGTTCAAGCATATCCCCACGCTGTCTCATTTATAACCTCATCCTCAAGGACTTCTCTCTGAAAGTCCTTTAAATCCTGTCGTCTGTGAGATTGAATCACTGAATCAAAAAAGCCTTTCATCAAACAGTAAGCATGAAATCATAATCAAGTTTATTTTGAGAAATAAATCAGTCACCTACAAAGCATTCAAATTCCTTAGAAAATAAGTCAATAAATTACAGAAATACAGGCAAAAAAGATGATTGGAGAAAACCGTGTTATAGATTGAATAAATATGAATTTGGCTGATCTGATTCGGCACTCCATCCTCTTTGCATGTTCGATGGGTACAATAGTAATTATATACAAGGTAGTGTGATAGAGTTATGTTTGTGTCCATTTATTATTGTCATAATATGATCCCACTGTGATTTGAATTAAGAAATCGCCTTTAGTCCTTGTTATTGCTATAGGCTTCTGTCTAATGCCTGCAGGGTGGAACTGCCTCTCCCAAATCAGCTCTCAGCCAATGAGCTGCTGCTCTCTGAGGTGCAAATGAGTGGCACAAGGACAAGCAGGGATGGTGAAGGACACAGTCTTTAGACCAGGAGGAAATAGAGCCACCCTAGAGGGCCAAGCATGCCTCATTTAGATTCAACACTTTCATTTCACTTAGGCATGTGAAATCTAAGTGTCATGTGCGCAAATGGTGCCAAGAAAACATGAAGGCTTGTCTTGCATGAGCTATGGAGACATCTGCGTGGGATCTATGGTTGTTTATCATCTGTTTGAGTTTGTCAATGTGTTTTTCAGTTTGAAATATATTTTATTCTGACTTAAAACCTCAAATTATTCTACTCTACTTACAGTTCGTTATAACCTAGCAACAGGCAAGAAGCCACTACAGCAAACCTTGCAGCTTGAAAGTAATCTTAACATGAGCATGGAGCCGAAATCAATTTAGGTGTTTTTTTTTTCCACGACAGTGCCTGGGTAAGACTGTCTGGGGCATTTCTACTTTGTATTACCTTCCTACCCACCTTGTTTGTCCCCGAGCTATCATCCCAAATAGAATGGTGTCTGTGTCTCAAGGCGATGGTCATTGATCCTCACTGGAAGTAAGATAGCACCATCTGAGCCATCAGCACAATGCCTTTTATTCCCTAGGCTACATTGATGAGTGCAAGACACAAAGACCATGCAAAGATTCTTGCTATAAATCATGCCTGTGCTCAAACTAGCTGCTACATCATTATGCATGACAAAGTTTTTTATCCTTTTTTTCCCTTCTTGCTATCTTTATTTTACTGTAGCACCTCTGAAACTCATTCTTGTTCAATGACTTGTATGTTCATGAACAGGGCTAATATTCAGTAAATGCATAGGCACTCACATCACATTGTCATACCATTGCGTGTTGTATGACAAGTATGTGTTGTGAAAGCTTTCCTACAACTGTGGAGAGCTCAGCTGACACCAATCTAAAATGGCACTGACTTCTAAACAAACTGAATGTTTATGTATATCACTCAATGCAAAAACACCCTGATGGCTAAACAGAGCTCAGTCTGTGTCTCTTGTGGATTTATTAGGGAGAAGAAGTTGACAGCTGCCTGGATCGAGGCAGTCCGAGAGATGTCTCATTATTGTGTCACATAGGATCATACTACAAATAAAATGCACAATTTTTGCATTCAATACAATGCTGCGCTCATTCCCATGCAAGAGAAAATCCAGTGTCCTCACTTAACATCAGACCTGAAAAGAAGAGTTTTAAAATATACTGTAGTTCTGCAAAACAATCAAACAATGAGATGTAGGACAGTGCTTTAGGCAATTGAGAAACTCATGTCATGTTACTCTGTAAAATATTGAACTGTTTAGTCAACTTCGCTTTAAAGGGTCACGGTGTTACCTTTTAACTGACTTCTTTGGTTTTGTGAGATCAATGCAGGTCTTGGCTTTTTCAAAACTAGGACCTTGGTGTACACTTGTACACTATTCAGTAGGTGAAGTCAGCCGCTCGATGAACCCATTATTCCCTATCCTTTTTAGTTCCCCTTTAACTTTCGGAAGCATTTGCAAAGGCACATGGATATGCACAAAACGTGATACAACATCATCTCTTGGTCCAGTTTTGACTGGTTCAGATTTCAGTGTGCCATGTTGACCATAGGCTTGAAGATGGTGTTAGGTTGTGCTTCATCTACTCACCTCACCATCGTCATCCTTACTGATAGGGACTGGCTGAGTAGATTGTTGACTCTTTGTCCATGGGCTGTGTAAGCTGCAAATGGGTTATCTTTCCCTTTGCGCTTCACTGTTGCACCATAACAGCCCAGACACAACAGCTCCCCTCCAGGACTGTCCAGGGGGATGTCAGCTGGTGCCAGTGTCCTCTCAGTAGTGAGTGTGTGAAATGAGTACTCACTCATGACAGTGACAGCAGCTCCTGTGTCAATTTTGAATTCTATTAGGTGGGATACCACCTGTAGCTGCACAGTCCACTGTTCACTTGTCTCATTAGCATTAATCACTGATCCTAGAAAGTAAGAGGTCTGCTTGGCCCTCTCAGTCCCTGTCACCTTATTCACTGACCTGCTTCTGCGACAGTCTAGCCCAGTGTCTCACTGTATGACAGTTAAGGCATGTAGCTTTCTCTGCACTTTTCTTTTGTTTCACTGTTCTTATCATTCACCCCCATTTTCTGTCTTCTGGCCTGCCTTGTTGTCGCTGTTGTGGTTCCCAAATTGTGTTTTTCCGTTTGCGCTGCATTTCCTGTACTGACCAGACAGTGTCTCCCTTCAGCCTCACTCGTGCTGTGACCTCTGATTGTCAGTGCCAGCATTAAGTCTGTCATGAGTTGCTAGCTTGCGGGAGAGCTCCCTGTCCAGTATCCCGACAATAATGCAGATGTTCTCCTCTCTCGCCACACCAAACTCACATTGCTACATAGACCATACAAGGCTTGGATTGAACATTCAGCTCTTTCCCTGGGTCACTTGACTGTATGGTGAAAACATACCTGTTTGGGAATAATTTTCTCCTTGGGAAAGAAATACTTGCCAAACTTCTCCACCACAAAGGCAAAGTCTGACAGTGTGACTCTCCAGTGAACAACTTGTAAATGTTTTCTGCCTCATTGCCCAATGGTGTAAATTGGACAGCTCACCTGCACCTCTCTGTCATCTTTGTATAGTACTGTGGCGAGTCTGTATCACTCAAAATATTGTATTCTGTGTGACTACTCTACTGGTTCATCAAAGAGAAAGTTTGCCCTTTGGACAACAGCTAACAATGATGTAAGATCACCAGAGAACAAAAACTAGAATAAAAAAAGCCCAATGAACTCCCTACAAACAAAGTGACATGGTAAACAGCACAGCAAGGAGCCAACACTTGACTAACGGGTGCAAAAGGACAATATGTTGCATCGGATACAATGTTGACTTGCCTTAGAACAGATAGCGACATCCCTGTTCATTTTATTCACGTTGAGTTGATGTTGTGGTCAACTGCAACTTTATCCAAAGAAGACACTTTTGAGATGTGGCTTAGGAAAGGTTAAAAATACATCCTGTCACTCAGCCTTTCAGGATACCATGTGTTGGAGTTGCACGCAGTCCATGAATACATCTATTTTTAGACCCAAGATCTCAGAAAAAAATCATAAAACTGAATGAAAAATGATTTTCTGTGATGCATTTCGATGAACTTTGGCCAAAGAATGTCCAAGTTCATGGGAACAGCTGTATGCACTGTGACTGGCTCATTGTGTTTGAGGGTGGGACTTTGACATAGGTCAGTTGTTCTGGACCTTTGTACATGTATTTGGATTTGCATCATTTCTGGGTGTACACATGACTTCCAATGAAGATAGTGTGTAGAGTCACTGACTGGTTAGCCCTGTAATTGCACTTCTACTTTGATACACTGGGTTTACACTGGGACCAAAGCTACTGACAGTATGCATCCAGATAATATTCATGAACTAATAACAGCTACAATTATGCTTCAGTGGAGCAATTTAGAGCATGTGAAAGCAGTTTCCTATTCAATGAGAACAAATTTACAGTGTAGGAAAGCTTTAATGTGAAAGGTTCAAGTAGTTTAAAACTGCTATCCCCACTACACTGCAGGCCGCAACGGGGAAGTCCCCTGCCGCTGCTCTCATTTCATTTACCACTGGCTGTGCATTTTCCAGGACTGCTCAGAGCAAAACTATTTAAACCCACTCCCCCAAATGAACAACTTAGTAAATGAATGCCTGGCCTGTGTCATCGATTAAACAGCACAGTCCTTCTCCTCTGATTCATACTGTAGGCAGGCTGTGTGCACTCAGCCATATAATCTCTCTTTTTCATCTCAGCACCTCCAGAATTGCCTTCTAAACACAAATAATGACAGTGGCAGCAAAGCTCTGCAAGCGTATCCATGAGCTCAGATGTAATGTGTTGATGATTTGGCTGATTCATAATTTTCCCACTACCCAGAAGCACAGATTCCTTCTGCAGTGGTTAGACATTTGTTTTAATGCATGCTAAACAGTAAAACACTGGTATAACACGGGAGAGGTATGGAAGACAATTGCTGTTAAGGATGTTCTGACCCATAACATACAGGTCCTAAATGGATTATCTTTTTCTTGTTTTAATATACAGAAAACTTGCCAGCTTATTTCTCAATATAACAGAAAAGAGGTTTAGTGATCTATTATTCTTTCCTCACAAGATGATGAAATGCCTCTCTCAGTAATGGTGTTACTTAAAGCTTATCCATCACCTGTGTTGTGAAGAAAATGCAAAACGTAAAAACCTTCCACCTGAATCTCTCTCCTCCTTTATTACATTAATCACACAAGCCTATATTAAACAAAATCCTTCTACATACCCCTAGTTGCACAAATTATTTGTGTAGCCAGGTTGAAAGAGTTGGAGTCAAAGGCGGCATAATTAGATGGGATGATTCTGCAACCTAATACAAGATGTAATTAAGGAAATTAATAAGGTGCCAGCCCCCTTTCACTGGGTGCTCCGCCTGATGATTAATCACAGCCCAAGCTAATTTGATTTGTGACAAGGAAAAAGAAGACTTGGTAAGTCAGTTAGGAGAGCCAAGTTCGACAGCATATGACATTAATAACACATGAAAAGTGGAGAGTCAGAGAGGGACCAAATACGCATGTGATCAACCTGAAATGATCGGATGAAAGAAGTCTTTTGATAGAAAGCCTTGTAACCAAGTCACCGAAAGAGCAATGACAGTAATTTAATGAAAGACGGTGATGTAACATCATTGATATAACTGAGTAAGGCGAACCAACATGTCTTTAACAACTTAAAAAAATCCTACAGTGGAGTCCAACTCCGGGTAAGAATTACTTTGCAGGCTCGATTAATATTCAAAGACACAGATTTCAGCCCTAAAAGATTCACCAATGAAAGCAATGTATGAATCACTTTCAACCATAATGAAGGACTGATAGTGCAACTCTCAACTCAGTAGCAGTCTCACTGCAAAAGAGGTCAAAAGCATCCATAAGACAATTCACCCCTTTTTTCTCCCAAAAATGAAGCAAGGCAGAAAGTGTAATAGAGGAAGGCAAAAGTGTGGAATACTTTGCACGAGTGATTTCGTAAAGATTAAACTTGTACAGGTGAGTGGGAGGCGAAGTGCAAAAACATTTTTACCCTGAAGGGAGTGGACAAAGAAACACACTTGTCTGTGTCATGATGCCCTCCCACAGAGTTTCATCCTATTCAACATGAGTGGCAATTTATGGTGAATTTTCAACTTCATTCAGTCTCTTTGCAGATGTTGACTAAAAAAGAGGGTGAGGAGTGTGGAAGTGTTTCTTTGGTAGAGTATGCTTGTGTTGCTGTGGAGATGTCCTTCTTTACCAGCCTTGTGCATGTATGGGAATGGATTCAGAGAAGGTATTACCCAGCTATTGCCTCGTTTCATTAGCAAGACGCCCATCATGCAAGAATACAATCCGCCAAAATGATCGGTGGAGAAAATTGCCAGGACCAGAGAAGGAGTGTCTGGCTGGTGTGTTGACCTGTGAAAAGAACCATATCGGTCCAAATACAGTTTGGACAGTCTATTTTTTCATGCAAACATAAATCTGAGACAGTGCAGAGATGTAGGTGCCAAATTCAGTACAGTACATTATATTGACAGGGATCTGATGTTATCTTTCTCTCTCTCTCTCTCTCTCTCAGTAGCAGGTAAGTATCAACATGTTGTCTCAGCACACAATCAGACCAATATTTAGAAGAAACATTTCAAATTTTAATTCAACCTGTGGGTATTGAGTGTCAGTGTTTCAGTACTGATGAAACAGGTTATTATGCATACAATTCAGAGCTTACATTAGATGGTCAAAGTAGATTGACCCATAAATGCTTTCAGGTGCTATATCCAAACACTGTCCATTTTGTGTTTTATATTTGTAATTGGACAGTGAGAATAGAAATCACTGACTCAGCACTGTTGCTCTAACGGTCTGATGGGTGTATCCATCTGACAAAAGAGGAGGTACCTGAGCTTGGTTCTTTGACACTCATTTTTCCTCTCTCCCTCATTCATTTCTATTGCCGGTAATTTTTACTGGAAGAGTAAATTCCAAAAATGAATAGAACACGTGAAAGAGTGTCTCATTAAAATAATTAATTTCGTTTGTCCCAAACCTCTGGGTAAACAAAGTAATGAAACCTCAAGTCAGTCTGATCAAATCAACTTTTTTTTTCCAAGATAAAATTGTCATATTGGTCAAATTTGACTGGAGCACAACATTAAGGTTAGAGACTTCAGAAATGTCAAACATGGAGCTAAGATATGGCTGGTTTCTCAGCTTGAGTTTCTCCTGCTATCTCCATGCTGAGTTTATTTGAATGGAGGTGGAAGTGCTTGCTACACGTAGGAAAGATAGCGTATTTCCAAATCCATTTCAGGTATGAGCTATTGTGATTGGTACCGTTTTGTGAGGAGCACAGTGTGTGGCAAATTGCATTTTAAAAAAAAGAAAAACACCAACAGCTGACTGCAAAGCTGTGCTGAGTCTAAAAGGAATGATTAACAAAGAGCTTCCTGGAAATGTATTGGAGTCAAAAGTACAATATTTGTGTTTGAAATGTAGTTGAATTAAAGTCATAAGTTTCCAGAAAAAACAAATACCTCAGACAAGTAAAGATGCTCAAAAATGTACTTAAGCGCAGTTCTCAAGTAGGTGTAATCTGCTACTGTTCACCATTGTCCACATCTGCCTTCATTACGTTCTTGTTTTGAATTACTTTTCCCTTTACTACATCCCCCTTTGCACAGCAGTCGATAATCATGATCCAACAGGTAGATTACAGTTCACTGTGGGGAAATGGTGGAGTCTTTATTTAGCATCAGCATCCAGAAAGCAACGTGTCCCTTCTGTCGTTCAAGCGGGGGTGGACATTGACGTCACATACAAAGGTCACTCCCATCAGGTATGAATCAACCATTATAAAACAAGTATGCACTCAAAGACACCAGCATATTTGATAAAACCAGACATGTGAACATGCTTCTGAGCAGCACCAGAAATCCTCATATTGTTAATCTCAGGTGAGTCAGCATGACAGGATCATGACCTGATCCTGTGGTTAGTACAAGGGAAACAAACCCTCAGTGGTGAGAAAAGCTGCACAATGAGAAACAGTCATCAGCAGCTAAGTCCCTGCAGACTTTGATAACTCGAAGATTATATCATACATGCAAACTGCTGTGTTCTAACATCAATGCTACTCATGACAATATCATAAGTAGAAATCATTATGCACAGCAACACCAGTTCTTTATCCATAGGATGTCATGTATGTGCCAAGACATGCCCACAGTGTGATGTAATTGCATATTCATTGGTATTTATAGAAAGGGCATTTATCAAGGTTGAAACATTTGTTGTGTGATCGAGGCAAGGGGAGTGTTGAATTTAAGCTCCCTGACATAATGTGTTAGAAATCTTAGCAGTTGTTGAAAAGAATATGAAGAATCAGGTGAGATCCGGTGACTGTAACATTTTTCCTCAAATAAATTTCTAGCTGAGGCATAAAATGTTTTAGCATGCACTGATTTGCGCTTATTTTATTTACCAGCATGCCTCTATGCCAGCAAGTCTCTATGACAACATCACATTGGCTGACAAAATTTAGCAATGAGAAAAAAGAACTGTTTTCTCTGCTGAAAACGATTTCTGTGATTTAATTTGTAGTAATGGTGGAAACAAGAGCCAGACTGACAGAAAAAGAATAGAAGAGAGCTGAAATGGAGAGAGATAGAGCACAGGTTTAAACATGGGCTAAGCTGTATGTGACAATTTTTGTTCAAACCCACATGCAGTAGTTATACTGCAGTGATTTGTTCAGACCTGAGAGTCTATCAATAAACTGAAGAGTCAGGTTACATTTGCTCTGTTTGGTTGATGAACACTGCCAGGACATAAGAAGGATCCACCAATGTTACACATGATATGTCTCAAAACACCGGGCTGTGAGTAGGGTTGCATATAGATAGCCACAAAACTATGGTACAAACTGAATTCAAAAAGTTTGTTTGTTGTCTCGTTTCAAACAGTAACTCTAACCATGGAGTTTGCTCTAGGACTGCAAGGGTAGCTCACATTCCCCTAAAATGAAAAAAAAAAAAGTGGTGAAGTATGTACTGCTGTGTGTACATTTAATTGACTAAATATGTGCTAGAACGTGTTCTTCTTTTGTACAGAATCAGCCATTTATCACAGGTAACTGAAACGATTTTGTCCTCATTCATCCCTGCAACGCCACAGTGATTTACACTGTCAGACGCTGAGGGTCTACTGGGAAGCAAAGAGTGGGTTGTTCCTATGTGCGGAATTGGATGGTCATTGGACATCGTGCTGGGCTTTGTCCCTCCCATCAGATGCTCAGCATCTCTGGGAGTCTATGAAGCAGTGGGCTGGCCTGGACACTCGGCTTCTGCATGACGAATGAATGATCTGTCTGAGTCAGAATCACTTTTTGATTCACTGCAAAATGAGCTAATCAGCGATCTTCAAGTATAAACATCCGCAGAGCATTTTCCAAGTTTTTCATTCCATTGTTCTGAACCGATCCAGAGACTTTACTTTTACTAGTTGGTATGACAGGGTCAAAGATCATTTTCTTGAAAAGGAACGGAGAGTAGAATTTGCAAACACATTTATGATGTAGGACGGGGAAAAAATTAGCTTCTTTGCCTTGAATGACCAGCAGCCCCCACTGAGCTATATGTAACTGTTAATACAAACATTACCTCATTGAGTTGTATCAAGCAGAAACTTGTCTAGAACAGAGAAAAGTAGCATTAAGAAGACAATCTGCTCTCTATTCATTCCCCCAAAACAAACCCAAACAAACGCGTCTTGGTTCATCACAACAATAGGGAGCAAAGGGTTATGGGAGGCGGAGTCATTGTCACAAATGTTAGCTTTTCCAGAAAGTCCTCAAAGTTACTTGAAGACAGATTTTCACTTGGTGAGGAAAAGAAAAGATAGGGGGGAAAACCCATCAAACAACACAAGTATTGAGTGCCATAAACAATATCCTACAAATGCTCTTTAGTTTTAAATCCACTTACACACTCCATACTTTAACACTGTATCATATCCTGGGTTTGACTTACATTACTTCCTCACTAATATTATAAAAAGTTCAGTTCATCTAAGCTTGAAATATTCTGTGTCAGTCTTCACTTCTTAGTAAAAAAAAAAGGTGTTCCTCAAGGATGACATCTAATACCCTTTTCTTTTATTGTTATTATTATTCTCATGGAATAGCCTCCAGATGAAACCAAATTCATGCAGTCATTGCAAAATTTCGAAAAACTTTCTTATGGTCTACTCTTATAGATGCACTCATCTTTTCTAAACTCTTGCTAGAAAGATTTTGCTTTCTCTAGAATAGAATAGATTGACTGTAACCACACAAGACAGAAGCAAAACTTAAAGTCACAGAGTGTTTCTGTTACCCTCGGGCATAATGAATCATGAACATCATATAAACATTGCTAAAACCAGGCTCTGACTGAAACTTCATATCAATATGTCCCCATACTGAGCGACCTTCTTGTTTAATTGTACCTAAAGTAAAAACAGCCCACTAAATAATACATCCCTTGACTGTGTTTATAGCTCTACTCTCAGACTAATTACACTTTACATGAACTAAATACAACTAGGTTGGTCAGCCCTCACTGATACAGAGGTGTAATAAACGTAAATATATTTCTTCCTCTAATCTTCCTCTAATTAAACAAACTTGCTGTACCAACTTTGTTTGAACCTTTGCATTTACACTTGGGACAAATTACAACACTAATTTACAACACATCCAAAAGATCGAAAAACTGAGCTCAATGCTCCAAAAACATCTTACTGTTGAATTTCTTAAGTTAATTCTCATTTTCTTTTTCAGTTATTAATTCCATGATACCAAAAATGCTGTTTCATCTAAGGGACAAATATTTTTTGAGGTCTAAAAGAAGTCTGAATAAGATAATTATTTAAAAAATTAAAGACCAAGTGTCCTGACCATTTTCTTTCATTGCTCTCAGTTTATTCAAAAAATAACTGCACACCAAATAGACAATGATGCCAGAGCGCAGAGCCATGTGTCTGAAGCATGAGCATTTGATGCAAGAGCTAATTAAATCCTAATTCATACGAGGAAAAAAAAGATGGAATGGTTTGGTGTTGATGTCTGGATGAAATTCATTTGCCTGTTTGACAATCCATTTTAAATTATGTATTAGCCTAAAGCAAATTTTGCCAAGGCCCTGCCAGAGCTCAGTGGCAGAGGGAAAACTGTTAGCTGTCTGAGTCATACCAGAAATAGTGGCAAGGAGCAGGGTATTTAAGGACAAGGTGCCAAGAATATTCCAGGAATAATTAACCACACTGACCACAAGTGTTGATACATACTGTTGTTCTGCACACATATACTGTAACAAATGAATTATACTGGGGGTGGAATATGTAAAGCTGTCAGACATGCAGCGTCTTGGATATGTGTAGGTGTAAACTGCAGTCAGGCTATCTGGCTTAGTTGTATCGGGCTCCTTCAGGTGAAATAGAGATGTGAATGTCCCACTGACAGCCAGGAGATACCTCACCAAGGTTTTTTCATGACGGGAATATTTAGTTTGAGGGAGATCTCCAGCATCAGTCAAGCATAGTCAGGGCTCCAACATTTACCCCGAGCAAACGACGGGATATGTCCTATGAATGAAAGTCAATAAAGTTGTCTGCTAGACTGGTGGACTGGCAGATGCACGGTCTGATCTAGCCATGACTCAGTCCACTGCCTCCAACGCCATCCTGCAAGTGAAGCACAAGGTGTGCTGGCAGACTCCAAAAAGTCAATATAAGTAATGACTTGTGCTCATTTCTGTGCAGCGAGGAGCACTGAGGCTTCAAATAAGGATGTAAGGAAGTGAAAATAAACCAAACATTAGGCTATATCTCCTCCTGTCAAACTGTCTTCTGTCTGTGAGGGCGTACAAGGCCAAATGTGTCAGCCTGTGCTGTCTATTTTTTACTCTCTCCGAGCTGATGCAGGGGCTGCCGCTTGGCACTGGCTGCAGATGCTGCCACTGACTCTTTGGTCACCGCCGCCAGCTGAAGCCCTTCTCCACTACAGTGTTATCTCTGGCTGCCCTTCCTGACGTGTACAAAAGTTCTTTCTCCTGCCAAACAATGTGTCATTACAGCAGTGGTGTTGTTCAAGAGAAAGTCAGGCTCTGACCTCAACACTAACTCTTGTTATATCTGTTTGTACTCATCTTCTCATTTTCTGACCCCCTTCTCTGGTTTCTTAGATCTGTCTTTAGCTATTTTGTTCTCCTCCTCAGTCAGCATAGATTGATCAATGCAGAATATCTGACAGTGTCTGGTTGTCACTCTGCTGCTTGGGTACCCTCTCCATTTTAGGACTGGTCCTAAATTTCTGTACTACATTGACTTGATAAGGCATTTTGTATTTGTTTATCAGTTTCTGATGCTGACACATGACCCAAAGGGAGAGTTATGCACTTGACATAAAGATTTTCTTATCCCTCAGGACCAGCTTAATTTTGCAAAGCTTCACCAAAATTCCCTGTTGATAAGTTGTTTCCTTGAAGGTGGGGTCTACAGGATTTTCTAGCTACACTTAACCTTTCAGATCTGTAAACTTAATCAGAATTAGATAATAGTTCAACAAACTTTTAATTTTTTTTAAACTATCCCCAAATTTAATTTTTTTGCCTTAGCTGACACAGTGTTGCTTAATTTCTGTGATAATGTGCATAAGTTGTACATTTGCTTCAATATCAACAGAAGCGTTTGAAAATTAACAAATGATGCACACCTAGTGGTCCCTCAATGATCAATACATAGAGTCCAACTGTGTGCTTATTCTAGACCAAAGGATTATTTAGAAAGTAGGAAAATATAGCCTTTTGTTTTAAGAATAAACACAAGAATTTAATATCTTAAATCCAAGAATAACGTTCAAAAACCTTCTTCATAGACAGGTTTCTGCTTAATGCTACAATACCTTTAGATGACACTAAGAGAAAATCTGAATAAAAATGATTTATGCTCAGGCTTGGTTTGTTACTTCCACTGTGACTCCAATCTGTAGCCCACTGTGGATGATGTCTGTCTTTTGCAGTTTTGTGGCTCACTACTAATTCAAAAGACAATCAAAAAAGACTAAAGTCTTGTTTACAATAATATTATGTGCCAATATTTCAGTTCAGGTTAAAATATTTGTATCACAGGTTGTGAGTGACCCAGTAAAAGTTTGATTTAACTTCAACTAAAGCATATCACAAGGTTTCCATTCCCTTCCATTCAGAATGTCCAAAGGTTACGCTGCCTGTGTTACATCCTTTAAGACTCCTCCCACCCTGCCCGTAAACACTTATGTCCTTTTGCCTTCCAGTAGACTCATCAAAAGCCTCTTGATCAGAACCAATGGACTGAAGAAAAGCTTTTACCGAGAGCCATAGCTTTACTTAACTCCAACCCCTGAACTTTAAACTCTGTCTCCCCTCCAAACTCTGCCCCTCGCTGATCTCCCACCCCTGCACTTCACCTCGCACTTGTCATCTTGCGACCACTCCTGGTCATACACACACATCTCTCTCACTCACCTGTGTTATTTATCGACCACATCAAAATCAGTATAGTATGCTCAGATCACTCCTGTAAGTTATCAACCTGGATAATACAAACACTTTTTGTTTATGCTCTAAAGAAAAAAAAAATAGTAATTCACCCACCACGTGACTTAAGTATTTCAAGAATGGCATTTTTGTGGGTGCTGAATTTTATTTATTTATTTATTTATTTATTTATCCAGATGATGACGTTTTCAGCCCTAGAATCTTCAGATTAGACCCAGAACCAGTTTTCACAGGTAAACACAACAAGTTATCATAAAAATCCCCAAGAACTTTCAAGGACTTCTCATTTCCAACACCTTTCATCATGTGTAGCCACATATTCGACAACTCACTGGAGGTTTACCCAAGGACAATTGTTCACATGTTGACATCTGTCAAAGCAGCTGACAGCAGAGCAGACCGTCTAATCTCATGGGCCTTTTCACATTAACTCTACTGTGGATGACACTGTTTCACACAAGCAGGAATAATAATATAGATGGTGTGACTTTCCCCATGGATATCTTAGAGTATTATAACATAATGAGCAGTTATAGTTCCCTTGATCATGATCCAGTGTTTCCTGCGCACTACCTGCCAAGCACAAACCAATTAGACAGACCCCCCTCCTCTCCTGGGTTTAAATTACCAACAAAAAGTGTACTGATGAATGGTGTTCTAAGATTTATGGAAAAATGACAAAATTACAAGGACTTTTAGTGGTTTCTGTTCCAGGAGTTATTTTTAACACTGACGTAAAAAAGAGTTTGCATCATGTTAGTGAAAATAAAATTATCTTGGAGCTTCAACACTCTGACAGCAGTAAGGAAACAGTGCCTTGCTTGAACCTTGTACCTTGCTTACCATGTACAAAAAAACTTCAGACGACTACTTTTGACTTTTATTGTTGACTTAATAAGTGGAACTTTATCATTTAACATTTTGTTATGAAAAGCAAAACAAATTGCAAATACTTTTCCAAAAGATTTGTTTGAACGCTCAATATCTGTTCTTTCTTCTTTGTATATTTCATCTTGGACGGTGACAAATTAGCACGATTTCAATGTTCAAACAGCCCAACAGATGCGGTGATCCTGTCATTAGCCACTGTAATAGTGACATTTTCTGTCATTGAATTTGATGTCCCTTTAGGGCATTAGCTTGGCTCACGCATTCCACTGATTTTTGTTTGTTTCTTTCTTTCTCTTTTTTTAGTTGTGCATACAGGCTTAGGTCTTTTCTAAAACCCCATTAAAAATAGAAAGTGTCTTGCTTTCAAGACACCATCTAATGTAGTGGAACCACAGGTGAGAGGACCATCTGTGATGGGACTTAAATGACCTATTTGCCAGAGGTGGCTGTGACCCAGGGACAGAGTCAGTTGTCTCTCAATCATAACAGATTTTAATCTTAGTTCCTGCTGTCCACATGCTGCACAGGGTCAGGAGATTTAACCTCAGCTGTGCCAGAGGTGTGTGAGTGTGACAAGTCCATATTGATGGATGCTTTACACAGCAGCTTCTGCCATCTGAGAGTAAATGAAGTCAGCATGTAACGTGAAAGTGGATAAAATGTTTCATATTGGAGCAGAATCAACTGGCTGAACAATCACCACAGTTTAACTTCCCTGGAATTATTCTTATAAGTCATTGTTTGTTCATTACTTCTTTGTTCATCTTTTCTTTTTTTTTTTTACACGTTTTATATGGAACTTCAGAAAAGATCATTGTAAGACCTTCAGGCTTTGTGACTTTATTTTAAAGTAGGCAGTATAGAAGGTCATGAACAGAGTCAGTTGGTGTGCAGTGTGACATTTTGATCATGTTTCTATGCTGAACACCCTATTGCACCAAACTATACCAAACTATAATGATTCATCTTTATGTGCATTCTCAAAAAGATTCAATGTGTCTTAGACAAAAAAATAAAGTGATTAAACACAAAAAAGCAAACCAAAAGAGAATTGGATTGTGTAGGCTGGCAGATACGAACACAACACTGTCGACTTTAAGATTGTGAAATTACAAACTGGTTTTTGGACCGACTACATTACAAACATCTTTTGTAAGTGCCAGAGAGAGGTTTGTCTTATTCTGACAACTTTTTCTACATAAGGGGAGCACCTTTGAGTTGCATGTCAGAAATAAAAGATTCAGGGTCAATAATGAGTCATTCATGGAGATGGATCATAAATATATGTAATTAAGTTGTTGGCAGAACTGTAGTCATTTGACCTTAAAGGAATTGAAATCTAGATTTCACCTGTGTAATTATGGCAATTAATGTTGAAAGTCTTATAAAACCACAGAGGGGTCACATAAATAGACTGAAATGAAGCATGCTGGAGCTAAAGCCCCACAGGACACTGCATGTCAGGTCAGATTTATCAAGTGAGTGTTCTTTAGTCAATCAGTCAATTAAATCAAGTTGTCACATGTAAGATCTAATAAAGTGAAATGGATCTTTAAAGATGTGGAAAAAATAGTTCACTTTGTTTAAGAATACTTCTAGAAAAACTAAGTGTGTTCATTCTGAGCTGTTCAGTATGAGCAGCTCTGGGATTTAACAGGACAAGCGGAGAAAGTGTTCTCGCACCAGAGTGGGATCTGAACAGCTGGTAAAGTTTTGCTCTCCTACTTTTTTTATTATTATAAAAGTCATGTGATTTAGACATTTGGGAGATAGTTTTAGATTTTAAAAAAGCTTAAACAGTTGACACTCATTAATCCAGCAGTAAAAATTGCAGGGGGCAGTTCTTTGGTATTTTTACTGCCTTAACTCTGACTGTTGGTAAGTTAAGATGCATTCACTGCCTGAAGAGACAGAGACAACATTTTACCAAGGACTTCTCTCAATGCTGCATGTTATTTAAGGATCTGATTCATCACACTGTGAGTCTTAATTCTTTTTAACTTAAGAACTAGTGAATTCAACGGAGGAAATTTTCCTGACACCAGTGTTTGAGGTCATGCACTGAGTCTTCCTGCTTTTTCCAACTTGTACAATGTATCTCAAATCTCTGTACCCTTCAGATCCTGCCTCTATCAGCACATCTTCTTAGCCAGATATTATAAAAGCCCAAAATAGTTTAGACTGCATGTACATTTTCTAAGCAATTATTGAGTCCTTTATAAGTTCTTCCTGCTTAGCAAGTGTACAAAGCAGATAAATAAGGCACATAACTGAAAAAAAGTCAGTAAAATTACTCCCTAATATAGTCATCCTTCTTGTTTGCTCAAAATCTACATTTTACACACACTCTCAAAGCTCAAAATAAACTGCTTATGTAACAAAAACTTCACAGGCAAAACTGGACTTAAATGCATGCACTTTATCCACAAGAACCAAGACTGCTAATCTTTCTTAGTAGTGGGAGAATATCCTCATCTGACTTTCCAGGCAGAGCAGGAAAGTGTGCCACCAATGCAAAAGCAAATGGTCTTTCCATCCCATTGACATCACTTTTGCTTCCTTTACGATGCAGTAATCGCGTATATAATAGCTTGAACCACTGAAACTTTGTGACTGAAGTTATATTTCCCACAGGCTTCCTCCTCTACTCTACAAGCTCAAACACTCTTGACTTTGCCGCAGTCCACTAAAATAAACACGCACAAGTCTGGCCAATCAGTACAAACCCACAAAATCCCCGCCCAGTCTAAGCTGTGTAAACATCTGTCACACCTGCAAATGGGATCATCTTTTCCTTTTCAGCTGAAAAGATAACAGGACAACAACTCACCTGCAGTCAAGGATGACCTTGTATCCTGCTGACTCTTGTATGACTACTATGTCAGTACTGAGTCTCCTCTGGGGTATTTGGTAGAAAAATGATTTTGTCAGTTCAGCTGGGACCATAGTTACAATCACTTTGGGACAGCAGTAGGTAAGATCATATTAATGTCTTTCAGACTCTTAAAATCTCTGTTCTCCAGGTTGATTGATAATATCACAGTGTCCCCCACAAATGACTACCTATGGCGGCCCGCCATACAAACACCCCTGCCATGACCATGTAACAGCCTATTTTTAATAATCTACCATGGTGAAATATACGCTCACTTGAGATGAATTATTTTCACTTTTGAGTCTGTGCTGCCTCTCAGTGTCTCTTTCCCGCTTTAAACTGATTAATTTCTGGCAGCACTGGGAGGAAAGACCACATATGATGGGGAAACATGGATGAGTGTGTCCTGTCAATCTCATCTTTAATGGGTTTAACGTGTATATGAGTCTATGGAAGTCATGCATTATTTTCCTATTCTTCGTCCTGCCCTCCGAAAGTTACAGAAAGGTTTTAGTCTTTCTTTCAAAGTTATATTGTTTTCCATTCAGCACCAATGTTATTAAAGGCAGGATCTGCAGGAATTTTCATTACTGTTTGTTATCACACATCCAAACTGGGCTCCTCCTCCGTGGCTCAGTGCCAGCGGCATTGCGTGTCCACTGCCTCCAACCATAGCTATGCACATTCACCAGCCCAGTAAGCACCTGCTGCAACTGAGAGACTCAAAAACCATATACCTGACTTCCTGCAGGTAAATGAGGTATACTGCAAATATTATATCTCTCTTTCTCTGTGTTACAGCCATTGACGTAGCCACTCAGGATAGCTTCCCTCACTTGCTTTCATCACCACGCTAAGTCATGTGGCACTGTCACTGGCAGGTCAGGTCAGGACCATGCCTACTCTCCACCCAGAAACTTCCTGAATCAACCATAACATCAACATACAAGCAAAAGAAGGGACTGAGACAGAAACAGATGCTGACACACATGTGGAGGCTCAGAGATGACAGATGAGCAGGATTATTCCTGTAAAAGTTGCCATTTTGTTGATAAGGAAAATCCTGCAGACCCTACTTTTAACACTTTTAATATTTTGCACCATGTAGCAGTTCATCAGTATTGATTTTGTAAACCATGACTGAGCAGTAAACTGATTACTATTTGACCTTAATTAGTCACCGAATCAAAAATCACTATGCTCAGTATTTTGCTACTCAGCTTTTTTCCTACTCCTGCCCCTCTGCATACCAGAGCTTTGCAGGAAAAGACTCAAACACTAGCACAAACATGAACTCACTCAGATTAAGGCAGCTCTCCATCCACAACTGTAAAGTCCACATAACATCAACTAGTTGTTCTTGCAACAGAGTTTTCAGCTTATTTGGAGTTGTCATGTTGAAAAATCTGTTTCAACCTCACCTGGTGGATCTAGTAATAGGAAAAGAGATGCAGGGGAGGTGGGTCTTCAGCCTCTCTGCTAAGTGAGCTACAGTATGCCTGACTGTCAGTCAAAATAATACTCTTAAACCAGCACAAACTCTCAAGCCTCATATTTTCAAAATCAAGAAGTTCTACAAAAATTGTACTCCATACCTAAAAGCAGATATCTTTGCACATTTTCTCAAAGCTATTGAGTAAGTGGTCACTATGGATGCAGCCTAGACTGTGATTAACAGAGTGTTTCTAACTGAGGAAATACAACCATTTCATGCCTCATTTCAAGCCTCTTCTAATCAATATCTGGTGTAAAAGTACTGATTTCTCAAGTCATGAAAAAATTGGATAATGGGGGAATGAGAAGATTGTTATTGTGGAGGCAATGTAATCTGCTATGATAACCCTGATTCACTGAGAGCATTTATAATCTCTGTTCCTCACTTCTGTGACAACAAACCCTGTTTGCTCCACACAGGACCCACATTTTCCTGCTCAGTCAGCTCTTCTTACAGAATTGCCGATTCTATCAACTCCATAATAAGCTATTAGCTGATGATTGTGTTCTCAACGCTCCTTTTGTTATGATAAATGTATTAATTATTGTAGCTATAATTATCAGTGTATTGTTCTGCTATAATTAGGCTGTAACTAATGAATTTTAAGAACTTTTTACCCAATACAAAGATAATGGATTCTTCTGACTGTCTATAACTGCTCAAACTGCAAATACAGTCGTTGCTGTAGCTATAAATGTTCCCAGCACCCCATCTGTTTTGGTGCAATGAAAGCAGCCTCCATTTTGTTATAAGCTCAGCTCTCACTCTCATTGACCCAGAAATGTTTCCGGGCAGCTCAGCAGCCTGACAGGCAGCTTTGTTTAAGCCGACCTTGCAGCTCTCCATCATAAACACAAAGGTTAATGAAGGATGTTCACATTTAATAGGAACATACATTGGTGGCAATGCCTGCAACATCAGCTCCCTTGACATTATGAAGTGTTCCTTCAAGATAGTGTCATTGGCTTAAATTCTACTGTAGAGAAATCATCCTATTCTGATTTTGTGACTCTGTAAGCTGTGGTGCAGACTTTGTAGTCTATGTGCCTTGACTGGCTTTGTTCATGTTTCTTGGATGAGGCTTCTCTGTATGAGCATAGTTCTTGTTAATGAGTCTGGCTACGGCCAGTTAGGGAAATGAAGCAGATGCTTAATTTTCTCTTTCTCCTCTCCTCGGTGGATTGGCTGACTTTGGGATATTACACCCAAATTAGCCACTGAAGTGACAGTTTTTTTCTCTCATTAGCACGGTGTCAAGTGCAAATCAAAGCTTCTTCAAAATCTCCTTTTGCTTTTATCCAGGAAAACACGCACACACACATGCAGACTGACTCCTTATCCAACCATCATTTGACCTTCATCAGGAAGTGTGATTAATTCTGGAGCCACTTCAGGCACATTCCTAAGAGCAGGCTAACCTCTATGTAAACTGAGTCTGCAGCGCTAGCAGCCCTAAGGCCCCTGGCTCAGGTCTCCTTGTCATGTAACACCTAAAGACAGTCAAAGGTCAGGTGGTGCAGAAACAGAAGGGCCACAGATGGAGCTGCACCGCCTGGCCCTGCTCTGCCCCAGTGCTGTCACATCACCACACACTGAGTCCCTTGCAATCCCACCGTCTCACCCCCTCTGGGGCCTGGCTAACACACACAAACACAAGGACACACGGGGCAACGCATGTTCTTCTGGCTTCACACAGAAACACATAAACACCGCACACACATGTTGAGTGGATTAATGTGTGTGAACATGCACTTTGGTCAGATTCAAAGAAGTTAAAGTGGAGGTTTGCTGAGTGTGTCCACATTGACCCCCAGGCAGGATGATGAGCCTGGAGGCAGAGCAGGTGGTCAGGGTTTAACATGTTTCCTATAGTCCTTTGGACTTTCAGAATTTCAAGTTCCTGGCTTTCTGCCTATATTAAATATACATATGACCACAGTAAAAACATTTTAATTCACCAGACAGAGCAACACAAGGCTCTGGCTATAAAACACATTTGTTAAATCTCTTGTTAAATCTGTAATAATTCTGCAGAATATTTTTGGTTTTGGTAACAAGTCAGCTGTCAAAAATGTGGTCAATCCAAAACATCCCAGAGTTTCTAATGATGAACAGGCTTTAAATCAATGATAGATTTCTGGCTAAAGTTCAGGCTAAAGTTCAGACCTGAAATTTAACAGTCACATAAAACCAATGAGGTCAACAGCCTTTTACCATCCACAAAACTCTGTCCTCATAAATAAGAATTTTCAATGCTGTCTTTTGTGTTATGATACAGGGAGGATAGGTCAGTCAGGAGAAAATGAGACCAGAAGAGGAAGTTAAAAATGACATGCAGGAAGGGGGCTACTGGTTCAAACTGAGCCCTGGCGTCCTGCTCGTGGGCAACATCCTCTCTTTGTGGAACATGTAACTTTAGCTACTGGGCCAAACAGATCTCCCTGTTCCTGTTTATCTCAAAAATGTGTCCTCTGCACATTACTGTAAAAATATGAAAATACAGCACAGTATGATTCTACAAAATACAAAAAAAAACAAAGAAACAAAAACCCAGCAAACTAAACCAAAAGATGGGACACTAAAAAGGGATTTAGTTTGCTATGCTCCTCCACATTCTCAGACAAAAATCATAGATACAATGGTAGGTATCGATGCTAAATGTCGGCATAGTTTCACATTAGAAGATAAACGTGTGTCTGACTAATCCCCCAGCTCTCAGGCCTCAGGCTGCACTGGATGCTGGGTTTCGCACAGTTTATAATATCACAATTCTCAAAAGTCATGAGTGAAACAGACACATTTCCACCTCTCCTGGTTCAAGAGAGCAAGCCAATGGGGATGGAGGGGGGCTTTTGATTAAGTCTTTGTTAGAATAACAGATTGTGTATCATTACTCTGCAAGAGCGCTTCTCCATTCTCATGGTTTGAATTTCTTGTCTTCTTGAATTTGATCTCGCCTTCTTTTATGCACAATTCCTGAAATCTATTTTCTGTATCATTCTTTTTACCTTCACTGCTAATAGAGGTTTGAAGAAGAGAAAAACCGTCAAAATGTAATAACAGCTTTCAACAGCACTTCAGATGATAAAAACTCTCAAGAACACTTACCATTAATTTGTAATTATTCTAGCTTTATGCACCCTCCTCCACATCCTCTTCTCTCCTATCTTATTATTTCTCACTCCCACACCCAATTGGTGTATTGTATCTTTTCTTGGTTTGTGTGCTTGATTGATTGAATGTTTCTCATTTCGTTTGTTTTTCTTAAAAAAAAAATTCTCTTTGAAATCTGACCTGTTTGCTTGAATTCTCCTGTAAGGACAGCAGCTCTCATTTGAGCTTCTCCTGAAGAAGTTAGCTTGCAACCTCCATGGGAGTCAAGACCCCTGGGTTACTTTTCTGTGGGTTACTTTTCAGGAGGTTAAAAATGAAGATACCAAAAACTGAGAAAAAGATATTGGCTGAAACTCAGGCTCAGCTGTTGTTTAACCATCTAGCACATGTTTGCCAGTACACTGGACAGCTGTCAAAAAGTCATTTTCTCCTGAATGCAATGGTCTCTCCGGTGGAAATGCATCTTAGCTTCTGGAGTGCTGTTTGCTGCCTAAACTCATTTTAGGTGTATTCAGTTGTCAGTCATCGTAATTGCAAGTAATCTCCAAGATGACTGCCAGACAGCCACACTTATGAACTCTTGCTGACATAATCTTTTAATTATTCTATTCCTAGAGAACCCTAGAGGTAATGAATAAATTAATAAAAAACATGAAGTTATACAGTAATATCTAAGTAAAAAATAACACACAAATATAGTCCACTGAAATGGACATGTGTGTGTGTGTGCGTGTACATATATATATATATATATACACACACATATATACACACGTGTGTGTGTGTGTGTGTGTGTTTGTGTGTGTGTGTGCGTGTGTGTGTGTGTAAAGTGCTGATGGATAAAATATACAAGTGGAAAAGGCAAACTTTCCAAAATATAAGTCATCACATTGGAAAAAGGCACTGATACTGTTGAAGTAAATACTAAGCTTTCTTGGAGTTCTGGTCTCAACGGGTTTTAGTAAGCAGGGAGTCTATTTCTCAACATCATTTGGAGTTCACTGCTGCAACTCTGAGCATACTTGCGTATCAAGCTGGAGATTAGAGTGCAGTAGTAAGAAGTCACTGACTGTAACTGCAGAACACCTCAGTGTGATGCTTCACATCTCGATGTCAGTGCTGACTCTCCTGGCAGAAACTCTGATCTGCAGTTCAAGCAGGTGACGCCAACAGGTCCAGCGGGCAGGTTTGACAGGACCACGCTCCTATTAGACCCCAGACTTCATCTGTGAGGAAGGTCAGGATAATGATCTGATGCACAGTGATCAGTAGCTCCATGATTAGCACTGACAGCCTGATGACAGGAGTGCTCTGACAGCAAAAGCTGTAAAGGGGGAGGACCGGGTGTTGAGGAAGACAGAAGGAGAGGAAATGCAAAAAGCCTGAACCAAGGAACAAGATGTTCATACTGCAGTGTGACACGGTAATAAAAACTAATAATGATATTTTTTGTGGGTGAATATGTGATGGATATTTAGATGACATGATTGAAGGAAATTTAATCAATGTGCTATTTATAGCTCCAGAAAACAAATATTGAGGCATTTTCCTGTGCTGGTTAATACCACCAAAATTATTTCCCCCTTCAGTCTCCTTTTTTTCATCCCTTCTTCTCCTCTCCTCTGCCCCTCGACGCCACAATATGTCATGCAATGGATATAATTGCAATAATGCAATTTGGTTTGGAGGCGGATTGAGAGAATAATTGGACTCAACCCCAACGAAGTGACAGGCTAATGATTTAGTATGGCCACTGGCTATTGTGAGAAGCGAGCGCTTTCAACGCTACTGAGCTAATTTCCTCTGATGATGGTCTTAGCGCGTTGTCTTTGTGTCAGCACAGAGGAGCGCATGGCCATGAGGCCGACAGCTAGATGATGTAACCCACCCACCCAATGCCAAACAAACACATGTCTCTTGTCTAGCAGAAGCCACCCACTGTTCTCACATATTTTGCACCCAAATAGGCTTGATTTGTTGTAAAGATAAAACAAATCACAGGGCAAGACAGAGTCCAAAAAAGACCTCATCTCTATTCATTTTCCCTAGATGCATGGGCTCCGTAGGATGCCAGGGGGAGGGAAAGCATTTGCATAGCCATCATATCTTATTGCATAGTGTTACGGTGATACAGGACTGGGACTTTGTTTGCCTCTACATCCAGTTGGTTATGAATAAAACTGCAAATGTGTAAGTCTTTGAAGTAGAAACTATTCTGATGTCAAAATATACAATATGCCTGTGCAATGTTTGTGATGTTTTCTGATAAAAACAGGAAATATGCAGCCAAAGCATCTGATGGTGCAGCTGTACGAGTTCCTTCAAAGAGAAATTTGCATTTGAATAGCACGAGTGCCCATCACTTTCATGACAATAACAAGGCAGTGTGCTTTTTACCAGTGACCACAGAGGAGGGATGTCACATCTTGATACCTATTGTGTTAGATAAGATGAATGTGAGACTTCAAGACATTTTCTCCCACTCCTGCAAAGTACAGCTCAAGTGAAACAAGCACAGATAAGCTTGTTTCCCTGTCGGTGGACATGATGTGAATGTGGAGTGTGCAAGTCAAAAGAGGCTGTGAAACAGTGTGTGCTTGTGTCTGTATTTGGCTGTATGTGTGCACCCTTATATGTGTGTGTGTGTGAAAGAGAGAGACTAAAGCTCTAATCCAGGCTGATTAATTCATTTATATCAGCTTGTTTTATGAGCCCTGCAGCCTGCAAGATGAAAGGGTTACAGTCTGTGTGTGTGAGAGTGGATTATTAATGATTTTCATCCAGGTAAAGTGGGAAAATTTCAAACTCAACATTTGTTGTTTTTCTGACGTTTAGTGCCAGAGGCTCACAGAATGAAATGTTTTGCTATGACAGTGCTCTTCTTTGTACCCTTTTACTGACACACTATCTTTTTTCACTCTATCTCCCCATCCTTTCCTTTTTTATTTCAGCCTTTCCATTTTCCTCTTCTGCCCTACATCTTTCATCATTTCTTTCTTTTACTTCTCTATCTTATTCTTAGCAGCCATCTGCTCTTTTGTTCCTCCCTGGCTATGTTTTTGTCATGCACTGGTATAATGGCTTACCCACCATATCACACACACACACAAAAACAAGAAAAAAAATACTTCTGATGGAAAACATAGAGTTAGGGTGAAAGTGAATGGAAGAAAAACTACCCTGTGCTTGTGTAGAAATACCAGCACACTGAATTGAGGGCTAAAGGAAAGGAAAAAGCATTTATAAAGGTTAGCACCAGGAAAGCCTCCCTCCACCACTACTCATCCCCTCTCAGCCAGAATCAATGCTCCAAAATCCCCCAAAGCCAGATCCTCTTACATCCTATCAATTATTCAACCTGCCTCTTTTGTACAACCACTCCTGTTTACAAGGACTGCCTGGCCAATTGTAAATGTTTGCGTGCCCGCTGAGCCCCCCATCACCTCCCAGCCACACACGTTGATTACACAGTGATTTAGCTTGATTCTGCTGTTTCCCACCGACAACCCCCTCCTTCAACACCACTCACATCTGCGCTGACGGGACATCTGTCAGGCTGGCACAGAGGCAGCCGTGAAGGCAGATAGCCTCGAGCTATGAGGGCAAACAGGGTACAGGGGGGGTGAGAGACGCCAGTCACACGCCTGTATAGCTTGTTGTCTGGGCTGAGGTCTGGCTGAGGGCAGGACATCTGGCTGCTAGTCCCGGCAGATGTGCAGCAACGCTCAGGAGGCTTTGAAAGAATGTGTGTTAATGCCCGACTACAACAGCAGCAGGATAGCTGCCTCATTACAGGATAGTTGCCAACATTAAAGGCCCTTTTTGAGCTTTAAAAGTAGTCATTTACACCACCTTCAAGCAATGAGACCATACAGCCTCTGAACCTCTTCATAACAATATGTGATAAAAGATCTTTACAAAGCTTCAGCATGCTTGTCAGAAAAGGTGAAAAGTAACTTCAGCAGTTATAAACTTGGAGCCCTTTTTACTTTTAAAGCTTACTCATTCCTTTGTTTGCAACATATTTCACAAGGTTGCACACCACAGGTGCCGTACATGGTGCTGAAGGCCGGATGTGGTGTCCATGCCAGCTGTTGTTCCACCTGTGATGGATGTGTCATGCAGTTTAGTTAAATGTTTATTTTATCTGCTTTTCTTTAGAGTAAGGTCTAACCTTTTCCTTGATTATTCATCATCTACTGGACAGTATCTGCTATTCATACTGCTTCAGTTCAGGATGGTAGAAGAAAAAAAGAGCAGTCCTTTGAAAAATCTTCTGGATACACTTGTGTCTAATCAGTGTCCTCATCTGACATCAAAGCTCCTCTTTTCTTTCTTTTTAAAAGCTTTTTCGGTTTCTTTATTCCTCAAATCTAAATTGAACTGAAAAGGGCAACTTCATTTTATTTTGCACTGACACCTCTAAACAAATGATTACATGTACACTCATGTGGTACCTAGCCTCAAGGCTTCTTTATGCTTGATGTAACTTAACAGGACTCAAATTTATTCTAGATAATTCACACCTCTGCAATCTAAACAAGACTTTGGCCTAAGGTGAACAAACCTTTTAATAAAGCTGTATTCTTAATAAAGTGATACATTTTCTGGAATACACCTGGGGCTTTTGGGATGTCCTGGCAATTATTTAGCCCTGCCCCAGTTTGTTCCTACAGTCTGCTGGGGAAATCGTTTCATAAAACAGACAATTAAAGATTTACATAATGTGTTTCCAAAAGTTACTATCTCTGTATATATTTTTTGCCTTTAAATTTTCACAGACAGCGCACCTCCTTCTCCTCCAATAGTGAAAAATGAAGCCAAAATAGTACCTTGATGGTTGCTGATATATTTCACTGATGGAGCCAAGGCAAGCACAGAGGCATTGTGACAGACTGCAGAACTGACAATCACAACCCTCCCTCTCACAGAAACACACATAAACTTACAGATAAAATAATGAAACTTCTGATTATAGACTGGCACACTCTCTCCAAACATTCCTCATCTACTCTGCTAATCTGATTAATGTAGCGTGAGGCTACATTTGTCAATGACTCCCTTCTTTAAACAATAAATGATTCATTTTAACTTATCTTCTCAATCTATGAACACTTAGAAATAACTCACTATGATATCGTCAATTACAGTGGAAAAAAACATTAATATGATTTTTTTAAATGTATTTATTATAGTTACCTGGTTTGACTGACATTCAATCTGTTATGAAGCAGAAGGCTGACTTAAAAATTTCTACCGCAGTTGTTCATAAAGGAAAGCTCTAAAAGTTAAAGGTGAGGTCTGCAGGAATTTCCATTTCTGTTTGGAAACACAATATTTGAACTAGGCTCCTCCTCTGTGGCTCAAGAGTAGAGTACACCTGCTGCCTCCACTCAGCCCAGGAGGCACCTGCAGCATAGTGTTTCTACATGGGAGGAACTCAAAAGCTGTACACCTGACTTTCTGAAGATAAATGAGGTGTCCTGCTCATGTTATATCATTCTGTCTCTGTGTTATAGCCGCAAATGTCGCGACTCATGTCAGCTCTTTCACTTGCTATCACCAACACGGAAAGTCACTTATGCACTGAGTGCACAGTGATTAGATGGGGTCACCGCAGCTACTCCCTACCAAGAAAGTCCCAAGACAACCCATACATCACCATAAAGGCAGAAGAGGAGGTTCAGGCAGACACAGACACTGACACACATGTATAGAGGCCCATAGATTAAGATCAAGAAGGATTATCCACGTAAAAGTTGATATTTTGTTTTTAGGAAAATCCGGCAGACCCTACCTTTAAAGCTCCAAAAAGGAATGCCATTTTTCAGTTACATTGAGTTTAACAGTGCCACGATATGTATTTGACTCAGTTTAACAGACTTTGGTTGCTAAATTCAGTTGAATGAAAAACCTCTTTTATTAAGTCAGTCTTATCACGTTACAGTGCTGTTTCCCTTTGACGAAAAATGTATTTTTTGGCACCTTTATGTTAAAGTTTGGGTTGGCATACGGTTAGATGTGGATGGGTAAGGTTAGGGTTCCTCAACTATAGTTCACTTCCCCAATAATAAAGCTTCCTATTTGAGAACATCAAGTATTTAAGAAGGGTTCAGTCTGGTAAGTAAATATAGCATAATATCAGTGTTACTTGGGGCATCTCTACTAAAGCTGTGCTCATTGAAAGCTAGCAAAAAGAAGAGTGAGGTGTTTTCTCAAAGCTATTGCATCACTTTGATCCCAGATTGATATGCCACTCATGCTGTAATGTCTGTTTTAGATTTATATTGCTCATTTGAGGATCATATTTAAGTTTTGCTGAAAGTGGAATTAAAAAAAAAAATGCTTGGCTCTTGATAACACTACATTTACCAGCGTTTTGGAAACCTGTGCGGTCTCTCCCTGCAGTGACTTTAAAAGTGAGGCAGTTGGATCACAGAGGCAGCGGAACTAATTGTTTCTGTGCGTTTGATCCTCCCTTGTTCTGTCTCATCACTCTCTCCATACCTCACATGCCAGGGAAATTTATGAGGACACTGCGTCTCCACCCAACAAACCAGACAGGGTAGATTTCTCAGGCAAACAAACCATTAATTTGGTAAATAAGGAAGGAGTTGCACATTTGGATAATTAATCATGAATAATGCATTCTTAGTTGTTGTTATCACTGATGTAAAAACAGAAACATTTACTGGAAGAGTATCCTCACACCTCATATGTATGCTGTTTGTCTGAGAAAGTTTACAATGGGTGTAAACTTAATGTTTCTCTGTGTTGTTGTGTTCTCACAAGTCAGGGAGCCACATACAGAGTGGTTGGCAGAAGTGTCACAGCTATGCAAGTGCAATTCCTTCAAAAATAAGCTTTAAATAGCGTTGTTCCTGAACCACACCTGCTGGGTGACAGAAGTGACACTTTACCCTTGCACCCCTTCAGCTCATGATATTGTCATGTATTCACAGTATGTATAAATTGTGATAATTTTAGTCGGGGAAATTGAATACTCTGTATATCACATATTATGGAACACATAGTATTTCACAGCATCAAATCATACAGTGTCTGATAGCTTCTTTGGGTGTTATCAGCAGGGTTTTTTTGTATCTCATAGCACAAAGAGGGACAAAATCAAATTTACATTCAAATATAAATTGCCTAAATTGGTTGCTTGGTTATCTGTCCCCCACTGTTGTGCAAGCAGAGCTAAAGCACACACACATTCAAAGAGTAGTGTAGATGAAAATATAATAACACATATGCATGCGATACAAATGGCACAATAGCAGTGGGCAGTTGATTTGCAAGTGTGTTTTTCCTGCAGCCTCCAAAACATTCACGCACACACACACACACACACATGCACCCCGGGGCGCCTTCTTTATCAGTGCCGCTCACACTAGCACTGACACATGCATTGCCAAGACTAGCAGGCTACAGCCATGCTAATGTAGCCCGTTAGTCTAACAAAGGCTCAGGTCAATGGAGCCTCCAGTGGCTAATTGCCTCAGTGAGATAAGTGAGTTTGACGACGCAGCAAGGAACGGCTCAGCGAAAAGGGAGCAGTGAGGGAGAAGATGTTAATGAATCCCCCGTTCACTCCACCGTCAATATCGGCCCGTCGCAGGCCCGCCGCAAAATGAATATTAAAGACACTTTTGATTGTTTGCTGTTTTTTTGTGTGTGGTTTCACTGAATATTTAATGGGTTGTTTTGTGGTGTTTTTGTCACATTTTCTATGCTGGGTAAGAGAGTGGAGCTAATGCAATTAATCCCCACGCCTTCACCTAATGGCTAACCAGCTGTGGTAGCCAGTGAAGTCACATGGCCACGCCGCAATAATCTCACAGACTGCACTGAAATACTCAATGAAGGGGACTAACAGCATTGTGTTTTCAAGTTAGCTGAGTGGTGATAAAGGCCTGATTTCTGCTGGAAAGAGTCTAAATAGTGTATATTTGAGAGTTTGTACACACGTCTGAGCCCATCAGAGTAATTATACGTCATGGTTGTTAGACTGAAGATTTGATCTTTTGAAGAAAACATTTTGGTTTGAGTTGATTTCTTCCTTCTGAAGAGACAGCGACAAGAGCAGCGATTGCCATCCCGAAATGATCATGCAGATCAGCTCTTCTTCATCAGCTAATCTCCCTCTGACTTATATTAAATCAATGTCAATTTTTAGACAGCGGGACTCAGAGTCTGCTCCCTCTTCGGTGGCAAAGCTCTCTTTTCCCTGAGTCGACTCGAGTTGTCACAAATCTCTCTGCCTCTGACAAACTCACTTCATCTGAAGATTACCATTCTCGCTGAACATGAATCCATAAACCCATATTTCCTGGATATGGCTGGAGGCTAATACAAATTGGACTTGACAAAAGATGATGCATAAGCCAAGACAACGCTGTTTCATCCCTTTATTTCTCCCTCTCTTGGTACCCATTGTGTGAATTGTCATAGAGTGTGATGATAGACTATTGGAGGCGTTTGGTTTGACGAAGCAAGTGGCCTCTTGGGGAAACACCAGGGCCCTGTTCGTAAACAAATCCATACTTAAAATACTCTTCACACTTTCCCTCTCTCTCAGACGCCATAGCCATACTTCTTTATCTCTGTTTTTCTTTCAGGCAGCTCATCCGTGGTCCTCTGTTTTCCATTTTCACTCAAACTGCCTATCCGGCACTCATTAGCATGTTGTTCTGCATTCATGGCCTCCATGCTGTTTGTTTGCTTCTGTAGGTCCTGCCCTCTGGATCTAACCAGTTGCTTACCCATGGAGATGAAAGCAACCAGCCTCTGTGGGACATTTGGTAGGTTAGACCCCTGTTGACACACTACAGACAGTTTAGAAAAACAAGAGCTGTTAAATCGAATAATATCTCTGTGAGTGCAATTGTCACCGTGTGTAGACTTCTGTCATTGTTTATGAGCCAGCTAGTAACACGGATGATGGGAGTGGTTTTGAATAGTTTTGCTGCAAAGACGAGAAAATGCATAGACCTTACAAGGGTTCTTATACCTGCTGAATTTTCATGGCATGTAACATCTCATTAAAGGTGAATATGTAAATTTAAAATCCCTCCAAGACACCTTCAGGCCTCTTATGAGTTCAGTCATTTTCCTTCGCATAAATCTGCAGAGGAGGAGTGAGAGTCTGCTTTACTGCATAGCCGTCCAGTCTGCACAAAAGCTGCAAATATACTCACTATGCTTTCTGCAGATTTTGTTCTTAAATAGAGGTGACCTGAGATGAGCTGTGAATCTGTTCCAGCTCAAGTCGTAGCGTGGTTGGAACTAAAGTTGGACTTACAGCGTCAAACCAGAGCCGCGAGGGAGCAGCGCAACGCAAATTGTCCTCAAATATTGATTCTGCTGCAGAGAGCCTTGTGAGGATGGAGACAAGGCGCCAGGCTCATCTGCAGAACAGCAAAACTCAGAGGGAGAGAGAGAGAGGATGAGGAGAGATAGTCGAAGAGGTAGGGATTGAGTAAAGGAGGGAGAATGAGGACAGGAAACAGAGCCCTCACATGGTCCGTTTCTGTAAAGCTTTGAAGAAATTTAGTTTTGTCTCAGCTGTAATTAAGTCTTGTGACTGTCTAGTTCTCCTGCTATAGTAGGTGTACATAAATGTGAGCTGTGTGAAGTTTGTGTGAGTATAGCTTTATTTTCTTGGGTGCAAATGCAGAGACTCATTGTATTCCCACTCCAAATGGACCATTGTTGCTGAGACACTGTTCAAGGAAAGAGGGCATTGTGGTGTGACTGTAGGCCTAAAAATATTCCATGTCAGCAGTCCCGAGAGGAGCCCAGTGCTATCCAGGCCTCTCAGTAATGAGAGAGTGGAGCTGCCTGCCACTGGTAGCCCTGCTGTCCCCGAGCTCCCTCCGGCTCAGAGCTCAGCTCTGGTGCTGGCGCTGGAGAGGCAGCAGCTCAGCTCCCACAGATTTATCATAGCCCACAAAGCAGCATGTCTGAAAGCAGAGGCTCTCATTCGCAGAGGAGCAGCCTCCCGACGGGCTAACCCCTGGGCACAGTGACCCGACACATTCACATATCAGAGAGGCAGACAGAAACAGTTTGAGAAAGACTTGCGCTTGGATATGTGTCTGCGAGAGAAAATTGGATTTGGAAAGCATTAGGGCGAAAAAGTAGCACACTCATACACACGGCTAAGAAATGAAGTTTTAACTGTGCCATCTTCTGCGTGATATGCAATGTGGCAGCAAAGAGAGACAAACAGAAGGAGCCAGAGTAAATCTGAAGTTAAGAGATATAGAGTAGCTCTGTGGGGATTTTGGCCATTGTGCTCAGAAAGTAAATGTTCTACCCAAGATTTTACAAAAGACATTTTTCTCAAAGGGTGAGCTGCATTAAAAGCAAAGAAAGCTGAGCCGGTTAAGCTATCAGGGGCAATTAAATACATGTAGTGTTGAGGGTGAAAACACACACTGCATCTTCACTGGAAAGCATCTGTAACTCCATTAACGGAGTTGTTTCCCATTTGAAGTTCTTTTATAAAAGAGAAACCTAAAAGTGTGGAAAGAGAAAAATAACATTACATTGAAAGAACAACATACAGACAGCTGATCCTCCTTTTGTGAACATTTTATGGGCCTCCTTTTAACAGTTAACATAAGAGATGTCACAGTTTGAATAGAAGAGAGATCAAAGATATCTAACTTTGAAGGCTGAGCTTGAAAAAGTCCTTTGGGCTAAAGGAAAAATGAGACGGATGAATAACACTTTGCTACTTTATATTGTTCCAAGCTGTATGTAAGCACGGCTCAATTGTATGAGCCATTTTTTCCAATAACTACTCAGGGATAAGGGGGAGTGGTATTTATGTATATATTTATATATTTATCTACTTCAAGTTTCAGACATTTTACAAAATGCTTCAATTTCATGTGACATCCACAGTAAAGGATGGGATATCTAGAAAAACAAAACATTCCCCAATGGTTTCAACTAGTGCAAATATCTTACATGAATTTTTAATACGCTGTAATGTTCCTACACTGCAATTCCTAATTAGAACTGCAAAATGCTCCCGCAAAACAGTCTTTATGTTGTGACTTGACCCACAAGAGCAATTGGAGGCTAATTTGCTATTTGCTAGTTATCAGCTACTATCACTTTCATTTCTCCCAGATCAACCCTAACCAGTGTATCTCTGTAGAAGCTCTACACAGACTAAAGGGTTCAGACTTTGTCCTAGTGCTCAACTCACACTTGTTGAAATATATATGCTTATTCAGTGTTTCAAATAGACCTTTTTTTTTTACCAGTCCAAGCTTTATCCTTCATTTATAAAGAAGAGTCCATTAGTGTCCAGACGTACCCTGGGTGTCCATGATTGTAGGCCATTGGTCTCAAAAAGCAGCATCCTGTGACTGTGTCATGTTTGGCTCCATTTAGCCAAATGCTGATAGTTTGTGTTTCATATTTTTTATCCCATTTTTTGGTGATGGATGGCCTGACAGCAGTCCTTTTTCTTGATATTTTTCCCATCCTACAGTAAGTATGTGTGAGTCATCCATCTCTTCCGCATGGAGAGTTTCAGGTTTCCTCGTGGTGTGCAGGCTCTCTTGCTATCGTGTGACCTACAAAGAAAAGCATACAACAGATGAGAGAAAAAGAATCAGTGTCACCCCAACATGTAATTACAGGAAGTGACTCAGTCTAGATAAACAGTTTCCATTTAAATAACCAATCAGGAGAGAGCGGAGAGTGCTCCAAATAAGAACATTTGTTCTGTATTTCTGGCTCTATGTCTTTCTTCTTTCAATTGCAAATGTTTGTTTTGCAGCCTAGAAGGCTGACTGAGTGCGTGGACTAACTGCTGAAGCTGGATTTCACATGTCTCTGAGCTGTAATGGTTTGTTTTCAATTGGGCAGTAAGTTGAAGGCGTGTAATTGGAGATATATGGAGCTTGTTTTCTGTAAACAAACCTTATCCAACATGTATTTATCAAGGAAAGACATTTTTGCATTTTCCCCTAAATGTGTGTTTTCTTCCTGCATATTCTGTGAATGTTTGACCCTGAAGAAAGACATCTGATATGGGACGTGAAAATATCTGTCTATTCTGCGGCATCTTTGCTGTTCCTTGTTAAACACAATCCGGAGCCTCGGTCAGGCAATCTTTGCATCTTTCTGCTGCACACCTACGCCACGTAGGAGTGAAAATAGATGGACAGATACAGATCATCATGGTGAATGAGACTCTGAGGTGGAGAAAAGAGGTCAGAGGTAGAAAGAGAGATGCAGGATAAAGAAAAGAAAGAAACTGAGGGAGCAAGAGAGCAGGGCCATTCGAGCGGTTGCCAGGGAATCGATGTCTCATTGCAACTATCTTCAGTGACATCTGCCATCAAGTCTCCAAGTAACTGCTCCCCAGTCCCAAAGCACCTTGGAAATGCGCAATTAATGTCCATTGATGCAGTCAGCCATTGGTTCCTCACCCCCCCTCAGCTGATCTGCTAGTCAGACAGGGTGAAAGAAAGGAGAGACGAGAAGAAGAGGAGATGGCAACGTGTAACAGAAAGAGGATAATTGCACCTATAGGTCCCAGGGTTGGTGTTGGGCCCAGGGTCATTAATTCCACTGCCTGTGACGGAGCCCAGCAGGTCCTCTGTTCCTCAGTCTATCCCACTCACCAATTTAATTATGACTCTTAATTGTAGTGCCTCGGTGGAAGGCCCCCACCATAATGCATTCTAATGAATGCGACAGATGTTGTGCTCTTATGCCATCTCTCAAGCAATTACTCTTATGGCGCCTGTGCTGCTTTCCTCGCAACAGTTTTGTTTTTTATGTTTCACCTGTAAATAAAGTGCACCTGCTCCATCTTTCTGCACACATACTGCCAATTGTATGTACACACCCTGCTGTTGTCAGTCCTGCAAATTAACTTTCACACTTCAACAGTTTGCAAAGCGCCATGAAGGACCCCTCATATAAATCAATTTATCTCATCTGAATCGAGTCAGTTATCATGTCGTAACACCTGTTGTTAAGAGTACACAAAGGTCTTGTGCTTCTTCCATCTTTTTATGCCTGTTAACTTGCTTGTTTGTTTTCATGAATCTTTGATGAACAGACTCAGTTATGGCAGATAAGCCCTTACAGTCGGGTGTGTTTGTTAATGAGTTCTGTCATTTTCCAAGATTTCTTCATGATGTTTTCAAATTAGAGCTTCAATTAATCTACACTGATTTACAGGCATTTCTATTTTCAAATAGGTTTTGTTGGTAAGATTATCAGTGACTTGTTTGGTAATCACCTCAGAGTTTTTTTAAATGTCAGATTATGTGCAAAAGCAATAAGAGTCATTCAGTTGAAAGTTTGTTTACCAGACACAAATTGAGCAAAGATGTTTCACAGAGAGGGAAAAAATCAATTTAATTGAAGATCCTGCTCGATTCTGGCAGCATCAAATGTGAGTGAAGCTGAGAGATGCTTAGAAATATTTCTTTTATTCGTTTTGGACACTGTGTCTTTCTCAGGGGACTTTAAGGTTACAAGCTTTGTTGTTGCTCACAAATTAAAAGTTAACCAAGATACTACAATAAATTGGAATTTGCAGGAAAGAAGTGGGTGACTCTGTGTGAGCTTAGAAGAAGTCACAGATGAGAAACAAAAGGAAAAATAAACAGGCCTGCATCTCACCTTGGTGGTTTTGACTTTGTTGCCAGTACTGCAGGACCAGCCAGTCAGATCAGGAAGGACCTTACACTCCTCTCCATCCATGCACGGCTGCATGTGGCACCACCACTTCTGGGCTACAATTGAAGCTGGAGCAGCATGGAGGGAAATACAGACTGCAGGTCAGTAAAAACAGGAAAATAAAGATGAAGAGTGCTGAATTAATGGCGAAGAATGGTTAGAGCCAAATAATAGCATAAAGCATCCCCAAAACACTTTAAGCTACAAAATAACTCAGTGAATCAGTGTAAGTACATTTTAGTTTATATCCACAGCCAGAATGAACTTTGTAATTTAAATAACAGCAGGTCCTGCCTATTTTAGCAGTCTGACTGTCACTGTCCATGGTGCAGATCCTGCTGCTTCCTGCTGGAGGAGCACAAACAGACAAACTTACACTAGCATCACTGAGACGTCATATGATCTTTCCATTAGTACTAATATTACTGTGGTTGTCTTTGTTATAAACATGTTTATATCAGTTACCTATTACCTATTACAATCAAATCAATGTGATCCTCTAAAAATTGGAATCTTAAAGCCAGTTTAGAGTAGGACGGTCTGACACCCTCAGTGGGAGAGATAAATGTTTTTGAGATAATAATAATGAAATAAATTAAAAAAGAAAAACATGACACAATATTTCCTCTCGAGGCAGCAATGACTTCTATGGTTCTTGAAAGGGTTCAACCAGTCAGATGTGCTTTTACTGATCTCTTTGGGGTTTTTGTTGAGATCTTCCTTCCTGTAATTCAAGCAAAATAACTGCCTTTAAATAAATGTCCCATTTGTTTCTAATATGGAGAGGAAAAAGGCACATTTACACAACCAGCTAATGAGTATTATTCCTGTTACATAATAAAGAGAGCAAGAACAAGATTATGATAAAGCAGTGCTATCTCTCTGAAACAGGCATGCTCTCATGTATCCAAGACAAGACCCTAGTGTTTTTGTTCATTTATTGTTCAATTTCCGCAGCCTTTTAACAACCTGCTGCATCTTGTCTGTTATCTGAATTAAGTTCCAAACTTGACTTAACAATGCAATTCTGCATAAAATTATTTCTGGGTCGAAGCAACTATCCTATGCTCTAATGCTTTCTTTATCATTGTTCTTATCTGATCAATAAGAGTTTAAATCAGCCTTCACTTGATCATTTGTACCAACATCTATGTGACTGGAAAGGGAAGAAAAGATGGTCTGATTTGGCTTCCCCAGTTTATTTTTCAAACAACTAAGGAAACCTGAAAAAAGCTTGCATGAAGCCTTAATTTAGTCTTTACAGAGTGATAGATCCTGATGCATCGCTCACTGACATGAATTACAATTAAGTTATGAAAATTAAATAATCATTTCAGTTTCAACACGGATGATGATAACAGGCTACACATGTAAAAATAACGTTTAGAAAAGCAAAAGATGACATAAAAGTCGTGTGTTCACAATGATCACAGATCTCACACTGTCTGCAGCCAGTGGATGAGGGGATGCTGTTTCTCATCCAGCAGCTCAGTTTACAGATATGTGCTTATTTTTCACATCAGTGGAGAATAGAGCAAAAAAAGGAACACATAAGCAAATTTTGTTTGATTGTTTGACCTACACCATTTTATCTGGGTGATTGTCTTTTGTGAGCTGAAACTTAAAAACTTTTTGTTAACAACTGTGCAGATAAGAAGATGACATCTCCCCTTCATACATGCTGTAAAGTGTTTTGTTATTGTACTGTCTTTTTATACAAAAGAATATGCACATAAATGTCAGTGTATGAAAGATTTGAGGAGTCTTGCCAGTTGTGATTTTTTTAAATTATTTTTATTTTCATTTATTTATTCATTCATTCATTTTGACACCAATTTTTAAGTATTTTCAAAAGTTCCAAGATCAACCCAGTAAGGCCAAGTGACTTGGTTGAGATGTTGAGGAGGTTTCACCTCTCCTCTGAAAGGCTTAGAAACTTCTGCACGGAGCTAGAAAATATAAGCCTCACAGGGTCATGGTCATGAGTCTCGGAGCGATGTTACAAGAGTCGTTAACACAGTTTAGAAGTCCTTTGGGTTTTTGGTCATCTGAGTTCATGCTTGTTCCTCAGTATTGTTGGTGTCACATGATCTTTGATGTGAGTGTAGCAGTAGTGTCTGAGTCCAAGGAAAAGTTTTTTCATGTTTAACATCAGTGGCTTCATTTTTCAGCCCACTTTTTCCCCGTCCAGAATCTGAATATTTTTGGCTGTGGAAGTTACCGTTGTCCTCGAGATTTAAATGTGCAGCTGAGTCCTGGCCTATGGAATTGACTCCTCTGTTGAGCCAAGCGCCTTTGGAGCAGTTGCTTATTTTCACCGATTTACATTCCTCTGCAGTCCTCGCTGCACTGTGCGGCATAAACTACATTACTCCCTCTGTGTTGTGGTTTTCTCTCCTTAAGGTGAACTAGTTTATCTCTACCAAGGCCAGTTGTCTACTTGGATTAACAACTAACTCTGGGATGACCATGACTTGGCAGACTGAGAACCTTCATACATGTGTCTCAAAATGACAACTTTATTCCTGTTGTCACTTTTTTTTTTTTTTTTTTTAAGATTTAAATATCTTTCTTTGCTTTCTCTTTTTCATCTCTTCTTAGCTAGTATATAGAGAAAGACATAATTGTAGTGGACTTTTTCTGCAATCAAATCCCCTTCATTGTTTCTGTCTGTGTGTAAGAAAAAGAGTAAAACACAGCTTCAGAACTTGGCTTGTTCTACAGCTAATCCAGTGTTAAAACCCAAAGATTTCTCATGTCTCAACAGCTGACACTCAAATCTCCTAGATCATCTGACCCACTGTCTAGACAGCCGACAGCCCGACAGCTGAGAATAACTCAATTCTCTGTCTCCTAACTCATCATCCATCCACCCCTCTGTCTCAAGTGTGGGCGCAGGAGGGATAAAAGAGTGCGCCCATTTCTCCAACTTCATTAAACTAGTGGATTGATAGTGTTTTGAAATATATTTTTTCTTTATCTCTAGTGACTACTGTTCTTAACAAAGGGAGGAGATGAGGTAGTATTGGCAGGGGGGAAAGACTTTCGACTGCATAATGTGAAAGAACATGGAAAGATCCTTTTAAGCATCACATAAGAAGTGAGAGGGAAGGAATACAGCTAAATGATAGGTGTTCATGGAAAAACATCTTTGTAGAGTGGAAATGAGTGGTTTTGGGAACTAAGAGGCAGACAGAGAGATGGGTAAGGAAGAAAGAGGCTCTTTGAGGATGACTGCTACCAGGTCTTACAGAGGAGAGAACAGATAGGTAAGTAACAAGACTGAAGTAGAGTGGAAAATAGGCCGTACAAATCTAATGGCAGAGGTAGGAAGACATGCAGAGAAAAGAGGAAACATGAAGATGCCAAGTTACACAAAAACAACAGCAATCACTGGGTGCACTGCTGAACACACTGTTATGATGCATGGGCTCCGAGGCAGCAAGTGGTTCTAAAAACCAATGGCTGTGTAATGCTCGTTAATGTGGCCATTATGGTGCCGACGACAGTGCTGTACACAGGGAGAGTGTTATTTAGAGCTAATGGGCATGGCCTATGAGTGCCATTACTGCGTTAGTGTTCACTCCAGCTTATCTCATGCTGTATTTGGGGGGCGGGTCAAGAGTGACACATAAGCACCTGCCTTTCAAGTCAGACATTAACGTAAACCAGGGAGAGACCTGTGATGTCATGCGTAGTTCAGATGTTAGACAGCACTTACACAGACAGAGTGGACTCCACAACTCAATGATAAAGAGATTACAGAGGCACTAAGTGTTTCTGTAGTAGTTAATTCTGAGATCATTACCTCTGGGACTACTTTTTTCTACGCCCTACTTACAGTAAATGCAGAGGCGGGTGGCGGGTCTTAGATAGAGTCATTCTACTCCTGTGAGGCCAATGAGATCAGCAGACCGTACTATTAACAACAGCTGATCTCAAGACTGATCTAAAGACTAGATTGATTCTTTGTTCTTAAAGTCAAAACATTTGATGCAGAATCTAAACGTTATGGAACAACTCAAGTACTTTCTCTGGCAATTTGACCATGTAGAACACCTTACACCTCATGTCACAAACACCCACTGACAACACATTTATACACTTATGGCAAAGGCTGAAATGTAGAGTCCATCAGTTTTGGACTAATCCCACCACACAGCGTAAGAATGTGTCCAAGGACACTTAAGCGTGTGCACAGCAGGGCCTGGGATTAAACCCTCAAACCAGATAAAGTGACTACCTCTTTACTGCCACTTAGCCAAAGCTGTGTAATGACAGGAAACTAAAGCAAAAGGCTAGTTAGCCGGACTTAGCTGTTTCATCTGGTGTAGCTTCACATGTGTGGATGATCAGAGGGGGAGACAAGATGTGGATGTAATGTCAGGGGAGTTGCAAAACCATCCTTTATTGGCATCTATGTTAAAATGTGTACCCCCTTCCTCCCGGATCTCTCATGGTAATTTACAAGATGGCAGACAGCCACATCTGTTGGGTTTTTACTCTTACAAGTGTAGATTAAGTCATGCTACTTTGGGGTTAGGTAGGTTAAACCAACCTGTTTTACATGTTATTGATGTTAGTAATTTTCAGAATTCCCAGGCAGTTTTGCAGTTTCTCAGAGTCTCTGGCCTTTGAATTATATATGTTTTAAGGCATTGTATGCAGGACTTCTGTCAAGTTTCGTTTGGCTGTTTACATACAACATCCAAACTGGGCTCCACCTGCATGGCTCAGCGTCAGCTGCAGCACGTGCTCACTGCCTCCGATTGTTGCTAATAGCATGGCTATCAGTCGGACCTTCATGAACACATCATAAAAAGTAAAAAATAGCCTTGACTTAGCTAGCCTGACTTCCTGCAGGTAAATAAGGTATGTTGCAAATTGTATCATTATTTCACAGTATTAAGGCTGCTATCGTGGCTGCTCCGGATAATTTCTCCCATTTGCTATCAATACACAAAGTTACTTGCGTACTGGGTGCGCTGTGATTGGCTGGTCACCACGACTACTCTCCTCCCAGAAACATCCCAATCCCCATCCCGGTGAGGAGGGGGTAGAGGCAGATGCAGCCACTGACACACATGTATAGAGACCCATAGATGACAATTGAGTAGGATTATACCTTTAAAAATCAACATTTCACTTTTTAGTGAAACCATAACATACCATGCATGTGCTGTGCAGTCATATGGAAAGTAGCAATCTTCTAATCAAAGCATGTAAGATGTCAATCAAGCAGAATTCATAAAAGATGTTCATACCTTTTTCACTGTGACTTGCCAGCTTCATTTTACAAACACTTTCCCATGACCTAAATACACAATTTCCTCATTATTCCTAAGGAGTGGTAAACCCTTGAAGAGCATAAAGGACTTAAAAGGCAGAGCCAGCTCTCTGCTTTCAGAGTGTCTCAGTTAATAATAAACTTTTTGTCTTTCACTCACTTCATTCAGCTGCTCATCAAGTAAATGGAAAACTGCATCACTAAGAAGTTCTGGAAATAGAATGGGATGAATGTAATATCAGAAACGTGAACAACAGTCCCGTACCTCCATGCATACCTACTCTAATTGCATCAGTCTTATTAGGAGTCTACATATTCAGAAGGTGAATATGCTAATTAAAGAGGTTTACAGCTCAGGCATTCATTTCATCACAGTTACTCTCAGCTCATTACGATGGAATCTGTGCTCAACATTTTTCCCTTTTAAGTTCGCTCAAACTTTTAGCAGAGGCACAGCTGAGGGCGAACGTCTAGACGCAGCTTTACTTTAGGTGCAGGTGATTAAGCAACACAAGGGACTGGGGGCAATGTTATTCCCCAGGTTCCCACCTACTCTCTGGGGTTCTCTAAATAAGATCTGCGGAGGTTTCAAGCTACGAGGCTGCCTACAGCTCTGTCTCTCCTCCTACTGATCACTGCACGTCAATCTCACACAGGCATGATAAATGTCTCTCGTTGTGAGGCAGGTTGTGGATATAGCTTTTTATTTTTGTTTGTGTATGTGAGCAAGTGCCTGAGTTTATATGAGCCAACACATCTGCTATTTATTTCCTCCTGCAACACTGTGTGCATTGTCATTGTAATGTTTGTGACATCAAGTGGGCAAAACTGAAACTGCAGGTGCCACATGTTCATTTCCTGACTTTATACGGACACATGCTGTTTGCTGTAGTGAACACAGCTGCAGATTACAAACCTGTAAATTGAAATGTTCTCCAAGAGGTAAGTATGAAAATTATTTATATTTACATACATACATAGAAAGGCTCAAACTCCACAGGTACTTGAATGCTACTTTTGCATAACTCTAAATCTAGACTTTTTTCCACTTGAGGAAAAATATAGAATTTTCACAATAAATTAAACATGGTAATGATTTTTACTCTAGAGTACACACTTTTTCTGGTATATCTCTCTAAGTGCTGCATGGGTAAATAAAAATACTTTTGTAGGAGCACTCCAAGTGAGAAAATTTATCACCAGAGTGGCAAAGTAACACTACTATCAGACAACAAAACCAGAGGATGTGTGTGTCATACTAGAACTCACTGTCACAGACCTTGCACATTAAAAGTGTCTTCCATCACCTCTGACTCTTACATCTTAAGTCATTCAAGCCATATAAAAGAATAACAAATTAGTATTTGATATAGCAAACCCAATTTCTGTGTCTCCAATTGTGTCATTCAGATGTAGCCTGTTAGATGTACAGCAGGGCATGCTAATACAATCAGGGCACTCAGGCATACAGCTGCAAGAGTATTACCCATTAATACTTCACAAAGGCACTCACTCTGTGGAGCAGCGCAAAGTGCAACGGGGAATTACTTTGACTTTGCACTCGTGTGTATGCACATTTAGATATCTGGAGAGCCTGTTGTTGTTCACATATAGAGGCCTTTGTGTGTTTCTTTGAGTGTAGATGTATGCTTTCTTCACTGTGCAGTGAGTGTCAGGCATAAAAGCAAAATCACAGGCCATCCTGTGGCCTTGCTCCCCGGTCATTAATATTTAAAGAGAGTATGATGCACCTTTACACTCATACACGCGCACAGGCTCAAACATACACACACAATCACAACTACACAAAGAAGGAGGTGAGGAAGGACCCAGAGGTATGGATACCCTGAGGCACTGTAACTGTTCCACTCAGTGATCCTGCAGAGTAAAGGCAGTCGGAGAGGGACATCTATCTCTTTCTACAATGATTTACTCTCACTGTATCTCTGTTGGCACAGCTCACACAGTCATGCCAGGACCCCCAGGTATGCATGAGGAGGCAACAGGAATGGAAAAACTGACTGAAAGAAGATTATACACAGTGAAGGGTTACACTCACAAAGAGAAACGGGGCTGATAAAAAGACAGCAGCGTGACATTATGGAGCCGATATTGCAATAAACAGGTAATGTAGAAAAGGTAGATGTGTGCTGAAACACTTAACTAGATTCCATTGCTCGGTCACGGACCACAACTTTGTCTGTCACAGGGTTTCACAAATGACACACCACACTAAATCCACTGTTTTTATCAGGTTTTAACACCCTGCTGCCTTTCTCCACCAACAAACACACCTGAATGGCTGTTTGCAGATCTTAAGTCCTTTCATTCTTGTAAAGTCACTACACTTTGGGCTGGCAGATTACTCCGGGTCCAGCACTGTGTGGCACTCTACTACATCAGTTAACTTTAGTGTGTCTATCATTAAAACAGTACAAAATGCATTACAGAAATGTCTTGTATTTAATATTCACAATCGCACTTTGAAAGTGGCTTGAGAAACAACAGAATGACCCCACGGCATTCAAAGGGGTTTATTGGGGTGACCAAATGTCCGTTTTTGTCCAGACATGTCCTCCTGTTTAGTAGTAAAACATGTCTGGGAGGACAAAATTCCCCAAAATGTCCAGGTTTTCCTCAGCTTGTTCAGTCTGCAAACAACTGACATTTATAATAAAGCACTGCACTGGGCCACTGACACTATTCTGGTGCATGAACCTGTCAAGGTGTTGAGCATGCAGGAAACATGCTCTGACTGCTTGTGTTGCAAAATTAGACAGAAAATGTAGGAGTGGAAATGCACTTTCAAAGATAAACTGCAGATGTATAGTAGTACCACTATTTTCGTTGTGGTCGTGACCAGTGAGAGGCACCATGTGCAAATCTGGCACCTTTGTGTCGGCAAAAAATTTAAACATTTTAAAATCTGAATTACTCTTCAATCAAGGTTTTAAGGCTTATTTATATTTTTGCAGAAGAAAAATACATGTTTTTTTGTTATTAGTTAAGTGTGTGGTGATACGTTTTTACTCACATTTCATCCATTTCTGCCAGTTGCAAAAAAAAAAAAGACAACTTGGCTGTGTTGAGATTTTTTGGCCATATTAAGTCAAAATTGTAAGATAAGAGTCAAACTGTTGAGATCAAAAGTAGAAACATTGTGATAAGAAGAAAAAATATTAAGATAAAAAGTCAAATTTTTTGATATAAAAGTCCAAAACCTGAGATAAGTCAAAATCTCAAAATTTTGAGGTTAAGTTCAACTTTGGAGATAAAAGTTGAAATTTTGACTTTTTAGCTCTATACTTGCTCTATCTTGAAATTCTGCCCCAAAATGGGCAAAAAAATCAAAGCCTGTGCTTTTATTTCAATCTTTAAAATTGGTTTTAAAGCACTTCTTTACAATATAAGTGTTTATATCATAGAAAATGTTCACTTCAAACTGAAAAAGAGAATTTTAAATGAATGAATGGGTTATGAAGCTGCTTTGTTGTCTTTTAGTACTTTTGCAGTGTCTCCAGGAGGCCGGGTAGGGGGTCCTCCTTTTGGTGTTTTATGGTCACCCTAGGTTTATGCATCATCTATAAGACTGATGTGCCCCCAAAATATTGTAGCATTAATAATTTGAAGATCTCTGTTCAGGTGTGTCCTTGTGATGCTCTTTGCATTGATGCTTTTGTATTATATGTGCAAATTAAATCTAACTAAATGTAGTGAGCTTTGTTAAACGTTGTTAACATTGTTCTGATAATGACATTTACATCAGTAACAATCTCATCTTCACGTTCCTCTTACCAGGTGAAAAGGAACAAAAGTGACATTATTAATGTAAAAATGATGCATACTAATATGATGATGATGTTCGGAGTTCAGCTGAAAAGTTAGTCTCACAGTAATGGGTCCCAGCATAGAGCAGCCAGTAATGGGCCCACTGCCATTTACTCCTCTTTCAGTCTGCATCAATAATGCAGCTCCATTTACTCTATGGCTGCTCTACAAAGGCAGCTACTGAGAGGAGTGTGTCTCTTTCCATCAGTGCTCAAGCCTAAAAGGTGAGAGAAGCATATGTGTGTGTGTTCCTGTCTGTGCTGAGTACAGTGTTGGGTGAGGTGAGATATTTTGTAACTGTGAGCCAGAGGTCAAGCATGAATCATGAGGTAAGTGCTGCCGAGCACTGTTCGGAAGTGAGAGGTGTGAAAGTTGGAGGAGATCTGCAAAGGAAATTAGGAAAGCTCATGACTGGTGTGATGGGAGAACAAAACGGTACGAGCCCTCATGTGGGTTTGTGAGGGAGAAAAAGAAAAAAAAAGTGATTAGGCCTAACAAAGCAGGTTATCATTGTCTGACTTGGAATAAAAAGCTGTCAGTCTTTTATCTCTGCATCAGTGTAAATCCTTAAGATAAGCAAACTATACCAGGTATTGAAGCAAAGAAAAGAAAAGCATCTTTCAGAATTAACCTAGTCTAAAAGGTTAGCGAAGTTTCACATGATCCTTTATTTATCCCCACTTCCATTACAAAGCCAATCATCTCTGCTATGGTTGCCTGATTTTATCATTATAAAGCAATTGTTCCCTCCCAGGAACTCATCAAAGAGGTTAAACAACAAATCTACTTTTGTATTGGCTGAAAACAGTGCTGAAATGAACTCGCAGGTAAGTTTGAGATGGAGGTATTTGAATGGGAAAAGCACCGTCTACTGGCCAAACCCAGGAACAGCAGCTGGGTGGGGTGGTACCAAATACGGACTTGTGCTAAGATAGTTTAAGATTATAGCAGAAAAAAAGATAGTCAGAAGCATGAATTAGAAATCCTTTTTTTCATGTTGAAAGCAGGTAATATAAATATTAAAACTAAGAAGAAAGTAAAAATGAAATAGTGCAGAGCAGAAAAATTGAAGGCAACTAAAGCAAATGACACAGTTAATACTAAATGAAGAACAGAACATCGTACCGTCCTGTGTGACTGAATGTTAGACCAATAATGCAATAATATCTTTGTATTTGTGTCATTCTACATTTTTGGCTTCCACAAACACACACATTTGTTTCAATTGATGGAATCAACAAATTTCAATTTCTTTGTATGATGTTTCAACAATGAGATCAAACTGTAGAAAAGACAGAGGGTAAAAGAGATGAGATGATTTTTTTTCTGTTTTTTTCCTCCTTGTTGAAATTGATTTGTTGCATCAATATGATATCGCTTATTTCAACTAAATTAAGATATAAAACAACAATCAAAGGCGACAAATCTTCAATCTGAGACAATAGCTTCTTTTTTTTTTCTCTGTCTCTTGTTTTGATGGAGGTGTATCAGTCATTCACGCCTGTGTGAGTGAATACAGTCCCCCACCACTTCCATTTACTGACCTTAACAGTTTGACTAACCTTTGTGCTTCAGAGGAGATTCACTGGCTCTACTCACGTATGAGAACACTGTGTATTTTGCTTTGGTCGGGGGCTAATACAGCGTGATTGGATCGACTTGGCTGACACTGTTTGTGTGTTTGTGATCTCAGCAGAGCGTCAGTGGATGATAGGGGTCAGTGACACGGCTTGTTTCTCGCTGGGCAGGAGCTTGCAGAGCAGACAAACGGCTGGAAAGAAGGTCTATGAAAACGACCTGTAGCTTTTATCTGTCTATCATCAATACACTCCCACACAGCACGCCTTTACAGGCACACCACACAGAGCTTTGCATGCTGTGTTTGAGTATATTGCTCTACATTTTGAACAATTCAATTCCATCTTATTTTTACTCCAAAAACTTCACTTTTTTAAATGTTTGGCTTATTACTCATCTGCTGGGCTAAAAACACTTATTTTTTCTTAGTTTGGATGGTGATTAGCCCTCACAAGGTGGTTACTAATCTTCATGGGGTAGATGTTTTGAACTCTAAAAGAGGAATTAAGAAAATATTTGCTTCACCACCATCTGTCTTACACTCCAGTGGAGTCAAGCCATTAAATGGAAAGCTGCCCAAAAATAAAACCAGGCCTTTAAAGCTGCAGGTTAAATCTCCAATTAAAGGCAGAGGCAGTCTCAGCCTGCAGCTGTTGTATGTTGGCTTCTTCTTTCATATAGGGGATGAGGAAAACGAAGTCAAGCAGAGACGCTGGGGACTAGGCTTCTATTACTTAGACTATAAACTGTAACTTTTCATGGCGGCTGAACATCTTGGTAAAGAACAAATAACTTTAGAACTAAAAATGCTCCAAAATGTAGTTCAACTCTATCTTGAAATCATAAGTATGAAAGTATTTTGTATGCTTACAAAAAACACTGAAGGCAAGGTGAGTTTTCTTTTTCAAGTGCATCTCCTCACAGCCTTTAGTGAATACTGAGACTGCTGTCTTTCTTTCAGTGCCATAAAAAATAAACACATATTCACACATAATCTAGCCTTGTAGCAATCTAAATTAAGGTGCAGCCGAATAATCTCTCCTTCAATTGACTCATTTATTGATGTTACCAAACAAATCTAGTAACGATTTGTTTGAAGTGAAAGGCTGGATGAGGCACTCTTAATGATGCAGGAAGATTAAAAACAGCATCTGTGACCCTGTCAGATTCAGCACAGCTTCAGTTTCTATATAAACATATTGTGCAGCAAAGTGCTGTACAGAGCCGTGAAACATAGTTATGGTTTCTGGTCATGTCCTTCAGGTTTGGGAAATTATAAGACCCAGGCTTAAGATATTTGAAGGGACCTGCATGAGATAATGCACATAAATTCTACCGAGACAAGCTTTTAGGATTGAATAATGAGCTGATTCTTGGTGTAAGAGAATCTTTGCAGCTGACGTGTGGCCTGTGAAGATTTTTAGTTTCATGAACTTAAAGCTCCTGTGAGGAGATTTAAGCTTGTTACGAAACAGACTGATATTCATATTTTGTGTCTATACAAGCCAAAAAAGCAAACAAAAACCTAAGCATTGAGACTGAACCTTCTAAAAACTTCATTTTAATGCCTGAAACTGTTACTGGGAGGTAGATGTCATACTGGCAGCAAGTTGCAGACAGAGTTTTATGCGTTTTTTAATGTAAGAGAGTGGATGATTCCTTGACCAAAGAAAACGGTATCAGTTGTTAGCTGAAAAGACTTTTTGCACATTTGGAGATGAGCAAAAGGTTAAAACACACTGCATTATCCATTGAAGGCATCAAGACTGACACAAAACAAGCTTGCTTTGAGGCAAATGTTTCGTTTTGTATACTGTTCAACTTTTCCTCCAACAATGAGATCAATGCATGCTTTTCTAATAAATCTGGAAAGTGGATCTCAAGATGGTGTAAACTTCACACATGCACACATTCAAACACATAAGATAGTGAAGCTTTTACCTTCAACACAGGAGGGTCTGGCGTTGGTGGTGCCAGCAACCTGCCCCGGAAAACAGGAACACTTGACGGTTTGAGAGCGCTCCTCAATCTTGTTCTTATTACAACAGCGATGGATGGCCACCACCTCGCACGTCCCCTGCTTCACCTGGTACGAGACTGAGACAGAGAGAGGAAGAAAACAGAGAAGAAAGAAGGTTTTTTTTTTTCTTTTTAGCTCTAGAAGCTCTTCGACTCATACTTGGCTTATTGGTGTTTACTTCAAAACAATTGAGTTTATATTGAAATTGTTTTTGCTGAAAAACAAATCAAATACACACCACAACAGCTCCACGGAGGATTAAACCAATCTGCTGAATTATTTACTTTTGTATAAACTCTTCAATTTATTCCAGTCTCAGTCTCTGATTCACGAGTAAACACTCTTTAGCGATACTTTGCTTTTATTCTCAGCCCAGTGCCCTCATTAACTTTGAGACAGAAGCTGCTTTGTTGCTATCATCATGAGCAGGAGGGAGGAAAAAACAAGGGTAGTGAGAAATATTGAATAAATAATTGTTTCTTTGGACTCCTTTTCAATACCAGAAGCCGCTCGATGTAAGGGAAGAACAAACCTGCACATTTATGAAGGGTTAATGTGGTAGAAAATCACACTGATGGTACTTATCATTGAAATGGGTGTGACTCTGTGTGGGTGATTATACTTACAGTACAGGAACCTGTGCACTCTTTCTCACATATCCTTGAATGCGTGTGTGGGGGTGTCTGTATTTGCGTGTCTGATTGTTCTATTCATGAGCATAATTGCTTTTCACCTGTCATCTTCAGCACACAAACAACATCTAATCTTCCTTGATGATCTTGCCACTCCCTGGGGAACTTTGGTCCAGTCCGGTATCCAATTGTACTGACAGTAATAGGGCAGAAAGGCATACTTAACTAAGAGTACAATTCAACACAAACAGGGCTTTTCCCCTGTGGCTTTAGAAGTGAGTCTGATATTAGTGAAACAATATGCTTTTAATCAGAAGTATTCAAGCTCAAGCTACAGACTTCAATCGGCCTTGGTGATCATGATTATTCCTACAGGAGTTGTGTTCTAGTATTTGGACTGGTCTCTCAGTGCTTAAAGAAAAATGATGCTTCAGCAGTAGTGAACAGGTATGTGCAGACTGCTAAAGCATGTGCCAGTGTACAGTCTATTCTTGTACAACACAGCAGTGTGTGGGTGCAGCAAGGATAGTGTGTGAATAGGCTTATGTAAATGTAATGCAGTGCGTTCTGCATAATGTTACATTTCACTTGGTACGTTAAACCCTTGAACCTCTTAAAGGAGGGTTTTGTAGCCACCTAAAGAAAAACCCAATGAGCACAAATGTTGGGTAAAATGTTTAGTATATCTAATCTTTACTTAAGGCTTCTGAAGAGATACAAGTTGCATTATCTTTCACTCCTAAAGCTTGTCATGCTCTCCTGAGAGTCTCTGGCAGCGTTTCATGGGCACAGCAAACCCTGCTGGCGACATTACTACCTATAAGCCTCTTTACAGCCCTAGAAAAACCTTGGTTATACTGTACCATAAGCCCAGATTTCATCTATGTACGTGACTTTACCCAGGCTCCAAAACTTTTCACGCTCAGCTGAATGAGATTTGCAGGCAGACACAAAAATGCACACACAAACACAGCTGTACACACACACATGCACACACATACACACACATTGCAGAGGGTTCCATTTCTGCAGGCCATGGCCCCTCTCATCCTTTCTGATTTAAAGTTTGTTTGTTCTCTTCTCCAGAGAGCCCCATCAATGATCCCAGGCTCTCTGAGGGCGCCCCTCCGCTATCATCCCTCCACTTTCATTTCCCTCACTCCTCTGTCTCAAGCTCTCATGTGGCTGGAGCAGCTGCCGTATTACCCGTGCAGACACACATACATACACACAAAAGCATGAAGAAGCAAATAACTTCTCCTATTAAAACCCTTATATTCAATAAAACAGGAGAGAAGTCAGTAAGAAAACTATCTGTGCAGGCGTAATTATAGCAGAATAATCAGAAAGAGAGCGCCCAGTAACAATGTAAATTAATGAAAGTCTAATTCAGACACAATCAAATTGCCTTTGTTTTAATCAGACCTGGGCCCTTTCTCATTATCATTACTCTGTACTGAGAATTAATTCTATTGTTAGTGCACTGCAGAGTCTGGGTAAGACTGGTCAATCTGCTGCCTTCATCTCAGAACGAGTCAGCTTGTTAGTGAGAAGGAGAGAGGGAGAGAAGAGTGAGGGAGCAGGAGTTAAATAGGTGGAGAGATGGTGTCACAGGCAGCCCAAAGAACAAAGAGTGCCTTGCCTCCTGCTGGCATAATGAGGTCAGCAGGTTCACAGGCCTCCACTTTTTATTGCTTACATCAGACCTGTGTTGGAGCTGTTTGTGTTTTTAATCTGTGAACTTAAAGTGTGTTCCAGTGCAGCAGGATTTAAAGTCACCTGAACCTCTGTTTTGTTCCTTTTATGTGTTGTAGGTTAACAAAAATCTGCAGTTGTGTCCGCTGTGTCTTTGTTTGGTTCTCTTTCAGGACTGATAACAACACACTTGAATTGGCCAGCATGCTCCGGTAATTTCTCTCACTATAGAAAAGGTAGGTGAGTTCCATAAAATGTGCATGAATTCAGCGCATGTCTGCAATGTGTGTTGGTAAGTAAGTGTGGGCCTTATTTCAGAACAAATATAGACTTTTGAAGAAACAGCATAGCTATTACTTTCACCCTTGTGCTCCAGAGGTCTGCAAAGAATCAATAGAGGTTAGAGACAGACAGAGTTTAGCCAAAATCTATATCATGTGGGAGAGATGAACTCTTCAACACCCACTCTTGTTGCCCACTAACAAAAAGTTAAAAGCAGTTTTATGTCTTTATGGCAAAAGCTCTTCCAAGATTCTAATAATCTTATGTCGAGTATTTCAGCATGAGTATACATATTTAACTATGGTGGCCATATTTTCAAATCTCCAACTGCTAACACTCAAATTTTTCTGCAAGTCAACATGAGCTTAGGGTACAGATGTATTTTTCATCAATGTATGCTACACCATCATGGAAAATTCTTCAGCAGATTACATCTCATGCCTCCTAACATCAACCCATCTGCTGTCAGTGACTCAGGGGTGTGAAGGACAATGATGTTAACCGGTTAATACTGTTTTTTTTTTCATTCCTGAAATGTCCATTATGTCGTCTATGTAGCTCAAACGCATTCACTTCATCTGTTGCTCCTTTATGGCCTGGCATAACTGTGTCGGCCTCCAGGCAGAAAAGAGAGAATTCACTATGGCACGAGGTGATCATGAGTAATCCATATGCAGTCTCCCCATTGAAGCAACTTTTTCTCGCTCATTCTACAGGTAAAATATTTTGAAATCCTCCGGTTGAAAGCTGGGCACAGTCGCTCAAAATGTAAACCAGAGGCAGAGGAAATTTCAGACAGACTGGCAAGATGGCTGGAGTAGGCTGGGATACAATGCAGATAATGATTTTGTCTTTAGCCAAATCTGCCAATCAACACTAACATAAGCAGACAAGCACGTTAAGTATAGAAAAGATAAGTTACGAATGAATCTGTACTCTCTTCTGGTCTGCGAAAGAATCAGGATATCTGCCCTTTGGGTCAGTGGCAAATTTGCCTTAATGTCAACTCCTGATAATGCACAGGCCAAGTAAACAGTTGTGTTTTTTGTGGGAATAAAAACCCATTAGAAAGTGCTTATGTTACACCTGGTAAGTATGGCTGATATGGAACGCTTGCTAACTGGCTCGGGAACAATTTTTTTTTTGTTTCTAACCAGTATGAAAAGGAAAAGTTGGGGGTGGAACTCAAAGCCAAAAATGCTGAAATACTGTTTAGTGTTTGGAACGAAATCACATTCCTGATGTTTATGCCTCAGCATTATTGTGAGTTCAGAACACCTATTTTGACAAGTTCAATGAGGGGGCAAGGCAGGAAAAGATGTGATCAAAAGAAGCCCATTAAAGTTGGTTGCCACTAACTTCACAGTCCAGTACAAATAGGTTCACCTACCAACAGTACCAACAATCTGTGGGTGCCAATTTTAATGTTTTGTCTACAATTCCTTTTTTTTTTTTTTTGCCTGTATTTTTCTTAGTAGGTGACTGAAAATGGATTCTTTCCTGCCTAAGCGCCCTGAACGTCTCACAGTTATTAATCATTCCTGTTAATTGTCACTAGCAACCAGCTGTTGCAACCAAAGGCAGCAAAAAGGAATGCAATATGTGAGAAAGCACTGTGAGGAGGTGGTAACAAACCCGCTGCGTATGAATTAACAACAGTGACACTGAGTGGTGAAATCGACAGCTGCATCATACATGAATCCGGCTGTACTTGTTCAAGAGATGAATTACTCTGTGCTCTGGGGAACAAAAACAGAGGTGTGGATCGTATCGATTATACTTTTCTGAAAGGGAATTCATCTGTGGTGGAGGATGTGTTGCCAGAACTAAACAGTTTATGACCCCCCCCATCGCTTTTCCGCATCCTCCTGGTTACCTGATCTTTTAGAAGCGTGAGCCATGAAAACGGATGTTTGAAGGAGGACCCTATGGCTTCTCCTATGACAAAAATGTTAATAATGTCTGTTTTGGATCTATCTAGAATGGTGCAACCCCTAAAACACAGGTAGTGTGTTCAAGTAACAAGACATGACATACAAAAGGCTACATCTGACCTTAACATAGGCAAAACTGAGCACTTGCATGCCATCATGGGGGAAACATGCAGCTTTTCCTGGAATCTAGGAAGACCCTTTAAAGTACTTAATGATATCAGTTACTTTTTTAGCTCTGGTTGAATAATTAATTTTTATTTTTCAGTTTGAAGATATCCATTTTCCAACAATGATAGAAACATAAGACCTGAATAAACTAAGGACGTTAAGGGTGACCCAAAGTTGATTGTCTTCTTTAGCCAGTCATTTCTCCTGAGTTGAAGTAGCACAATAACAGGGACAAGTCCTGGACATCAGAGAAGATCTGGAGTACAGATTGAAGCACTTCAGCTTAAAGCTGCTCCCTCTTAGCTTTGTCTTTCCTCACTTCTAGCCCTGAGTTCAGAGAGCTTCTGCCTCTCATCTGCTTAAGATTCATGTGTAGAGCAGCGGGCCTCCAGCTATAAACACATAATAAGAGTATATCTAATGTCTCAGTGTTGCCTTTAGACCATTCTGTTATGGCCATCTCAGTGTAATAGAGCCCTGCAAACGCTGAGATGAAAAGACTTCTCGAGCATGGCTAAATGCTTCTATTCCTGCAGCAGGCAAAAGGGGAGGTGGTGGTAGAGGTGGGGGGGGGTTGGCAACAGTAGCTGGGTGGCCAACAAACTGAGCTACCTTGAACTGATGGGTTAGTCAGGCGATTGATGTAGTCTGACAGACACGGGTGAGCAGGAGCATTGTGCAATTTATCAAAAAGCTGTGTCTTTCCCCTGTCGATACCTGACAAGCATGTCTGCCGCTGTGAAAGGCCAGATATCTCACAAAATCTGTCAGGGACCACAAAGTCAATGTAGAGGTGACATACTGTAAGTCACTGCATGGACAGACTGGTAAATTTCAAGAGAGCATGATTATAGTGGTCCACTGTGTGACACATAGTAGGTATAGATGTGACAAATGTCTACCTGTTTTCTTGCAACTACAAATCAACAAACATGTCCATGTTGCTGAGTCTCTCTTCATTTTCCCTTAGAGAGCTTATAATGCTTTCCTCTTCCGCCTCAGCTGTCCTCACTTACCCTATCTCCTCCTCACCTTGATCCTACACACCCCATCAGTCCTCCCGACATTATCAGCATTTAACAGGCCCAGAGGCGTCAAGATAATTATCCTAACAGGTCGGCAGGTTTGGCTGAGTACTCTTTCGCAACAAATCTATCCCTAATAAAATCTGCCCTCTCAGACCATGCCATGCTGTATTTTCAAAGAGACGTCTTAAAAGCAGCCTTTGACGAGTACAAATAAACTGTTATATCTAATACTAAAATATTAATGAGCGCAGATGCACAGTTGTGTCTTAAAAAATCTTGTTTTCTCTTGTTAAGTGCATAAGTATGAGAGTACTTATATGAGCTAATATAGTGCAAGCGTAGGATGAAATAACCAGGGCACATGAGGTCCTGATACTTCTCCATGAATTCATGCAGAAATTTATCTTTCAGGGAATTTAAGACATTACCAGAATTAGATTAGCAGTTTGTCATGGAAGCCAGAAAAAAGTGGTTTGGTTTGCTATTCATGCTTTAACAAGCTGTGGAAAGCTGAAACACCCACTATCACACTTTTCTGAATGAAGTGTTTCACTCCTGCCAGGTAGTGACTGAACTGCTGGTCTCGGATAATCAAATTTCAAGCATTTACTGAAAAGAAAAGCAGAAGAGCGAGCATGAGCGATTCATTGCTTGTGATTTAATTTTTGGACTGAGAGAAATGTTTGTGAGAGCTGTGAAAACAATCTTTTGTTTCAGCCACAAAACAATGCTTATTGAAAATGAGACAGCAAAGATATGGCGACTGAATATTTGTGTTATATTACATTGACAGGTCCTGGAAAGCAATTTCTTTTGTGACCTGCTCATGAATTTCTCTGTGTAATTTCTGTGAAATGCCATAAAAGAATTAACTACCTTAAAAGGTTTTAGAAGTGAGCTGAAGGGTTTTATACATTGCATGTTTACCACAGCTGTCATAGTATGATACACAGTCTGGTTTTACTTGTCCAAATGTGAAAATGGCTCTTGGTGTTTTTCATAGTTTATGTGATGCATAGAGTTTTGGTCCTCTGGAAGGATTGTTTTTCCCATGCTGATTATATTATACAAAACTGAGTAAGTAGGGTTAGCAACAGGTTATATGTTCTGGGCAAAGGACATTTACATTATTTCTGTAACAAAAATTTTGTTTTACAACTTTTTCAGCTCTACAAGAAAACCTCACAGCTGTTTGTCAGTCAGTGGCAGGCGACAAAGAAGAAAGGCATGAGATGTGAGTATGATTGTTTTCCTGATGAATATGTATCTACTTGTCATCTGCAGTTTATCCGAAATACAGCAACAATGGAGACTGACTTGTTTTCTTCCACTTTGTTCAGCACCTGCCGGGTGAGACTGTATAACTTTGGCGTGAAGAGGCTTGTTCCTCATTTTAAATGTCCATCAAAGTGCTGCCGTTAAACTTAAAAAGAAGATGTGCTTTCGCATCAATATCTATCCAAAGTGGAAACTGTCAGGTATAATTTCACTGAATGGTTAACTTGCATTTTTACACTTATTTTCATCATAGATTTAATCCTGAGGTGAGTGTCTGTAAAATGATGGGTTGACTCTGAAGTAATCACTGAAAAATAATGACGGTAGGATTAATAAAATATACCTACTTTGAGTATTTTTTGACCTCTAGAGCCATCATGTGGCAGCAAACGGTACATCACCAGCTTCACAGATAATACAAATGCCTCACTGACCTGCCACCAAAGCAGCAGTAAAAACACTTAAAGGAGAAAACAGAAAATGTATCCAGCAGACACGACGTACCGCCAATTATTTTTCACCTTCAGATCACTGTGTTCATGATTCTGTATTCACAGCCAACAGGTCCTAAACTTCTACCAATTAGAGCAAACCTTCTAATAAGAAGTAGTCATTTTGGGAGCGGCTCATCTTGTTTTAGAGGGAAATAAGAAAGGGTGGGCTCTTGTGCTGACCTTCACAGGGCCTGCAATTAGCAGTGTCCCTGCCGTAAGCAGGCTGCCTCGTCTCCGTCAAAAGGAAAACTAATACAATCACTTAGTGCACAGGCTGAATGCTGGCAGCATTTCTGTGGCTTGTAAAGGTCACCTTGCAAAACAGAAGCAGGGAGAGTGAAGAAAAACCAAGAGATAATTAAGGAAATTGTCATAATTAAGTGTGAGAGGAGGTTGCTTAGGAGCATGTGGCTAACAAGTCAAGGCACAAGATGCTTGGACTCTGTGAGCCTGCACAGCCCCAATGACATGTTAATGAGAATTTGTTGGTCATTCTTTGAATGCTTGTATCCACGACTTATGGAGCACGACTTAGCAACAGTGAGTAAGTTTAGCTTGTGGGCCTCAATTAAGCGATGCTCTTCTTCTTTTCTGAGAGTTTCTTGGAAATAAGCGTGATGATGTTTTGGTTGAAGGGGCTGCTGCAGAGCTGTGCATATTAATGTAAGCACTGCAATTATAAGTCAAAGGGATTAGAAGTCATGAGCTCTCATGTTCTCTTCTGCACGAGACATGCACCCAATTTTATAGCAACACTAAACCACTAAGATCAGGCAGAACAACAGCTTCATCCCCGAAAGCGCTTTGAGAAGATCAGATCACACCCACACTGATCTATTTGTGTTGACAGCTCCTGACAGCTTAAGTGCCATTTGTATCTGCACGGGCTCCATCAGTCAAACTGGGGCGTGTTTGCGTCCAAGCCCAAAACGAAGTCCTGTCTAGATTACACTGTGTCAAAGTGAGGGACAGAGAGAATTGTCCCTGCTTGGCCCCTTCCTGCAGGACGGGGATGACTCAGTCAGCGACAGGCTCAGGGAACATGTGTTGCACCCTCTCGGTGACAGTGTAATTAACCTCTCGTGGTGTTGAAAAGGGGGGCCGCGGGGCAAGACCCCGTGTACCTGTCGATCCCCGGTGGTTACGGCTGCCAGCAGACAACGGGTCAATGCAGAGCATCACCAAGGCAACGAGGAGGGCCACCTGCAAAGGCCAAGCTGACCTCTCCCACAGTTTCATCCTGCAAGAGAGAGAAAGAGGGCAAAGAGGGAGAGAGGGGTGAGGAGCAGGGGAAAATGTCCAAATAGAGAAAGGAGGCAAAGAAGCAAGGCAAACAGAAAGTATTGCTTTTTCAACAAGAAGACACAACGTGTGGGGTGAAACTGAAGAGGTCAAAGAAAAAATGATGAGCAAGAGAGCAAAGAAACACTGAGGATAACAATCTGCAGAAGTAAAAGTGGTGTAGCAAACTTAACAGTGAAAGTAGCTGATGGTGTCTTTTTACGCCTATCACAGTATGACATCATGGATAACACATTTCCTTATGTAGAGGCAGTAAGTCAGAAAAACTTTTGATTTATGAGTCAAATCAGGTAATGAAGGAACACCAGGCTGAGTCCAGGATTAATATGATTAATGTCAACAATTTGTAGATAAGAGTATAGATGCAATTATTGTTCATAATAAATCAATAAATAAATAAAACCTTCAATGCATGACTTGAATAGATAAAAAAATCAAAGCTTCCGTGAGGAATTTTTGTTAGTGTAAATTTTGGCTCTCCATGTGAAAAAAGTGTTGCCAATGATCTCTGTGCTGACTGTATTCTGGACATGTGGTTTCTGACTAAAATTCCGATATTGATGTCTTTTAACAGTGTATAGTACAACTCAAAACATTTTTTCCATTGCAAATGCAACAAACAGGCTCTTTTGAAAGTGTGCTCAGTGATCAGTCTTCATGGCATCTTTTACTTTTGCAGGCAACACTGCAGCAACATATAACTTCACTGTATTCATTAAGCAGCTTGAAACTTCTCACAGTGGTTTCATTGTCTTTTAAAGTGTTACGTCAAACTCAAAATGTAGAAGACAAAATGGGAAGCAACAAATGAATGGTGCATGACAAAAGAATACACAGCGACCTGACAACCAATTTGCAATTATGAAAACAGTTTGTGATCAGTTAAGTGCCCTGTGAATAATTTCAGCTCTTTATCATAATAAAACAAACTCGCAATGCAATAAAATAAGTCATGGGAATGATTGTGACTGGATTATTTGTTTCATTAGTGCACTTCAGCACCAAATATGTATTGTTTTACTCTAGTCAGTACTAAGATTGAAATACCAGTCAATTTTAACTTTGTTGGTTTGGGAAAACAACCACTTTGAACAAGGTATCTTCAGATCTCTAAGCGTGTGGACAGAACATCCTGTTTCAATGTTGCATTGATTTTTTTCAAATTGTTAATTGATTGTGAAATGTTGTCACTTGCTTAGTAAGATGCTCTTTACTGTTTTCCCTGTCCTTCTTCGTGTCACCCTGCATAGGACGTGGTCTCACCTGTTGGCCGTCTCTGTCTTCTCTGATCTCTCTTCCCCTCAGAAATTCCTCTATGGTTGGGGTGTAAAAGCCATGGCTGCATTCAGTCACTCCTCAGCCCCCCCTCCTCCTTCTCCTTCTCCCTCCTCCTCTTCTTCCTCCTGCGCCTCCTCTCCCTCACCTCAAATAGAAGAAGCCCCTGGAGAGAAGAGGTACAAAGACACTCAGTGAGGGAGGCCAGTCTGCCCTGGGGTTCCTCAGTGGCCTCCAACGGCCTTGTATGAAGGTATACACACACACACACACACACACACACACACACACACACACACACACACACACACACACACACACACACACACACACACACACAGAGGGTAGAGATGTGAAGGCCTACATTCTGTCAGATCCATTGTTTACAATAGGTTCACCTACCCCCAGGCTAAATGTGATCCTCACTCTAGACATCACACACAGCTCTCCCTATCTCTATGCCTCCTGCTTCCACGTGCATACACACACACATACCCCCTCACATGTCACTGGCATACACTCACACTGACACAATAAAACCAGGTACAAAGTATTCAAACTTTGTTGTTCCTGACTGATTTGACATGAGAAAAGTAACAGATTGGCCTAATGCTTAAAACTTTCACAGAAAATCAGATGAATAAACAAGCCACAAACACAAGTTCACACTCTTCAAACACACATACACACACACACACACACACAGAGTCACACACTCTGCTGTTTGCAAGGTAAATTCAAACAGTATCGGACAACAGCAGAAATTCCCTTATTACAGCTGAGTGACAGCTTCTGATGCTTGTACACTTCTTCATACACATATACACACACACACACACACACAAAGAGAGAGAGAGTCAATTATCATCTCTGCAAACGAGCATGTCAACACACCTCTCTTGACAAAAGGACTTACTCTGCAGTCTAAACAGATTCACATTAATATCAAAATGCTCTCCCCTCCTCAAACTTTCATTATTCATCATCACTTATTGACATGCAGCTCGGCCCGCTGCTCTGCCCAGGAACTTCTTAGGAGTGAATGTCAGCTTCAGCCAGACCTGATACCTTTGCTCAATCATGAGTGTGATGCCACTGCCCCCTGGTGGTTATCTATACAACAGCAGATTCTAACCAGGGAAAGATAATACAGTACAGTATGAGACACTGATGAAGTGCCCCCAGTTAAGGAAACAAATAATTTCATCATGAACTTATACACCTATTGCTCATATTTTACACTTTTATATCCATTTCTGTTACAGTACTCTTTTTTGGTGCCTTACATTTCTGATGTGAAGGCTTTTACAACCTTCTGTTTTTTTACTTTGTCTTGAACATACTTCTTCTGTTTCTGTGTTTGGCTGGTATCTTTACATCACTTATCATTATATATTTTACTGATCTTTTATGCTCTGCTGTGATTCTCTCATTTAAATGTCTTGTAATTTTTGAAGCAATCCAGCACCAGAATTTCATTGTTTCTTATCTTATCTTGTTGCCAGTAGAGTGAAAAAGAACTCTGATAAATATCGGGAAATGATGCAGGATGGAGTAGAAAGGATAAGATCAGAGGTACAGCAAAAAAAAGGAGTTAAAGTAACGAGACAGATGAACTAAGTGTGAATAACAGGAAACACTGTGGGGAATATAAGAGAGGTCAGAAGCAAGGGGGTGAGGAAATTGTTTCTAGTGAAGTAGAGTTTTTAAAGTGAAGTTTAAAAAGAAGAAATACTTTTTTCAGTATTTTTTTACAATCAAGTTGGATCAGAAAGGAACAGCCTGTGTTCTGATGGAACATACCAGAACACCTCTACAGAACATGGAGAGAAACTTCTAAAAAAAAAAAGATTGACAAAGGAGCTCAAGTACATCTACAATAGAACAAAGTGGTGACAATTAAAAAACAATAATAATAATATTCATATTTCATGAAAAAATAGCTGAGGAGGGCAAAGGTTACAATAAAAAGAAACAAAACAGAAAAAAACATGTGTGTGTGTGTGGGGGGGTGTACTGATCTAGATCTGAGTGTCCTCAAAACATGTGATAAAAGGGTTGCAGGCACTATTTTTCATTTTGCACTATTTTGCAGTGAGGGTCTGTGTTAGGGTACAGTTCATCAAGGGCAGAGTTGCAATAATGAAGACAGTGTAGGACTTAGAAATGAATCAGACTGTGATACGGAAGACAACAAGGGTACATTTTTGAGGGCTGTATCCCCAGTGCCATCTCCAATGTCAAAACCAAGCTCCCTCTCCCAGCATCGTTTAATGATATCAAGAGATGGGGAGTTAACGGAAATGCTATATTCGTATATTTCAGCAATCCTCCTTTGAGATTTCAGACATATTGTTATAATATGATCAAGGTGAGTCTAAGGCAGGCAGGATGGAAAATTTGGAAACCTGTTTTTGATAAAGTCCCTCACCTGTAGACAGAGAAAGAAGTGGCAACGAGGGAGATTAAATTTTTCTGAAAGTTCAGAAAAGCTAGTAAAGAGTTCTGAATACTATTTACACTCCTGGTAGCCCATGTATTAAATGAAGAGGAGTGAATAGAAGGAAAGACTAAGGGGTTGTTAAGAATAGGGGAGAAAAAGGAAGTGCCCTGTATGCCATGACATAGTTTAAACTGTTTTAAAATCTTCCAAGAATGCCACAAAACCGCATTGTGTTTAGTAATTGAGACTGGCAGAGGAAGAGATGCTCAGAGGAGGGCTGCTGGAGAGTAAAGTTTACACAATGAAACCTCGATGTTAACCCAGGCAGGGCAGATTGTACTACTGTGAGAATGAAGCCACAAAGACATGTTACTGAAATTGGCAGCCCAGTAATAAAATTGGAAGTTTGGGGAGGAAAGACCCCCAAGACTTTTAGCCCTTTAAAAATATTCCTTGCATATCCTGACTGATTTCCCTCCTGTGATAAAGTTAGCAATTGGTTGCTGCACTGTTTTAAAAAAGATGAACAAGAACTTAAAATGGGCAGACATTGAAACCGATAAAGAAATTTGGGGAGAGTATTCATTAAAAAAGAAATAATTTTAAAATATACTATACATTACAGTATTTTACCACAAACAATAGAGATCCATTTATGTTTAAATGACTTCCCCATGTTTATCCCCCTATAAAGATCCACACAAGGTCTAACCTTCCTATACAGTGGATGGCTTGCATGGACAAGGACTGCAGTTAAACATTTGGGCGATTTTAATCTGCATTTGTGTGTCACTTTCTTTGAATGTGTATAACTGAGTTTGCGAGTGTGTGTGTGTGTATGTGTGCGTGCATGTGTGTGTATGTGTAGAGTGTAGTGTAATGGATTTTCTTCCAGTAGATATGTGAGCATCTGCAAGGTGTTCGTGCTGTGCGTGCAGTGTCATTAGGCATGCTGCATGGCAGCACAGTAGCCCATTTCTTATTCCCTTTTAAAGGCCGGACTGTGGCACGCATTTTTATCAGCTTTGTTCTCTGATACACTCATTAAAAGAGCAGAAAAGTGTGCATGTTTGTGTGTGTGCATGTGTGTGTGTGCATGTATGTGAGGTCCACAGCTGCAGCCAAGTCTTGTAAGGACTTCAGGAACAAAATGTCCTATCAGTCAGAGAGACGTTGTCACCTCCATGGGGCCTCATGGTTGTAGACAGACAGCTGGCTGTTTATAAAAGGGGAACATGAGTTGAGAATGAATATAAATAATCTGTGTGATTGGGACAGAATAGAATAAAGCATGTCACACTGATTTAGTTCTTGTACCACAAAACATTCGTAATTCCTAAGGTTTCAAGTGTCCCTGAGGGCACAAAGAAGAACGCAGAGGTGTGTGAGGGGCTCAGCTGGTCATCAGAGCTCTGAGGAAACGTTGGACATGGCAGCAGTAAGGACACAGACACAGACACAGATACAGACACACACTCACACAGATACACACACACACACAGACATAAGCGCGCGCACACACACACACACACACACACACACACACACACACACACACACACACACACACACATTACCAAGTGGAGCAGAGATTCACTCATGATTATCTGAGAACATCAAGTCTCACTCTTTCTAAAATTATCCCTCCTTCCACATCACCCTCTACACCTCCTCTCCTGTCCTCTGTGCTTCTGTGGGCTAAAGGACTGGTTCATGTCATTTCTCGCAGTTATCGCACAGACGGGGCACAGGGGCTCATTGACATGCTGTGACACAATCACACCATGATCACAAATACAAACCAGTGTGAGCAGCATCTAAACAGCATTACCTGCCAGCAGACAGTAATACACATGCTGAACCTCAGTGACCTTACATGACACATCAGGTGAGGTAACATGAATGCTGCACATCAAACATGAAGTAATAGTGCACTATGCATCATGTGGATGTTACCAACAAACACAGGGATTACGTCATTTCCTTGGACAGAGCAGGAAGTTCCCAATTCTCCTGGGAGGAAAAATAAACCCTCAATCTCTTCATATATAGTCTTGTGAATATCTCTGCTTGCATTCTGGTCATTGTGTTTTACATGTTTCAAACTGGGATAACCTGTCATTTAAGAATAATTGATGCAGCCTCACATTAAAACTAAAATGAGTAGAAGTTTGTAGGGTGATCCATTCAGCCATACGACCATTGACCTCTATGAAGCAAATAAATGTGTCAGGATTGAGGATCTCTTGACAGATATTTCAGTCAAAAGCGAAACAAGCAGGATGACACCAACTCAAGCTGTAAAATTTTCCCACGACGTATAATGATTATTTGTGCTAGGATGTGCTGAGAGCCCAAAGTTGCTTCACTGTGTCACTGAAGAACAATAATTTGATATTTTTTATGGTAAACTTTGGTCATATGCTGAGAGAAAAGCTTTTAAGACCAAATCAGAGTACATATCAGCTAGCAGATGATCTAGTATCATTTTCATACAATTCACTTTCATTAAACTTTTTTCTTTGTTCATTACGGAAGTTCTATACAACAAGAAAAAAACTAAAGAAACCCTGTATTCATGCATGTATCCCAGGTAAAGAAACACAAAAGTTTTTGTTTCAGGTTGCTACACCATATTTAAAAACAAGTAAGTCAGCGAGAGTGAAGATAGCACAAGCATCACACCGCCATCACATTGAGTTGATGTTCTGCACCCAGACACAGAGCAAAAAGCATATCAGTGTAAAGCAACCTGTATCTTCTCAGGGTGGACAGATATTAGAAATAAAACGAGTGAAAGCAAAAAGCCCAGTGGAATCTCATGTGGAGCGTTTCAGATTTCAGCAGATATGCTGCGTATAAACATTCAGTTAGAGTGTGTGATGTTCTGCATCTATACATTTGCCTGCCTCAGACTCCAAACCTTTAAAGGACATAGCATAAAGGGCGTGTGCCCACGTACAAAAAGTACCCTCCCTCACAAACACACATGCATAGACTTCAATTAACATATTGATATGGATTCAGATACCAAAGCTCAAAGTGAGACTCTCCCTGTGCTTCTCTCTCTGATTTCTGTCTTGTAAAAACAAATTCAACTTCCACAAAATGCATGATCAAAATACCTTAAGCTGTGTTTTATCCTTGCTTTTAAAATAAACACATGGGCAAGCATGAAACCATCTGAGAGTGTTTGTCGTTTCAACATGCAGAGGAGTTAGTTTGTCTGAGGCACCAGGCTACAGTTTTTAGAAATCTAAAAATTATTTCCAGAGAGTCAAAAACACACAGAGAGCCATTTCTTCAACATTTTATACCAAAGGATACTACCATTTTTGAAATGCCATGTATAATCAAATGTTACTATGTTTTTGCTAGTATCATACCTCTGTCAGTGGTAATGGTGCTCTGTGCGAAAATGTCCAAAACTGTGTGATTGATCCTACACTGTGTCTTTTTCAAGGACGTTCTTAACTTCCTCAACAACTGCAAATTCAACTCATTGTACAACAGGTGTATTTTTGTTCTTGTTTTTTTTATATCAAGGTTTGGAGTCACTGTAGAAATACAACACTGCAAATGTTTCCAGCCATCCATCTGTACTGCATACCTCTTTGACTGCATTGTTTCCTGCAGTAAACCGACAAGCAATTAGGAAGAGGATTCTTTGCTTGGCTGGATGTTTAGGTGTGGAAAAAGAGGGGAGTTGTGAGTGAAAGTCTGAATTCAGGAGCATTACCTGCCTTTGGTATTGACTGCAGAGTTCAGAGAAGGGCCTTGGCACTAAGGTACCATTACAGCTCAATTGATCGGACTGCACTTAAGTCCAAATCCCACCTTGTAGCACAAGACGTCGTCTCAGGATCCGGTGACCATGGAAAGTATGTGTGTTTGTTTGTGCGTTGTGAGACTTGATGTGTGTGTGTGTGAAAGCGCCAATGAAAACAAAATGTGTCTCTAGTCCTGTGTGTTTTACAAGGTTGCTCTTTACCCCTTTTTCTTCTCTCTGTAAGGTCTCATTTTCTCTTTCACTTCCCCTGTCCCTCTCTGTCTGCCACTCTCTCTTTTTTCTCCCTCACTTTACGGATAAAGAGATGGTTAGATGTCTGTTGTGTTCATTAGTGTGTTAATCAAGGAGTCTGGACCCACCTCTCCTGCTCCTGTACATAAACAGGTTATAAACATACAGGTATAGCCACATTGATGACAATTCCTCTGCTTATTTATCAATGAACCAAAATGATGAACATTTCTTTGCAAATCACTGCTCTTTCTGAAAAATCAGAATAAGCCTTTGCTTAAGGTGTGTCTTTTAAATTTTTGCAGCTGTGACATCCACAAATAGTTTTGTTAGAAGTTCTTTAACAACCTCTCACTTTAAAGCAGAGAGGGAAGTGAGGCAGGTGTAGGCTGTTTCTTCTTTTATGGTGCTAACTATCAAATAAAAATTAGCCTGTTAAAAACAAGTCAGCAGCAAATACACAATCTCTGTTCTCTCCCTCTTTACAAGTTTGTCGTTTAAAAGTCAGACGGTGAGCATGGCTGGACATAGATCAGGACAACCCGCCTCGGCGCTGCTGACAGACAGACAGACCATAAATCCTCCGCACTTTAATAAAGCCATAAAAGGCTGTTAAAAGTCAATGTCCCTCAGCAGCAGGAAGATAGATGGAAATGTGGAAAGTAAAGGAGACACTTAAAGAAGGTTGTCCACACCCACAAACATATTTGTCAGGTTTTCTTCTGCTCTGTGCTCCAGAAAAACTAGTAATCTGCAATATTGATGCCTTTAACTTGGTGTGACTCCTCTTTTATCCTGTCTGCAGGCTGCAGCTCACTTTTGTGATGGAAAAAAAAGCAAACACTGATTGAAGTGGGGAAGCACAATCCCGTGTAGTCTTCTAGTTACTTGGTAACTTGGTATCTCTTTTTCTGCCCTGCAAGCTCTACTGGAACTCCCCCGGCTTCACTGATTTCATACTAGATTATGTGCACGCTTACTTGTATATTTCACTCACAGCATGCACATTTAAAGTCATGATGTTTCTTCCCCCTGGCTTCAAAGACAAGATGTAGTGTTTGTTATAAGCATAATACTGAAACACAACAAGAGTTTTGCACCTATGTACTGTTAAATGTAATTTCCTTCCTCGTGGTGCAAGTGTTAGGCAACAAGTCACAAGGCATCCTGGGTATAACTTGAAAGCTGTTGCTTTGCTAAACAGCCAGGAGGGGCCAGGTTGATCTTCAAATTGACATGCATTACTGATCTATATGGACAGAATTTCAAGTTGAAGTATATTTTGTAGTTGAGGCAATGCCAACCTAGAATTAAGTGTTATCACAACAACTTCAGTCATTCATTCGTCATATTGACATGGCATAAGGTGCTGCAATAACAAATGTGCAAAACCGCATTTCACAGTGAATGGATAACTATCTAAACTGACACTTTGTTCATTATGAACTTTTTTTCTTGTTCTCCCTTTGCTTTTTCACAATTCATTTTCAAGATGGATATTTCTTCTAATTTCAGCTTTCCTCTCTTCCAACCTCAAAGCATGAAAAAGAGGCAAAAAGAAGAGGATAACTGCACCACAGCAGGGTGGACCGTACAGGCTAGCTAAGCAATAAAGCCTGGTTTTTACACCCTCATTCACTGATCTTTGTGTGTAGAATGGACACGGGGCTCAAAGCCAAAGAAAAGCAGGCCGATGCCCTGACAGTGCGTCTCCTGAGAGCAGCGGGCATTCATTGAGCTTTGTGCCCAAATTATGATTAATGGAAAACAAACAACCTTGATGTGGAGCCCGCTTTGATTTTTTTATGACCCTCAGTCTCGCTGAAGCTGTTGCTGCATGTCTGGCAAAGAGAAAAGTGATGGACCAACAGCTAGAACTCAACTCTTAGCCTCATCACACTTTCACACAATAGCTTCAGCTCAGTGGACACACAGATGGAGAAGCTTCACAGTCAACCCCGCAGACACACGCTTCAAGCACACACAGAAACATGCATAGGCAGAAAAACAGACATCTTGATTATATCAGTCCCCTCAGCTGCTAATGACCAGCTTGCGTGTAATTATATTAATTAGCGGACGTGCCATGCCTGTTAATGGGCCAACCAGTGGAGAGGGAGAGCCTGAAACGAGCTGAAAGGAAGAAAGGAGGGAAAGGAGATGGAGAGGAGAAGTCCAGGCAGAGGAGTCCGAGAGGGGTCAGAGTGTGAACTGGTTAAGAAGAAGGAGGAAAAGAGGGAAAAAAAAGGAGTCAGGGAAAAGAGAGTGTGAGCAGGAGGGAGGGAGAGACAAAGACGTAGAGTGGGGGGGTGAAAGGAAGCCTGATCAATTGTTCATTTTACAAAGTCACTGAAACGTGTCAGCGGTGTCAATAAGTAAATTAATTTGTCTGTGGGTCTCTGGAGCATGACACCGTATCACACTCCCCCCTTGAGATAAGAAGGGCCTCTAACCCCTTCTGTAACACACACACACACACAAACACATATTGCACTCATACACTTTCACAAAGCAATTTCATAAAAGGATCACACACGGATATCAGAAACAGATATGCTGATACAGAAACATTTTCATACCAATGTTCTCTTGCTCGTGGATATTCTCAGCACACACACAAAGCTTTGTTTTTTGTCATTTGCAAGGACACTGCAGTGACATGAATTTTTCCCTGGAGGTGTAACCTAAACCTGAGCCTCATAAGATCTGTCCTCAAACTCAACTTAACACCACATATACTTCCCCCACACCCACCCCACCAAAAAAGGATGGGTCTTAGGGGAACCAGGTTTTCAAGCCACTATTTTAAAGTCTATAGCTTCTCAGTATTTCTGATAAGATCTTGCTTTATTTCTCATAATTCAATCAATAGTTTAGCACTGATGACTCAGTCTACTCACTGTCTGCATCAGGACTCGGACTTACATGTTTACAAAACCTTTTGGGACGAGGGCTAAAATGTCTTTGAGCCAGTGCTAGCAGGTGAATTTCAGCAACAGTTCCTGCCAGGAGGAGGCACAAATTTGCTGTGCTCAAAAATGAAATAAGCATGTATTTATTTATTTTCTTAACATTCAAATGATTCCAAAAAGACTTGCCTCTGGATTAGGTCGCGCACCATGAGGTTTGCCCTCAAGCGGGTGACCCGGGTTCAAGTCTGGACTATGGCCTGTTTCCTACAAATCACTCCCCACTCTCTCCCCCTTTCCTACTCTATCCACTGCACGTCCTCTGTCAAAATGCAAAAAACTTACTTTAAAAAAAAAGACTCGCTTCTGACTTACAGTGATTTGAACACCAGGGACTCAAGACTCAGCTTGGACTTGAGGTTTAGTGGCTGGAGTGCAGCGCTGCCATCCTGAGTGCTCAAGGCAAACTCTGATTCATCTTCTTTCTTAATCTTAAAGGTAACAGAATATAAAGCTCCTATGAAGAGTTTTTAACCGGTTATGAAAGGGGTACAAATGTACAAGGATACTTCTTTAAGACCAACAAAGCTAGTAAGCCCATTAGCAAATACTTACAATTTCTCCTGCATATTTCTTAATGTCTGTAGCTTCTACAAAGGTGACAGTGTCAGATGATGTATTTTACAGCACAATGAAGCAAAACTTATTTTATGCTTTTTCCACAGCTAACATTAAATTCATTTGACTGTATCAAGGCAAGAACTTTGTTCAGAAAACACCACTAACACATGAACAACCAAAATATAAATAAATAAATAAAAATAAATAAAAAAGTGACAACAAAGGGGTCACTTTGTCCACAGTGGGCCCAGATCAATACAGACAGAGAGTTCCCCTGGGTTGCTTTTGGAAAAGACACATCAAGTTGCTCAGGGACTAGGCCTGAGTAATTTCCAAAAATAATTTAATTGCAGTTATTTTTTCCATTACCTCTTAGGTTCCCCATTTAATGCACAGTTGATATCAATTGCTATTTTTAATTAATCTATTTTGAACTAGCAAAGACCCATACACGAGGGGGGAAAGTAGGATTTTCGTTAAAAAAAAAAAAGAAAAAAAAAGACATTCTGGTTTGCATATTGAGGTGCAACTAAATAATTAGAATATCATAATAAAGATGAATTCTTTTGGTTTTGGTCTCGTTTCAGAAAGTGAAACCCATATACAGATTCCTTGTTATATTCAAGCCTTTATTTTAGAAATTTTGATGACTATGGTTATAAATACCCAGAAATCTGTGTCTCATACAATTAGAACATTACATATCAATAAAATATGATATTTGTCAGGATCCTGAAAGGTTTTGATATTTTCTAACCATTTTCCAAGTTTCAAGTAAGAAATCTATGAATTTATAAAGCAACTAGTAAGTTAAGTCTCCAGTTTTATGACTTGATGCAATCAGACCTGTTTTAAGAACCAGTCCAGTCAACTTGTGCCCTGTGGTCATGAAAGAAGCGGCAGGTTCAGGGCTGTTCAGAAGTGCATTGCTTTTAAAACAAGAGTCCTTTAAACCATCTGAAATGAATCAATTAAAATTATTAGTACAAGAGCAAATCCATTTCAAGGCTCAGTCAAAGAAAGACATTACTTGTCGACAACCTGACCCATGACTCCATTTTATCAAGGGTAAGATATGTTTCATTGTGTTATATCTAATTCATGGATTAATTATAGCAGGTGTCAGTGGCCTTAAGATATATGCACACACACACACACACACACACACACACTCACACACACGATGTGATAAGGATCCATCCTCAAAGCAGCTACCCTCATGGGAGACTATTGTCCGCTGGTGACTGACATCAGTCAGCCACCAAAAGGGACCCACGACCGCTGTCTGCCTGCTGTTTTCATTACAAAGCCATCACCTCGGGTACTCACTCCATATCCCTCTCTCTCTCTCTCTCTCTCTCTCTCACACACACACACACACAGAAAATGTGGAGACTTACACACATCCACTCTTCCTCTGACAGATCTCCCCCTCAGCCCTGATGACCCATGATCTTCTCTGTTGAAGCTTCTTCCTCAAACATCCATTCAATCAAACTCTCTGGTCAGATATCACCCACAGTGTGCTTCCCCTCTCCTCCTCTCATTTGTTTTCCATCTCCTCCTCTCCTTCTTATCCTTTTACTATCTCCCCCTTTTATGCTCTGTCTCTAACTGGGTTCAACCGTCCAAACCACTTCATGAGTGGAGGATTGTTTAAGGGCTGCTGCTATGACCGCCCCAGGCACAAGCATCACCACCACCACCACTGCACCCCCACCCCAACCCTCCTCACCACAGTCCCACAGTGGACCCAAGCTGCAGAGCACGCTGGGAGCTTTTCATAATCCCACAAACACACTTACACTCCCACAAACTCACACTGTCGCTCAAAGTAACCAGCACATCTGCTAGCTGCCAGAGGGAAGCAAAAGGGGACCCACTGCCTCTTGCAGACACACACACACACACACACAAGTTGAAGCAGCAGATTGCATCCAAGGTGATAGATAGAGCACTGTGGGACGAAACTGTGCCTGTTCAATTACAATCATTACTATCACTTCAGGAGATTTGTCATGGTCAAAGTGAGTCGCAGCTGTGGAGAAAGCACCTTGAAGACTGTGAAGTTGTGTTACTCTCAGTTTTCGCAAAAGAGTCACGACAACTTCAAAATTCACTCCCCAATTAAAAATGACTAAAATTAAGAGAAAATTAATTACTGAAAACTATGAAACAGATGTTTAAAAAATAATCCTTCAGCAGTGCATGACTGATATTTTAAAAGCACTTGGCACATTCAGAACAATAATCCACTAACCCACAACCTGTCAGATGCATTAAAGCCATGAGAGCGGAGCGTTTGAAAGTGGCAGCTGCGCCTTTCAACGTGATCTGTGGGTGGGACAGGGGGACGTTGTATGGCGGGGAGAGCTGTCACTCAAAGCAGGACCTGTTAGGTGGAATTACAGAGAGCCTGTACGGTGTGACGGTGCCACACAGCAGACTGGAGCCTCACTGTCACTATCTGTCTGAATTATAAAGGAATGGATGGAAGACAAGGCTCATACACAGCGGGCATCAGGCATGAGACCTTTACCGTGAGGACCAATCACCTCTGCTTACAGGACACTTCAGGTCGCTCTCAGTACTGAAACAAATGAGTTTAGTCCGTTCCTGTCGACGTCTTCATTGAACTTCAACCGCAGTGTGTTCACACATTTTTGTGTTTTTTTTTACATTAATTATAATAAAAATATCACATCAGACCCTGTCCTAAAAATGTTGAAACACTCTTTAATAACTGTAGTCCTATCAAATCTTTGAGAGAAGCTGAAATTTGCTTGATCCTTGAAAAAGGCAAAAATCCTAAGGAGTGTACAAGTTATAGGCCTATTGCACTTTTATCTTTTATCAAGATCTTAAGTTATCATCTAAGATATTGGTGCAACGATTGGAGAGGGTTTGGCCTTCCATAATCAGAGAAGAGCAGACCAAATTTATTCAAGGCAGAAGCTTTAGTTACAATATCAGGAGGCTCCTGAACAGTCTTCAACTCTGCCAGAAACGAGAAATTGATCATTTGGTCATAACATGAAATGCAAAAATATCACATCAAATGTTTTTGGACAACAAAAAACACTGCACAAAGGTATGTAGGAAAAAGTAAAGAATGTCCACAAGTTGATTTGATTCTCTGCATTAAACACAATGTTTTTGAAAAATAATAAGTAAAGGCATTTTTTAATAGATATGATATTGTTTGCATAAATGGGAACAAAATAACCATAAGGGAAGATTCTAAAAAGGTTCAGAGATTTCCACTAAAATTACAAGTTTTTAAATAGACAGTGATCCTGAATGACCTTACTGTTATCTTGTACTCTTAGTTTATTATCAGCTAATGAATACGCCATCACCAAAACACATCAAAATAATAGTAGCAGCCATTGTATTGGCCTTGACATTCATCAGTGTATCTCTGGCTTTAAAGCAAAAGTTTCCTCTTTTTAAAGATATCAAACTGAGATTATTAATGTGGACAAAATGCGTAAGATTAAAATATAACTCTACTAACTAAACAAAAAGTTTTGGGTGTTTTAGACCAAGGGAAACATGTTATTTGTCCTTATCTATCTTCATAATAGCTGCTCAATACTCATTCCATTGTTGTCATGATTACTGACACAGGTTACTCATGACAGCCTGATGATGACGGATCTGTACGAAGGTATGTTTTTCCAGCGGCCTGCTAACATTTGAACTTTACCCCTTTTCATTTCATGCAGGGTCATGACCTTTGTCCATCTGCGGTTTGTGGCTGAGACAAGAAACAGATACACAACATGCTCATGTTCATAGATCTAATATCATCCTGTGACCTGTTACAATCATGGATCTCTTGCCCTTATCCTGGACTCTGTTTCATGAGAATGAGTAGAGGCTGTATTGTTGGCTTTATCTGCATAACACCTTTTAGTGTCCTCTAACTAAATAAGGCCTGAGATGAAAAGCTGTTACGGACACTGTAGTGTATAAATGAAAGGCCTTCCCCCTCATCTTGCCTATGACATGAAAGAATGCCTCTCCTCCTTTCTTCTATCTCTTCCTCCTCTCAGTCAGGATGTATCCATACATCACAGTCAATCTGTTAATGTCAGTGTGTTTGTGTGTGTTTGTGTGGAGGTGATCTCCTATCTGTCGCGCTGCTGTCACCTCTCCAGTCGTACATGCCTGATCCCTGCTTATTCATCCAGCATATCATCCTTCTCACACAAACACATGCATCATCATTATCATCTTGTTGGGTTTTCTCGCCCTTGCACATGAACAGGCAGACACAGATTCTCAAGATTCCCATTGTGCTGAGTTTTTCCCCACCGGTAAAACACAAAGACTCTCAAACAGGTCATTTCACATAGTTTTTTTTCTGTACACATACACACAAACTATCTCGTTCCCTTTCCTCATCTCTCACAAATAGTTTTTTCTGTCTCTTCAGCTCATTTCTCTCGCCTGCTTTCCTTTCTCTGTTTTCAACCATCCGCCGCCCGTTGCCTCTTCGCCTGGCCGCGTCCTCATACACTATCACAAATGCACACAATCTATTCCCTCTCATTCCCAGGCAGTCATCCTGAACAGCCCTCTGTGACTTAAAGAGAAAGGAGGTTGTTGAAACATGTAGAGCCCAACAGCTCTCTAAGGATACTAGGATGTCCCACAGCTGGGAGGAAGAGTGAAGAAGAGGAGGGGTCCAGATGAGAGCAAGCCTTGGGAGAGAAGTAATTGCCAAGTGTATGAATTTGTCTGTGTGGATCACTGAAAAGAGCAGCGGGTGGAATGGACAGAGGGAGGGTGTGATGAGATGGAAACGGGTGACAAAGACAGAGGAGAAGTCATCTACTGCGCACAAGAAAAAACAGCACAGGCGGACATCAGTGCCACCGTCTTACAGGTGTGTGTGTGTGTGTGTGTGTGTGTGTGTGTGTGTGTGTGTGTGTGTGTGTGTGTGTGTATGCATGTGTGTGGAGGACAGCTGGATGACAGGGGTTCAGGTTAGAGAGAGTAATCTCCCCAGGATTAGGAGTGCTGCTCCTGTGTTAATGTGACTGTCAATGAGAATTAAGTCCCTAGACCGATACTCTCCAACAGCTCCTACTCCACCACCTCCTTCTCTCTCCCTCTCCCTCTCCTCTGCCTGTCACACTAATGACACCACTTTCTGTAGAGTGCCAATGCTGCAAGCAAAAAAACAATCTGCAAATAATTACACTTTTTCAATACAGTACAAATCGCAGACCTGGGCAGCGGGAGAGCACAGAGGTTAAAAAAAGGGAAGAGCAGAAGGAGGGGAGTGGGAGGAGGGTGGGAGAGGGAGGGGTGGAGACAAGGATGACTAACAATTACAACACGATAGGGGTTGGGTCTCATTACTTCGTCCATTAACATGCAGCAAGTAATTTTCCCCTCTCAGTGTGTGTGCGCACAAGAAAGAGAGGGAGAGGAGCGTGTGTGCGTGCGTGCGTACTGAGTGTGTCTAATAGAGTCTGCAACACACCTCCCTGTCTCTGTGCGCAATCTGCCGGAGAACCCGACGGCACCTCATTTCTCTCCCATATGTCCGAGCCCCTGCGCGCTCACCTATCTATTCCAGCGCCGATCACGATCCTTGCAAAGCGATTAGAGGGCGCGTGAAAAGAGCGCGGTCAGCGGATCAGCCTCACAGATTACTCAAGAGCAACTTAGCAGCGGCGAGCCCCGACCAATCGCTTAGTTAACCTGACAGAGGCGAAGCACTGCATCAATCTCACCTCAATCTCCACTGTCCTGAACCGACAGGATGCGCTACACATGGTCAGCAGAAATGAGTCGTCATGCGCTCCAGTTTTACGCATAGATAGTAATCACACGCGGAGAGGGAGAGGGGATACGCAGGGGTATCACGGAGGTTTTTGGTGGATATTCTGCGCTTTGAGCCAACATCATCAAAGTTGCTTTCAGCTCGTGAGTCATTCGGCCAGTCACCTCCCTTTCTCCTCAAGCTTTGGTCCCCCCTGACCCCATCCTCACTGCCTGTGAACACGGTGACCAACTACAGATTTAAATGCACTTCTGAGGCATGTGCGTCTGTACTTGATGAATGTGAAAAGAAAAACACACAACCTTACCTAAATCTCTAAACTCGATGGCATAATCACAGGAGATTGTAAAGGTTCCAGGTGAGACAGCAGGGCGCTTTGCCACTTTCTGCTCCAACTCCACTGATTTGGTTCCCCATTCAATCCCTCAGAGCCTCTTGTCCAGTTTCCCAAGCCCACGTTCAAACACTCCGAAGTGGAGCTGAAGACGACTAATGCCAAGCCAGAGTACCAGCCCCCAGTAGCCGGCTGTAGAAACACGCTTCGCGCAACAGCGATGTGGCCCAACCTGCCACGGTCTCGCTGCGTCCCATCTCAGAGCTTCACTCAGACGAGAAAGTCATAAGAAGTGCGTAATTCCCTCAAAGAGGTACAGTGCTGGTAATTTTATGTTAACACTCCACATAAGTTTATTTCCCCCCTGCATGCGCGACAGTCACACAGAGGCGTTGAAGTCGCCGGAGAGAAGCTGATGAGAGTGATGGTGTAGTGATGCAGGAGTGATAGTTGTGCGCTCCCGTCGCTCCTCCCGAGCAAGGATCGATTGGACATGAGAAATGCGATGCGAGCCCGTCTTCCCAATTCAGAACACGTGCAGCAGCGCCCGCCCAGTTCACCAGCTCCAAAGTACACCCCCTTTTCCTCTTCACTGATGTCATGCAGTTTATAAGTAGCCTGGACGACTGAGGTGAAGGGGAGGAGGGGATGCAAAATGGGGAACATGACAGTCAACGTTCTCCCTACATAGAGCCAATTTCAACAAGTCGTCATTTGACGTCCTGGTGAAATGTTTTCACTTATTTCAGCTTGTTATAATCGTCAGATTACGCTGGAACCGAGAGATGAAACTAGTTGCAATGGTTATAAATTGTTCCATAAAATTCCTAAAATAGGGAATCCAGAAAAAAAGTGATTTGAGTCTGACACGTGGAGAATTTTCGCGCATTTTAAGTTGGCACTCCATTGTCAGGAGCAAAGTTTTGACAAAGTTGGCCTCTTAATGGTTCAAGTCTAGAGGTCATGTCTTACATTTTAGTCTTCAACACTTCACTATGACTAATTGCGCCCAGTTACTGTATTTATTTTAGAAAATAAAGGGTTTGAGATCTCGTCTGTGCCTGGGTGGGTGACCCCTCCTCATCACTCAGCATCTCATCTCACCTCACCACCTGGATCGTGTTACAGCTGGAGTTTGAGTATCGATACCCCCCTCATCCCCTTCCCACTTCCAACCGAGATGTTAAACAGAATTTAATCACCTCCGCCTCTCCGTTACGCGCCAGGAGATAGCCTATCAATTATTCCATCCCTGGAATATTCTAGTGTGTTGATGGCGATTGATTGCTTTGCGCTGCAAATTTAGTCGTTAAGACTTAGAGGAGGTCGATGTCTGCTAACGACCCAAGGTGAGGGGGATCTGAAGCATCCAGACGTCTTCATTGTTTCCTCGTTGGGGCCTGCTGCGAGCCAGGAGTCATTGGAGACGACCCTGTACGGACTCAGATAGGAACTTTCCAACAAAAATCAAAGAGACATGTATCACAAAACGTGGTGAGTGGAAGGAATCAAACCAGCAGCACAAGCATTGATCCTACAGTAATCTCAAACATGGTTGTCTGGCACTGTCTTCAGTCCATTCTGATCACTTTGCCACCTGTGTTGAGCCAGACAGAAAGCAATGTGGGTTATTTTAAAGTGGTTAATTTAGGCTTTAATCTGTTACAAATCGACCTGTCTGACTTTGAACTGAGAACGGATTAGTCATTGATGTGGGCTCGCAACGACTCAGGAACATGCAGCCCTTTAGCTGCTAGATTAATTACAACTGAAGTGAAAATCTTTGTTTCAGCACCACGGACAGCGTCGCATACGCAGAAAATGGTTTAAGGTCGTTGGACAGCTCCACTATGTCCTGTGACTTTGGTGTCGCACAGCCAATATAGTTTATAGACAACAAAGGGTTTGACCGTGTAAAGTGAAAGGAAAAACATGATATATATGCTGTCTGTGTGGGAGAGTTGTGGCTACACAGTGAACCTGAGTGTCACGTTAGGAATAGGAAGCCTTTTATCTTAAAGAGAGGCAGCTAATGGATGCACCAGTTCACAGCACTTATCTCATCTATCCTCCCTCAGAGGGGGCAGACAGTATCAGAGGAAACCACATCATGTGACGTAAACACAGACTTTAAAGGGTGAGGTTGAACGGTGAGAAATTTAATTTACCTCCCATTACACATCTAGGTGTTGTTACGGAGGCATCAGTTTTCTCAGCGTGTTCCACTGCATGTAACCCTGACACAGTTTCTGAAGCAGGAATGGCAACTTAAAGCTTGTGCAATGGTTCATGTGCATTGTGATAATGTGGTGAGGGTAAAAGTAGATTTAAGCTAAAGTCCTATGGAGGTTTCATGTTTCAGAAGAAGGGGGTTATAGGATTTTCTCCAGGTCCATTCCCCCAATGATCCTTTTTGCTCTCAGGGAGGAGAGGCAGGGGAGAAACCTGCACCTTAACATGAGGTATATTTCCTCAAGAATCAATATCCATGCATTGTTCCCTCTGACACGCCTGTCAGTGTCATGTGGGAGGTGGCTAACAAAAAATGAATATAATGAGATTGATTAGTTTAATTCAGTGATGAAGGATGTTTGTCTTGAAAGATCAATAAGCGTATGCTGGAGTTAACTTTGGTCCAACACTAAGATAAATGACTGTGAGATCAACTTGAAGCCATAACTGCTAGATGACAAGTACTCATGTAAACTGATTAGTACTAAAGTGATAGAGATTTCAGTCAAAATAAAATCAGACGCTTACATCCAGACAAAGCAGCTGCTGGGACTCTAATGCTTAACAATCAAACTTGTGAAATCATCCAAATTTTGAGGTGTGGTTTATACAAAGATGGGATCTAATTACTTCACTCACAGCTTCCACCTTAGTGATCAGCCTTCAAGAGAAGCTCTCTGACCCTGCTGTATTTAAGCCCATTTCTCTACTCTACAGCTTGCATTGGAAGTGACAGAGATGAAATGCTACAGATGTGGTGCAGATAAGGATTTAGCTCCATATGGAAATATCCAAGACAGAAGATGAATCTCTGGCAGTAAATATGGATCCAAGCAATGTCAAACACTGTCACTCAGTATAGTTAAGGTTTACAGATGGTCACAGGCCAAAGGGTTTGAAGACAGAGGAATTTTCTCATATTCTGTCACTGATTTTTGCAAACTATGTGTACTTGTTGACAACTGACACACAAATGAAGAAAGTGCACAAGCAGGTAGTGGTAGTGGTCATGTTTTGCTCCAACATCAATTTCAAGAACCATGAGAGAGGGAGGAGAGAGAATATACCTCAGACTCACTGTAAACTGTTTTCCTCATGTGAGTGGGGTGATCCGATCCATCTTGGAGACATCCACAGGCAGGCCTGGCGTTAAGAACCGGGACTTGGCCATCGATTTGGAGCTGCCATGAAGGTTAATGAGAACAGACATCTTGGTTCCTCTGCTTTTGATCCCCTCCTGCAAAGAGATTCTTCATTTCTTTACGAGGTCACTGGCAGTAACCTGAGCAGGGCCATAAATAGTGTCCATCCCAGACAGGCCCGGTGTCTGTCAATACTCAGAAAGTTCAGACACAACATCCGCAAAGAGATGGCAGGAGTGCGACTGCTGACATCAAACTTGTGATACTGAGACAAATACACTTTAACAAACATTCACTTGTTATGACCCACTGGATGTGTTGGTGAATAATTTGTTCTCACCCTCTTCACTGTTGAAAATAAGTCTGTCAGGGACGATCACAAGACACTGGGAGACAATTTGGCTTCATGTATGGTGTTATACTGCCCCCATGTGGTCATGATGTGTCACAGTTAACCACAGTGGTTTTTGAGGTCACTCAGATTTATTGTGGTGACAGTAAAACTGAACTAGTGCCCTTTTGTGAGGAGACCTTCCCCTCCTTAGACCTGAACCCAGAAAAATAATGAAACTTAGCAAAGAACTGTCTGGTTTCAGCAAAAAACTGGCAACACGGAGACTTCAGTTTCCCCTCGAAGGTCAGACTTCAAAAGCTGATTGATTTAATAAGGACAAATTAAATCCCTGATGTCCAATATAGCAAGAACAGACAGGACAGCAAACATCAGCATTTTTAGTTATTTATTTCAAAATATTACACAAGTTCTGAATAAAAAATGCCTACAAGTCCTGACCAAAGAGGTCTGACTGAGTTCAACATGGTTTCATCGATAAATAAAATATCACGCTCACGGAGAGGCCAAGAAAGACGGAATGATCTTCTGATCTCTGAAAATACTCTACCAAACTCCTCTAAGTTATGAAACTATCAGCCCTAAAACTGCTTTAGAAAAGGTAACAGATGATAGCAGCACCCTCATCATTTCATCAGTCTGACAATGCATCTCCTTTGGTAAACAAAGTAACTTACAACATAAATAGACACCTGTAGTAATTCAATACTAGGCTCCAAAAACAGAAACGTCAGCTTAAATACGAATGTCACCAATGTGAAAGATAAACTTGAGTAATAATTCAATTCATAAAGTCTGCAAAATATTGCAATTTTGTCAGCAATGTGTTTTTCTCATGAAACAAAGGAGTGTTGGTTTAAGTGGACAAACGTCTATCAGCACTTCTTAGTACAAATGCCTGTGCAAACAGATGTTCAATAATACTGATAAAGAAAAACATCCTCTTGGCAGTCGGAGTGTGGCTTTTGACTTCTGTCTCTTATCTTCAGGGGCAATTAATGTTTGTTTTAATCATAACTTAACACCACATATCTGTGCTCCATCGTCGGTGCATCATATTAGCCTGATGAAAGCTGAGAGAGCTCAGAAACTGGTGTGATTGTCAACACTTCTGAAGAAGATCACATCAAGGTGAGTGTGATCAAATGTGACAAGATGTCGCATGTGAAGGGACGCCATAACAGCTGCTCATTAACTAACTTTGTCGGCATGGAATGAAAAAGATGCGGCAGAGGTAATGTAGAAACACAGGACACATCTTATCGCTCTCCAGCTGCTGTGATGGCACACGCCTCATCTTGTGACTGATTGGACGCTAATAGAGTTTGTGGACGCCGTTTTTTCCAGAGTTGCAAACCTGCTTACACTCATCAACCAATCAAAGCAGAACGCAGGAAGTGCCAAATATTTGATATCCTTCCAGCTGGTGAGGCAACTTTTAAAACATCTAAAATAAGACTGTTTCAAAATAATGTGGTTCATATGTAACAGGTCTTCATGAGCCAGATGTTTGTGTCCAACACTCACTGAGACTCTAGAGTTCATCATGACGAGTGCGACGCTGCCATTTGGGATGCTGTGTGACATAATCAGCTGCTTCCAGCACGAGACGCATGAACTCGCCCACGTCAAAGGCATAGTTGGTAAACTTTGGGTGGTCTCCAAGGGTTGGATGGTGACCCTGTGAAAGGTGAGGAGTTTATACATTGAAAAGGTGAATTAAGGAAGAACATAATCGCATCATACAAGCCTAAAGTAGGGATGGGCACCTTTCACCTTTGAACCAATATGATACCAATGCCCGGTACCTGGGCATTGGTATCAGTGCTCAATTTTCCGTTCTTTCAAGTGTGTTTGTGAGCTAACAAATGTTACTTTTTTTAATGATATAATCTCACAATACTTCAATTTAACACTGCTTTCTCAATACATAAATTTTAACAAATATATCAAAACAGCATTTAACTGTTTGTACTCTAGCATCACAGTTGTTTTACAAATGTCTTCAACATGAAAGCGCGTCACTAAAATTAACTACAACTTAATGACTTAACTATAGCTCTGCAATGTTTTTTCTTAGTAATGCTCATATTAAAACCCAGCCCTACCTACTCCATGCCCATGTCTGGCAAGGAAAATTGCCTCCAATCCATCACAGTCACAAGGATGAGTTTTGGAATCGAAACATGGTACCATTTGATTTTATATGAATTGATACTCAGGCAGAATTTGGTCTGTACCTGTAAAAGTACCCACTTCTGTACCCATTCCTAGCCTAAACATTTTTTGTTTCACATATAATGTGTATGTGGGCAATAAGAAGAGATAAATAAAGACACTAGGGGCCAATAGCTGGCGTGGGTCTTTCCCCTACCTTGTCCTGTGGGAGCACTTTGTCCATTTTCTGCCAAGTCACGTATCGAATGCCCCGCAGCCGAGCCAAATCTCGATAGCAGCTCTCATCCTGACAATTATATCTGGGGGGGAAAGATGCAGACACTTTATCTCGTACTCTCATCACTCTGCCTCTCTTTCACTCTTCTTGCCCTCTCTCCTCCCTCTCAGTGTGTACAAAAAGTGCTCCACACTCTATCAGCTCACCAAAGTGTGCACAAAACACTCCCACCAATACTCAACCACATTTCAATCAACTCCTCTGCCCAGGGTAGCCAGGTGTGATGAATGCCTGGTTAATTAGACAGTATTTCACCGTCATACACTAAGTGTCTGAAGGGTACTTCAGGCACAGCACGCTGCTAAACCCATCACTCTCCCTGCCCCCCCCCCCGCTCTGTCTCTTTCTGTCATTCACATAGAACACAAACACACACAGGCAGGCATAAAGTGCCACTCACAGCTCAAAGATGACAGCCCAGTCAGGGAGGAAGAGGAGATGTGTGAGACCCGCCCCGTGCATCCCAATAAAAATGTCAGAGTTGTGGGTGATCCTCAGCTGCATGAGGAAGGGAACATCCCTGAAAGACAGAGAGGGAGTAGCGCATCAATCATCTTTAGTGGAGTAAGCGCTGTCACTCTTATACAATTTAAAAAGCTTACACTTTCTTTATTCTGATACACGACTACAACACGGTCGATTAATGCTAAGCAGCAGTGAATGGCTCCTGCTGTAACATCAGCACTCCATAACTCACTTGAATTTGTAGTCGACCACATTGACCTCCAGTAAAGGCACAGTTTTAAGGGCATTTACCAGCTGGAACAACAACAACAACACAAAAACATGTTTTCTGATCAGTGAAGGAGCCAATAAATATGTGCAGTGACCATATAAATCACATGCCTTTTTTTACTCACACTGTTTATAGCAAATAACATTTTAAATAAGCATTTAACAAATGTGGGCGGTAAATCAATGGTGGAAGGTTGTATGACAGAGAAGAAAGGAATGGGACTTGTGGTAGAAAAGGATGCATTAACAAGAGTAATTGCAAGAAAGAAGAAGACAGACAGAGGGAGGAAAGGAGGGTGGCGCTGGCCTCACTCACCTCCACTTGGTTTAATATTCTTCTGTATTCTGTGCTGCGAGCCAGCAGGGTGACACGAACATGCCCCTCCTGAAAACAGCAATGCACCCAATAATCAATCAGCCAAGGACGGGAAAGATAGGCAGCGGAGAAAAAATGATGCTCATTTAAACCCATTTAGGAAAAAACTTAACTAAAAACCCATACATACATTTGTTAAAATTTCAGGTTGGAGTAAGAAAGTGGAAGTAAAGATTTTTTACATTTTTAATGCTCTCTCATTAGTCACAGTGTGAACACAGATGCTTTCTATGATCTTCTACTGCCATCTTGTGTTTTAAAACAGAAATTACAGTTTCTGTGAGTTTTCAACTTTGGTAACATATGCAACAAGCAATAAGGCTGCTTTGACCTTTAATACAGGGAATGACACAAATAGTAACTTTAACTAAACCAGCTCAACCAAAGCCAGACAACTTGTCAAAAGTAATGGATATATACACAGTATGAAGGCAACGCAGAATGAATTTCTTCTCCTTCTCTTGGAAACTCTTTTAAAAAGTACAGAAAAAAATGACATTAAAATAGGACCCGAACAAATTAAGACGAAGGGGAGATGGAATGAAAGGGTTGGTCGGGGCACATGAATAGGACACAATAGCAGAGAGCAGAAGTGTGAGTCTCAGGCTGTGCCATTAATCTGAGGATGAAAGGAGGAGCAGGGGAGAGGGTCAGGGCCGAGAAGACCTCTCATTCAGTCGCTGGCCTGCTATCACTAGCAGCCCCGTGTCTCGCTGGAAAGCCTCTTAGCATATTTCCAGTGAAGGCCATGAATACACAATGAGCTGCTCTGCAAGAACGGGGAAGTAATGAGGCTTTGCTGCTCGTAAAGAAACAGTCAAGCACTTTAAACTTCAAATCTGGGGGCATAAAACACCTGTGAGGTGTGCAAAAGAGTTAAATGGGAAGAAAAAGAATGAGAGAGTAAGGAGATAGCAGTGACAGTTTGTAAACATGCCATTTATACATGTAGTCTTACATGAATTATAAAACTACTTTTAAGTTAAAAATGGGTGAGTGAGTGAAGGGACTTGGCTCTCCATCGTAAATGGCTGCTAAAAATGATATCTAAGGGACATTGTGCCGTCAACTCTGCTTAAAAATGGCAAAGAAAACTATCGGGAGACAATATGTTCTCACACACTTAAGATAAACACTTTTGGTAATGCTATTGGTGATTCACTAATTTTTTTTGTCTGCTCCAGTGTATTCCACTTTTTATTTCTACTTTATTTATCATATCATTGAAGTAAGCCTAGAGTTTTGTACTTTTAAGACATAAAAAAAAGAGTGAACGACACACGACTTTGTTTTTGTTAAAGGGGAGACACCTAGTTATCTCAATTAAATAGAATAAAATCTCCAAAATTGTTAAAGTCGTAGTCACGTAAGTCGGAAACTTTCAGTCGAAAATCGTAAATTTCAAAAATGTAAGAGGACTCTGAGTAATTCTTTTATGACCTTAATTAAAGAGGAAAACTGCTTCAAAAGCAAATTAAGATTCATTGATGTGTGGTTTTCAAGCCCAAAACAAATTTCCAAGTTTTCAGACGAAGATAGTGACTTATTTTTTACGAAAGTAAGAACACAGCTCGAAAACTTTCATCAAGAATAAGCTGGGGCCAAATAATCATTCAATCTAACCACAGCTTCCACTCTCGACGTCAATGTTATTCCGCTTTCGACAAGGAGAGGTGTGCTCTGAATTTCGTAAATCCATAACTTTGAACAGGTGTCCTCTTACATGTTCTACTTGTGCTGCTGAGCTTAGATGGTAAAAACTTTACATGTTTTCCAAATCACAAACGGGGAAGAATTGGTGAGGAAATTCACATGGAGTGGACTCAAGGGGACAGTTACAACTGTCCGGTCTCAGGTCACAGACGTTTTTAGTACAAGGGACTGGCCCTTAGCTTGGGCCCGGCGCCGCCACTCTCGCGGCTTAGGATTGGTGATCTGGTGGTCCCTGGACAGTTGTTCACTTGAGTACATCGAGTGACTGTCGTGTGGGCGACATCCAATCAGCTGCTCATGTCAGTGTGCAGTAAAAATCAGCTGCCACCACTCTTCACTGTCTGTTTTTCTTTCCCTTTTGGAGATCAGACCAAAATAGTAAAAACTTAACATGGTTTCCAAATCACAAACTGGGAAGAATTGGTGAGGAAATTCACATGGAGTGGACTCAAGGGGACAGTTACAACTCAGGCCAGAGTCCAGTGTCTGCAAAAATCATGTTCCCTGACCGGGAATCGAACCCGGGCCGCGGCGGTGAGAGCGCCGAATCCTAACCACTAGACCACCAGGGACCTGTCAACAAGTGAACTCATGTAGCTCACTGACAGCACTGGGCGACATCCAATCAGCTGCTCATGTCAGTGTGCAGTAAAAATCAGCTGCCACCNCACTTAAGATAAACACTTTTGGTAATGCTATTGGTGATTCACTAATTTTTTTTGTCTGCTCCAGTGTATTCCACTTTTTATTTCTACTTTATTTATCATATCATTGAAGTAAGCCTAGAGTTTTGTACTTTATTCTGTATTTTTTTTCTCACTTGCTGTGTGCTGAAACAAAAACAATTTCCCCTCTGTGGATCAATAGAGTTAATTTATCTTATTTTAGAGGTTTTAACAATTTCAGCATCAGTGCATTCAGCCTTTGAAAGTCAGCTTTTAGCATTTAAAGTTTTTACATTCTCCTGAGACTCATTAAGAAAATACTGGAATTAATTTTAGGAAAACTGCTTCAAAAGCAAATTAAGATTCATTGATGTGTGGTTTTCAAGCCCAAAACAAATTTCCAAGTTTTCAGACGAAGATAGTGACTTATTTTTTACGAAAGTAAGAACACAGCTCGAAAACTTTCATCAAGAATAAGCTGGGGCCAAATAATCATTCAATCTAAACACAGCTTCCACTCTCAACGTCAATGTTATTCCGCTTTCTACAAGGAGAGGTGTGCTCTGCATTTCGTAAATCCATAACTTTGAACAGGTGTCCTCTTACATGTTCTACTTGTGCTGCTGAGCTTAGATGGTAAAAACTTTACATGTTTTCCAAATCACAAACTGGGAAGAATTAGTGAGGAAATTTGCATGGCGTGGACTCAAGGGACAGTTACAACTCAGGCCAGAGTCCAGTGTCTGCAAAAATCATGTTCCCTGACCGGGAATCGAACCCGGGCCGCGGCGGTGAGAGCGCCGAATCCTAACCACTAGACCACCAGGGACCTGTAAACAAGTGAACTCATGTAGCTGACTGACAGCACTGGGCGACATCCAATCAGCTGCTCATGTCAGTGTGCAGTAAAAATCAGCTGCCACCTCTCCTCACTGTCTGTTTTTCTTTCCCTTTTGGAGATCAGACCAAAATAGTAAAAACTTAACATGGTTTCCTAATCACAAACTGGGAAGAATTAGTGAGGAAATTTGCATGGAGTGGACTCAAGGGACAGTTACAACTCAGGCCAGAGTCCAGTGTCTGCAAAAATCATGTTCCCTGACCGGGAATCGAACCCGGGCCGCGGCGGTGAGAGCGCCGAATCCTAACCACTAGACCACCAGGGACCTGTCAACAAGTGAACTCATGTATCTCACTGACAGCACTGGGCGACATCCAATCAGCTGCCAGTCAGTGTGCAGTAAAAATCAGCTGCCACCTCTCTTCACTGTCTGTTTTTCTTTCCCTTTTGGAGATCAGACCAAAATAGTAAAAACTTAACATGGTTTCCAAATCACAAACTGGGAAGAATTGGTGAGGAAATTCGCATGGAGTGGACTCAAGGGACAGTTACAACTCAGGCCAGAGTCCAGTGTCTGCAAAAATCATGTTCCCTGACCGGGAATCGAACCCGGGCCGCGGCGGTGAGAGCGCCGAATCCTAACCACTAGACCACCAGGGACCTGTCAACAAGTGAACTCATGTATCCCACTGACAGCACTGGGCGACATCCAATCAGCTGCCAGTCAGTGTGCAGTAAAAATCAGCTGCCACCACTCTTCACTGTCTGTTTTTCTTTCCCTTTTGGAGATCAGACCAAAATAGCAGGAAGGTAACTAACCACTTGAACCAACAACTACTGAGTCCATATAACAATTATCTTCATTTTTATGCCATTTTCATCAGGTGGCAGTGGAAGGCTCCACAATGAGCGGCAGCATTTAGCGCTGGAAAAAGAGCAAGTGCAAATGGAAGCGACTGTGGTTCCTCCTCAAAGACAAGGTGCTCTAAACCTTCACAGCCCGTGAGGTGAGGGGGCACAGAGTCTCCCACACCAGCCCCAAAAAACACTCACAACTCAGTCTCACCTCACCTCACTAAAAGGAGAAGAGAGCAGCAACATGTTCTATCTTAACCTCAAGGAAAACCTGTACCACAGTACTAAAACTCAGAGCTGATGATCAACACACTGCATGCAGGTGAGCACAGGTGCTGTTTGGTCTCTTCCCAAACGGGTCCTTTCCCACTTCAACTCCCTCACTGACCCACCCCAACAGCTGGTTGAAACACTGTTCACCAGGGTGAAGGATTCATCTTGATAACAGCACTTGATGTCCGTGCAGATTAAAACATCAAACCTTAATTTACAAAGTGTCTTCAGTTACACATGGGTAGTAAGTCAGCACCAATGCAGACTCACTGTTGGAGGGTCCAACAACACACCGCCAGGTTTTGGATGCTACTCAGTGCAACACAAAGTATGCATTCACCGCAGAAGTGTATTGAGAGTATGTTGGGGTAGATTCAGGTAGGTATAATGAGAAGTACAGCTTTGACTTAGGAGGCTGGGTATCATTGAAAAGCCTGTTCCCTGACCGGAAACCTAGCCACTGGACCACCAGGAACTTCATGAAAACTTCTTCAGACAAATGTCTGGTATCAAAGACATCTGCTCAGCTGTTTTTGTCATCTGTGTAAACTTTGCCCATCTATCAGAGACTGGGGCATCTCTTAGACACTAAATGAAAAGCTCTCAGTGTGAGGAGTCTCTGTGATGTAGAGTAAGAATAAACAAATTAATTCCTTTGAACTTGGAAAGAATGTAATATAAAGATTCACCACTGTTGACTGAAATATTACCAAGGACTGATCAAGAGTTACCAAAGTAACTGACTCTTGGGACATGTCTATTTCCAGCTATTCTTTGCAGAATAAGTACGGTTTAAGCCTAACTGAGGATGTTTCGATCTCTAATGCTCTGTTTTGAATTTTTGAAAGTTAAATAAACTGTGTCAATCATATGAATCATGAGGATTTATTTGTAAACAAAGACATGTGTCCTAAAAGAATTTCTTCCTACCTTTGGCCCTTCTTGTGGAATGTGCAGTCGATGTAGAACATGTTGGGAAAAAGCCCTGAACATCCCTTCACTGGAGCAGTCTGAGATCTGCCATCAAAACAGCACAGAATAAGAAAAAAATTTCATTAACATATCCACTTCATTAATAGTCATCTGACTCAAAATATTGTACTGAAAGAATAAAAACGTTTTTGGGTTCTGCAGTCAAAAATGAACTGTATGTGTATGTATGTAGGAAATCTATTACAGATGGACTGAATACTTATTGGATCTGAACATATTTGTGTACTGAGTTGAAATGAAAGACAGGTAACACACTGAGAATCTGACAATTGAAAACATATTCATAATGTCCTTAAAATGAGTATTATTCAGGCCTATGAATTTCTGAGCTCTGAAAATGTCTCATATACATGTCTGCACGGTGGCTGTAAATGTGGGTACATGAATAAAAACATGGCATACACTGCAGGGGCAATCAACAGCATCAGCTTGAGGCTGACCTATCAATATTTCACACCTCAAGGCTAGAGGCAGAATATCCCATATTTACATGAAATCATCTTTATAGAAACCTCCTTGGAATTATCATTTAAATAACACAAGCACTTGCTGAGATATGAATGCATCACATAAATATTTGACTTATACTACATGTTCATGACAAAACTGAGTATCATGGTGTCTGAGGACAGAAGAGGCCAACAAATGATCATGGGTCACAAACAAGGCAGGGCTTTGAAGATTAGAAACTGCAATTTGTTTACATTTAATAAATCTACATGTATAGCGCAGGTCATAAATAGAAAGGGTAACTTACGAGAGGGGTGTTATAAAAGAGGCCATATCGCATTCTTGGGAGAAGGGAGAAAAAGACATCTTTGAAACACACCTGAGGAGATGAATTAAGCACACAGGATAGTACATTTTATCAGTCACTCACACATATGCATACTTATTTATGTCTTTGCTCGATAGAAATGATACATCCTATCACAAATGATGATTTCTCAACAGCTAGTGAGCCATGACTGGTCAGAGCTGGCTTTATACGTACTCTTTTTGAGTCATAAGTCTTCAGGTGGACAATGTCATACTCTGAGAAGGCCCTCCATGTGTCGCTGAACAAATCTCCATAGCTATAAAAGCTCTGAAGAAGACAAAAAAAGGTTAGCTGTGGGTGTGTAATTAGTGTTGTCCTGAAATGAAAGACAAACCAAAAGAAATAAAACCAGCTCATTCTTTGACCCCTGATTAACTCTGTTTTGAACTCAACTGTTTGTGTGTCTGTGCATTTGAGGTTTTATACATGATCTATTGTCACACTAATATCTGACAGTGTTTGCACTGCAGAGTGCACTCTGTGCTGAAAGGTCACTGCTTTTCTTCTCCTTGACACTTTTCTCTCCCTCCCATTTGTCTTTCTCTATTGTCTTTTTCCTCTTTAACTCTGTACAGAGTGGAGGGAACAATAGGCCGGATAGGGCTGTCTGTAAGGCTCCCAGTTTTTCAACCGGTGTTTCCACTTGATGCCTCACGCAAAAACATAATTTTAAAGACTTGTGAAGTGAGTGAGATTGCTGTGCACATCATTTGACCAACTGCTTGGGTTTTTGGCTAGTCTGTAGTGTTGTCATCACAACTCTGTGATTAAACACTTTTCTCTTTTACTTCATATTTTTTACAGAGAAAGTGGTCAAAAGATAAATCCTTTCAGCTGATAAAGATTCTGCATCAGTGTCATATTTATCAGCATTTCTAAGTCCAGGAACAGAACCAATGTGCTCCTCTTTGTGTCAATTCAAAGTGTGTTGTTTTGATCAAAACATTACATTACAAAGTCTTTCATAAAAAAATATATTTCTAAGGTTGACAGATAAGGCTAGCTTAATTTCCCTTAGAGGACAATTTTGTGTTGTGTAACCAGGTAAATCAGAGTCGTAGTGGTACATTTATTCTTGATATCCTTTTGTCATCGTATGTCTTCCTCCAAGTAATAGTACGTGAGCACCAAAGATGTTCACAGGAAAACTTTCAAATAGAAAACACATTTAGAAAGATCTAATCCCACATGTTTTGGACTGTAGTGGAGACGTGAGGTACCCACCGTGTCCCACATGACAATGTTGATGTCTGAGCTGAAGGAGTTGTTGATGTGCTGCGAGATGTACAGGTTGACAAAGTCACAGAAATGGTGATACATGTTCACTCCTGTAAGGAAAAACAAAATCATTCTGTAATCATTACTGCGAGAATATTTATATCCCAGGTCTAACTTTAAATATTTCAAATAACAATGAAGATTTATGGTTAATCAGTGAAATACAAGAAAATGGTTTGGTAACTTTTTACATGGCTAAAATTGTAGTCACCTATATTTTCATTTCTTACCAGCATCTAGTTTCATGAAAACGGTGGGTTTATCTATAATGATGTCACACTGTTCATCCTGTATGGGCTGAGCGTGCAGCTCTGTGTATGTCTGGAGCTCAGCAAACCTGCAAAAACAGAGCATCGACACCGGTGAGCAAGGGTGGAAGTAATTCATTACAAATACTCTGATTACTGTAATTAATCAGTTTTTTGGGGTACTTGTACTTTTGTGAGTAGATTTTCAAGTCTGTACTTTTACTTGTACTTAAGTAATCATTATGCCTTGTAATCTACTTAGTTACTTTTAAAATCATAGTTGAGTACTGAGTGCAATTTTCATCAATATTTAGACCTTTTATCTGCATTTTTGTAGCCAGTAAGGTGATTTGATAGCAAACAAGCCAATGAAAACCAGGACATATGGATGAAAAACAAAACGAAACAAAAAAAAGGTTTTTGGATGTTAATGATTAATCGCTAATTGATTTTGTGTTAAGAATTTAAACAGTTAAAAATGTATCCATGGATATTCTTTCAACAATCATAGCAGCAACTGCACCTCATCTAATTTTGTTTTTGTCTGCCTGAGACCTTTGCTGAATAAGGAAACAAAAACTTAAAATGAGAAAAAGAAAGACCAAAAAACAAAAAAAACAACCAATTAAAATAAGTGAAAAACACCAGTTTTCTATCTTATCAGTTATAAATAATTATTGATTGTTAGCGTTTTAACTACTGGTAAAGCAAAACAAAATTTAAAGCCCTATTTGGAGAGGTGACAGTTGCATCACCAGTTAAAAGTAACTAATAATCTGAGTATTCTTTTTGACGAATACTCTGTGCTTATACTTGAGCATTTTTCTAACACCGCTATTTTTACTTGTGATTGAGTAATATTTTAGCAATGTAACAGTACTTGTACTTGAGTACAGATTTGCAGTACTCTTTCCACCACCGGTGCGGGTGAGCAATTAGAGCTCTAAGAATTCTACTTTTCTTTACTATTCATGTATTGGTCACTGCAGTCAGACTCACCCACTCTCCTCAAATAAGAAAAAGCAACAAAGATAGACATCATCCATTGTACTGCTAATACAATGTAAAGGAGAGCTCTTTAGAAAATTCATTCACAAGACAGCGCAGGCATTTGTTTTTAGAAGGCAGCTTATTTCAGGAGGGGTTGGGTGATCGCATCACTCTTTGAAAACAAAAAGGGTAATGTATTTGCTTGAGTCAAACTTGTCAGGTGCTTGGATAAATCTATATATGGCTCCATTCAAAAGTAGTTTTAAATTTGATCAAACAGAATAATTTTAAAACATGTGGTGGTTAAAGTAAAGTATCTATTTATCCATTCATCAGGGCCCTCACTGCAGATTTTCACAGATCTAAATTCAGTTTTTACTGGAAGTAGTTACAAGTAAATGCCAAATTATGGGGTGAATATAACCAAAGCAATAATTTTATATCCGTTAGATGAAACTGTCCCAAAAGACAAACAGCTGTGTCTCATGATTACAGAGGAATTATCTACTCGTGTCTGATACTGTAAGATGCATCATTGCTTTCAGCATCACATCTACATTATATGGGGCTTTTATAACATACACTATCTCCGGCTTAACAGCAGGAAAACAATCGAGCCAGCCAGGAGTCGAACCTAGAATCTTCTGATCCGTAGTCAGACGCGTTATCCATTGCGCCACTGGCCCCTGAAAACCTTTGTGGTCACAAAGAAAGGAATGCACGCGGTGCTTCACACTCCACCCTCACATTCCTCTGTGCCCCTGCCCCCGTTTGAGACTTCTCTGAGAGGAAGAGGAAGTCGCATGTGTGAAAGTACTCAACTGACTCAGTAAAAGGGTTGGTGTGTACACCACGTTCTAGGATTTTTAAACTTCTTCAGACTTTTTAGGGTGGGTGACTTGGTTAGCGGACACAAGCATTTAAATGAAAGGAATTTTTCTTTTATTCTATCGGTCAAATCTCTCTGGCATACATAAGGAAATGCTTCTTCTGTTGATAGCTTGTTCCTGTGGATCACTTTGCATGCCTTTCTGTCTGAAACAGATCTCAGCAGAGCTTTCCATCTGCCAAATTATCCAAACTGCTTTCCCTCTGCAGCTGGGGAGAAGTGATTGACGGTGTGAGACAATAATGCTCACGGCAGAATATTAGCTGCTCCTACTTTGTTTTGCTCTAAGGGCATCCAAATGTTTCACTGTTTAGAAGAGTTAGGGAGCACTCTGTCATAAAAGACTCAAAAGTTTTTGGATAATTGTTGATTAGCAAAGTCAAAAAGTGCCACCTAGTGACCATTCATGGTGCTTAAGTTAAAGAGGACCCATCCTACCAAAGGTTGCTGACAAAAATCTACTTGGTTGCTGGATATATTATCCCTGGTGGTCTAGTGGTTAGGATTCGGCGCTCTCACCGCCGCGGCCCGGGTTCGATTCCCGGTCAGGGAACTCCCTTTTAGTACTCCTGTCTTTGGGAACTATCCAAAAAATGCACAGGGCCTAATTCCCGAGCACATGCTTAGGGGTCATTGCATTTTTCAGCTTGACACTTGTCTGCACTAGCCACAGCATTGAGTTTCATGAATGTTCCTTTGCCGAGGATGTCAGGCAGGCAAGTTCTGTTTCCTCTTCATAATCTCTCCCCTAAAAACTGGTCAGGTGTCAGCAGCCAGGGTTTGTTTCAGGTCAGGGAACTTGCCACTGGCACTTTTTCTGAACCTTTAATTCACATTTACTTACATTTGCAGCCATTCCAAAATCATTGAATTGTTTGTAGGAGTTTATTAGAAGTGTGTTTACACGTATATGATCAAAATCTTAAGACCAGTTAAAAGGTTAAAATAACTTTAAAATGCAAAAAGAAATGGGGCTGATGTAAAAAATAAAATTAAAAAAAGGAGTAAGTAATTTACTGAATAACATAACAACTGAATACTGAACAATCAAAATGAAATAGTCTTTTCATCAGCTTATCAAAAGTGTGAGACCATAGCTCAAAAACCCACTTTCTTGAAATGAAAATAAAAGTTTCTTTAAAGGCTGCGGTCAAAATTTTTGATCTGCTGATATTTTAGTTTGGTTGTTTTCAATAAATTGCTTACTCACTTTTTTTTTCACAGTCACATTTCTTGGTTTTGCATTATGAAACTTCCTTTTGGACCTTTTTAAGATCAAACAGTGCAAACTGTACATTGTAAAAAAAATTTCAACTGGTCTTTAGATTTTGGTCAAGTGTGTGAGCGTTTTTTGACTCACCATGATTGTAAGGGGCTCTTGTGCTCTCCCTCTGCTGCAAGAGCTTTCTTGTTCAGTCTGCAGTGACCACCAATCTCACCCTTCTGAATGAAGTCCTCCTTGTATCTGTGACAGTTTAGATTTGAAGACACTTTGATTGTTGTCTTTTGTTATTTCTCTGCTCATGCACACAACACTGTCATACTCTCTGACCTCTCATGACCTCTGCGTGGCTTGCGCAGATCCAGATAAAGGTTAGTTGCTTTACAGAAGCGAGTGTGGCTGCTGCATTTTAATGATGAGTCCCCCTGGAAAACATTTAGAGAGAAACTGTTAAATATTTCAAAAAGATGTTACACCAAGAGAAGCCTTTGACATTGCTAGCACAGTCTCCACACTTCTCTGTCTCCACTACTGTAAATAATGTCCCAGCCTATTGTTTGTGAACTCCTTTTTGAACACAGTCTGTTTTAACTTGTTTTTTCTTCCTGTTGACTCAGCAGGCCCGTGGGAACTACGGAAATGAAAACACTTACTGGCTTGCTGGCCTTGCACAGAGTTTTTAACTCAGAGAGGCGCTCCTTGACGTAGCCAAAATCAGCCTGCTTCCAGAAGAGCTCCTGAGCTGCCTTCAGTGATCGCGCCCTGACAGATAAGAGATTTATGCAGTTCATCTGAGTCAAAATAATACTCGGTCATCAATGATGCATGGCATAAATGAGCATACTTAAACTTTGGATAAATAATACACACTCTAGGTATGTAAAGCCAAAACCAATAAATAAATGATTAATGCCATTTGTTAAACATGTGATTATTAAACACCTGATACATTATAAATGTGTGTTGAGTAAATTTACAAGTACTGATCACAGTCGTATCTGTGTGCAGGAGTCATAAAGAGGAATGAAGAACATTACCATCCTGTGTCCGCCTTGGTACAGACTGGGTAGCTAAAGCGCGCTGCTGGATCACATTTCTTCTCATAACCCCAGCAGGCAGACGTATCCTTAAGTACATCCTGTTTACAAAAACGTGTGATGGTGTTAAAGCCCAGAGAAAATGCATGATGTTGGAAGTGTCACATAGTTTTGGAACACAATCAACTTGCAACGTGCAATGTCAATGTTTTAGATTATACAGAGGATAAATTGCATTGTGTGACAGACCAGTGTGAAAGTGGTACGGGTAAAGATTCATCGAGGCAACTACCTTAAAGTAAACCTCAGAAAAATAACTCAGTGAAAAATCATAAAAAGTGCAGAGATTTACAGATCAAATCATTCACTTGCTGAAACATGTGTGGTTATTATTGTGTTAAATATCCATGGCTCTCCTACCTTAACTATGGTTGAGGACAGTGATCTTTAAACTTGAGTTTCAAGATAAAAACATAAAATAAAAGATGATTAAAATTCAAGAGGGTGAATGTTGTAACTGTTCCTTAAAAATTCCAATAAACTGGAAACAAGTCGCTAACAAAGGGCTTTACAACAGCGTTTCCTCACAGCCGAAGAATTTTCTGTTGAAAAAAAGCTCTGCATAAAGTCTACAAAGTGCATAACTTACTTTAAAAGGACAGAGAGGGTCCTGGCGGCATAACTTGGCAACTTTCTTGTTGTTGTAGAGGAAATAGGGTATATGCTCGGCTGGCAGGGAGATCCTGCTGTAGTTGAGCGGCGGTGCAGGTGGTTTGTGGTTGATATTGTCAGCCTTCTCAGTGATGACCACAGTGTCAGAAAAAACTATGCCCAGCACTACCAAGAGCAGCATAGTCAGAGTCACACTAATATGTGAGACAGCTGCTCCTTCTTCACAGCACCCTGAGGATTGAGACACAGACACACAGACTCAGACTTGCACTCTGTAATCGTAGTTGAACACCTCGTACCGCAGTAGACGAGCATGTGGGCACAAGTACGTGAGTGAGAGCGTGGCCCGAGGCGGATCTAAGGAGTTCACAGGGAAAGGTCCTGTCGCAGGAAGTATAACTGACCCTTTTTCCGACTGTTGTCTGAGTAACCATTACTGAGGCTGAAGGGGCACATGAAAACTGCAGGCTGGTATTCGTGACTGGTACTTTGAAGGTCCAGATGGCCAAACCAGCGTTCACACGACAGGCTAACACTTTCCCCTAATCTAATTACACATTTGCTTGTACAGGCCTAACTACAGCTATTTGTCACTCTCACAATTAATTAACTTCATTAAGGTACCATCAACTCCACGGTGCTGCTGAATGCAATCTCTGAAATATTGGCATATCCCCCAAAAATTCTGAGAAATATAGATGATGATGTATGAAATTCAACAAGATTATAAAAATACCAATTCAGTGATTTGGGTGACTCCAGGTTATAACCAAAGTGTTAGGGTTTTATAACTGATGGATCACAAAAGTACAAAGGAGTTCTCATAAACTTATAATCCTCTGTGGTGTGGGTGCAGCAGGACTCTGCCTGAAACTCACCAGTGTGCACAAACACAGCTCCATGTTTAATATGGCAACTGAATGAAAACAACGTGAAACCACAGCGCTCAAAGCTCCTCGGTGCCCTTTTAATGGCATTATCAGTACTTGCCGTCTTAAGGCTAAACTACTATAATCGAATTAGGTTTGTGTTTTGAAGAGCTCAAGTCAATTCTGCCCTCTTACCTTTTATCCCCGTCTCACCTGGACACAGAGCACAAGAAAACTCCGTTTAAGAAAGCTAGTGAGCTTCAGTGCCTATCATTCAGAGTTTGAGCTAGCGGCAATTAACCACTTTTATCTGAAATATAGTTTAACACTAAAAAACACCACAAACACACACAGATAAAGCTCGCGACAGAGAAACACTTGGGTACCGTTGACATAACATTTTCTTAGCAGAGAGAATTTTCCACATTGTGGTACTTGTTACTGTAGGTTCATTCCTGAAATAGTAATTATGTGGCTAACGTGTTATTAGCGGTACTCCTTCACCCAGACGACACCCGCTCACGTCAATTGTAACTAAACATAATGTGACAACAAAAGGACCGAGCAGGAAAATTACCACATGAAACGGACTCCTGGTTAGAAAAATGTCCCCGTCTTCTGTCTACAAGCGGCTGAAAACAGTTTATGAAAATGGTACTTTACCTGCAAGCACCGCCTGGTATCCTCCAGACCGAAGTGAAGATGTTGCCGGTGGTCGCCATAACACCGGAAACCTCAGACCGGTTTGTAGGGTCAAGAAGCGGCCACAAGGTGGCGACGTGCACCGCACTTTCCAACCAGACTGTCCAAGAACTTAAAGAGCTGAAGAAACCGGAGAAAGTTGTTGCTTGGGATCGAGACCAATGTTGTCATGAAAAAGTGATAACCCAGAAATCAGGAGATTAATTGAAACAATTGAAACTCTCGACATTAAAATAATTTTTAAAAAGTTGAATGTGTGAGCATAATGTCAGCCAAATTTAACTAACATGCATTCACAAGTAGTGGTGTTGTACTATATAGCCTACTGCAAAATTTGGTATTGATTTTTACATTAAAAACTGTCACAATTTAATCAAGAATAGCATTTAACCACTAAAATCAATGTTTCTGTCCATGAATGAATGTGAAGAACTTTTTTTTTAACCTGAAAATAACTACGTACTTTGATTTTTTTTTCTTCAGCTTTGTCAAACAGTAAATTTAAATGTTCATGGAAATCAATAATCATTATATCCCAGCATCAAATGTATAATTTATATCAAACAGCTTGCACATACTGGTAGGTTAACTATTACAGCAATATAATAATACTCAGGAAATCAACAATTTCCTGATAATTTTACATATCTCATCATAAAGTATTGATCAATACAGCTACCAAGGTTGCTATCAACATATCCATATTTTTGAGCAATCAGCCCACCACTGTTCACAAGCACTGTTGTGCCATGTCTGAGGTTTATCAGAAATGTTCATGTTATTAAGTGTATCCGAATATGTATGTGTGAGAGAGAGACAGAGACAGTGTTTGATATTGTTCATTTCTGATGTAATGACTCTTGATGCCTTAATCAAAGGAATTCAATCATATGTTTTTCACCACCCAAATAAATGTTTATTCATTTACATATTTATAAGCTTGAACAACCAAAATCCAAGATTCCAGTCACAGACTACTCTCAGGTCTACACATTTTGTGATTTGTAAAGGGTTAAGAACAATACATACATTTATTTATGTACAATATAATTATATTATTTTTTAAACCTTTATGATAATGCATGAGGAAATAAATGAAGATGAATTTTTTTATAGTGCAAGAAAACATTCACTGTCCTCTACCTTTATCAATCGTCCAAAAGATATATGAAAGAGTCAGTCATGAGAAATCATCTTATTCAAGTTGTTACTAAGGTCTAATGATTTCAAATGAACACCTGATTCAAAAACTGTGTCTATCCTTCATACTGATACTGGAATAAAGTACTGTATGCCAAGAATAAATATCCCAAGATCGCACAATCCCAAATGAAATATAGTATGTGATCATAAAGTAAAACAAAGTATCAGGTAAAGTAAGCCTGTTTTTCATTTGACACTGTAGTTGAACTTAAACAATCTGTCCTTTCTACTCCTCTAATTTAATCCATGGCTAAGAGGGTCAGCTATGTTATTTATAAGTAACCTAGAAGTAACACAGTAAAAGCTGTTTATTTCTGGTTTTTCAGGAGTTCATCAATCTGGGTTTTGTACATATTCTTCACATCTTCAAGGTCGAGTCTCAGCTCTTCAGCCTCTTCAGCCTTTTCTCCGTACATCTGAAGGATTGTGTTGTGTCTCTGCTCAAGATCCTGGAAGACAAACAGTGAAATTAGAGGATACTCTAATACAAACAATGAACCATTTCTCAAGAGAATAGTCCTGACAGAACTTGTCCTGTGAAATGTAAGTTCTTAATCGTAAATTAATCATTAACTCTTACCTTGAGTTGAATTTTCAGTGTAGGGATCTCCTTCACTTTTTCATCCATGTCATCATTTTGATTGGTTAGCCGAACCAGCTCTTCTGCCATCACTGAACGACTCCTCTCAAGACCTGAAATCTCAAGCTGTGGCAGGAGGACAGAAGGTAAAACAAATGAGTACATAAATAGACTTCTAACATATCAAATTTGCTAAAAAGTAGGAATTAAGTCTTGGGAAACTTTATGGATTTGTCCCGAGCTCCTACCTGCAGCTGTGCTATTTCTCCCTCTCTGAGTTTGAGCTGAGATTGGAGGTTCTCTAAGATGCTGGAGCCTCCTGATAGCCGGGCAGCCTCATACAAGTTGGTCCCACTCAGTGACATTGACATAGTCATTGTACCCATGGAATGGTCTGACGCATCATCCTGTTAAAATACAACATTTGTGGTGAGTCAGATTACATACATACAAGAATTTACAAACCTATCTTGGTGTTCAGATTTGATTAATGTCTCCTTTGGGTACCTGGGAAAGAACTGATGTGTGCAAGCCAGCATTATCTGCCCCACTGATCGAGCTGGAGCGGGACAGGGAAGGTGTAGAGGAGGCAGGGGGCTCCACGGAGTGGGTCATGGCCTTACGCTCCTGAGAATAGTCACAAAATCTTAATGTGTGCACTGAGAAGTGCTTGTGAGATTAGCAGACAAGGGAAAACATTCAGGGTGCATTTATCACTCAAGATCACCTTTTCTTTGAGTGCCTCTTGTGCCAAGTAGCATTTTTTCTTCTCTTGCTCCACTTTCATCTTCTCCATCTCTAGTTGATTGGTCAGCAGCAGCTGGTGGAAAAGGCAAAAATACATAAATAAAGCTGCTTCATAATGATACACAATACCAGAAAGACAAATTTCTGTGGCACCTTTTCTTTTTTGGCATCTTCTAGCATTCGGGTGTGTTCTCCACGCAGATTTTCCAGCTCAACATGATCCCTGTGAGGAGAACGTCAGTCAAATGTCACAAACATCAAATTGTATCAGAAACTCAAATGTAGTGATATGCCGCTCCAACATGCTTTTACTACATTTCTAATGTGTTTTGAACAGCCATTAAGTGAACACAGAACACGCCTACAGCGCCTGACTTTATTGCAGTATCAAGACATGAATTTTCATTTTCTGTTTCAGCCACAGAGAAAAAGCTTCGAGCCAGCCAGGAGTCGAACCTAGAATCTTCTGATCCGTAGTCAGACGCGTTATCCATTGCGCCACTGGCCCTGTGAAACCACACCACCTTCTCACGCTATATAAGCATGCGGCACAAAGACCACATGCATGCATGACTGCCTCTTGCAGGGGAAATCCCCTCCCCCACAGCCTACGCTTCACGCTGACTCACTAATGGGTCGATAGTAAAACATGAGCGCTCTTCAGGAAGCAGAAGCAATAAATGAGAAGATACTTTCATTAAATCCTGCTGAATACTTCAACAAAAGCTCATGGCTGAAATATTCACAAATGTGAATTCAAAATTCAGAAAGGAGGGATGGGTTGCAGCAAACATTTATTGTGTTGTGTTTGTTGACAAATTTAAGGAAGACACATCCCCATAAAAATATTCTTTCATGCAAAGGTAATAGATCATTCCACAATCTTTTCTTCAACACATTTAGGGTAAGGTAGTCTTTAAGTTGTTTCAATAAACACTATTAGTACTTCAAAGTCATGCCGTCATTTGAATAAGACTAACAACATTGATACTGCATAAAATTCATGACAAAAAGGCATTTCAAGTCCCTACCTGCTGCTCTCATCCTCCAGTTTCTCTCTTTTGTTCCTCTCTACATCCAGCTGTCCCAGGACTCTTGCCTTCTCCTGGCGGAGCAGTGAATTTTGGGACTCTAAAGAGGCAAGCTGGGACTTGATGGACATCAGCTCCTCTGTCGCTGATCGTTCCTTCTGCACAGCGACGGCTAGCTGAGCCTGGGCATCCGCTGTTTAAAAACACGTCAAGCTTTTTGCTCACTTTGTTGCACAATGCTGTATTTAAATTTCAGTGAACACATCCAGTTCAGCCTCTGCTTCTTACCAAGCCTGTCAGAGATGTTCTGCTCCAGTTTTTCCCAGGATGCTGTTTGACCACCCAATGAAGCCTGTAGATTCTCGATCTGTCGCAGTAGGGGCCGTGTAGCCGAGGTCACACTCTGACTAAGTTCTTGGTTCCTGGTCTCTGCCTCCTGTAGTCTCTGTGGTCAGGCAAGATAAAAAGCTGTTAATGTCTATGTCCACGTCTGGTTACCTTTTGTCAAAAGGTAACCAGCTTCTTGGCAGACCCATGGGCCAACATATTAGGTCACCTGCTGCAGCTCACTGATCTCTTCCCTCAAATAATCTTCTTTTCTTGCTTGCTGCTGCTCGGCTCGCTGCAGGGCCACTCTCAGGTCAGCCACCTGTACACAACATCAGAAAGACTTTTTAAGACTTTTTTCTCTTATTTACACATATTGTTTTGTGTAATGAAACAAGAGTAAAATACAAACCAAACACTGACCCTGCCAACATAAACTTTGATAAACTACCAATACATACAGTGTCCATGAAAAATTTCAGTTGTGGCATACATCCATATCAGAATTTCGGGTGGCGCTGGGTACACTCTGAAAAAGTCATGCAAACATGCCAACCCAACCAGAATTTCAAACAATGAACCTTCCTGCTGTGAGGCAATAACCACAATACAGCCTCATTCCTTGGACATGCTCTTTTTATATAATTTCTTGTTTATTTGACAGAGGCAAATTCAGAAAATCTGGCTTCATTAAGCATATAAGTAGATGTAATACAATAAGGTGCTTTGTGAGGCGAATTTGCAAACCCCATCCCTGGTAAGGCTGTCAACACTGAAAGTACTGCTCAGCCTCTCTGAAATTAGCCAGTCTTGTGAAGTATAGATTCACTTATCTAGTCATGGTGAGTTCATTTTGGATCCCATGCAAAGAGTGAGACTTCTCTTTGGTGTCTACAGCAAAAGCCTGTGTTACCTGATCAGCAAGAGCCTCCTGTTGTAACCTTGCCTCTTCTTGGGCCTTCTCAAGAGCCAGGCTCAGCTGCTCCTTGGCCTGTATATTCCTGCTGAGAGCTGCCTCTTCAGCCTCGCTGGCTTTGCTGGCGTTCACCTTGTGAAGTTCTGCCAGTTCTCTAAAACAAGGGAAATACAATTGGCTTTACAGTTCCATTCCTACATGCAACAGCAAAACACTTTATAATGTTGACTGTACTTCATCACACCAACTTATCAAAACTATGTGCTATCACAGACTCAATGACACAACAAAACATAATATATGATTTGAAAAACACGGTTGTTACTTTTATTTCGATTTAATATGGATTTCATGGTGTGTAGTTTACTTGTAGGAGCTATCCAGAGCGGCCTGTATGCTTCTGTTCTTTTCTTGCAGCTCGTCCAAGTCCACCTGCACCCGGCTCAGCTCCTTCTCCTGACGTTCCACCACAGCATTCAGTTTCTTGATGTTTTCTCTGTGCTGCTTCTCCACCTCCTCTTTGCCATCCAACACCTTAACACGTACAAAACTTTAGCTTCATATTTAAACAATAAAAGTGCAAAACAAAGAGTTTTGGGGGGAAAATTATGAATTAGCTCAAATGGGCTGCGAGGGCTCTTTCTTAGGTGGACTAGTGAAATATCTCCGAAGTGGATATATGGAACTGTTGGTCTAGTGTGTCAGGTTAGTAAATCATTGCATGATGAACAATACTTTCATATTGTCCAAGGAGTTTCAAAGAAATTATATCTATATATTGTGTCATGTAGTATGACACACTTTTCTCACAAAGCCTTGTAAACCTCACAAAATAGCTTTGGCATCGCCGCACCTTAGTCATAAATTATCATCTTGAACCCATCAATCTAGTGTCATCCAAAAAAAACAAGGCACATGAGCCATCTGGTTCAAAGGTGTGCCTGTAGTCATCTGACTGTAGACTTATGCGCAGGGCCCAGGCAGGTAAATACTTTCCGACAGGGTGGTGTGGGTAGAAATTTCACAGTCTGCATATGGTTGCTTTCATTCCATATCCTGTAATGCTTTTCGCAGCCCATTTTTACCAACGTCAAGCAACCTCACCTGTTGCAGCTGCTTGAGCTCTTCATCGAGTTCCTTAATCTTTTTCTGTTGTTTGGTGATCTTTGAGTCACTTTCCTTCTCCTTCACACGCAGTTTCTTGATAATGTTGCTGTGCTGCAGCTGCTGCTTGGACAGCTTTTCACCTATGATAAGGACATGATAAGAAATTAACACCACAGCACACTTTACTTAAGTCACAGAAAGATTTTGAGCTCATACATGTGTGTGTGTTTAAGCAGTTAGAAATTTGTACCTTGTACTTCATTCAGGTATACAGACAGTGGCTGCAACTTTGACCACCCTTGCACCACTAATTCAATACTGAAGCATGAAACATTTTTTGAATACTGAACAATTGTTTGTATAACTGATATTGTTTTAGTAGCTGAATAATGTTTTCAGAGACTGAAAATACTACATAAGCTGAAGTATGATGCAAGGCTCAGTCTACAACTGGCTTAATACCACATATTTACTGGACTGTGCAGCCCAGGGTTGGAGTAGGTGAAGAGTAATGTTTTGCATCACAAATAAGTTTTACCTTCTTCCAGTAGGCCTCTGATTTGTTCCTCTTTTTCCCTGATGATCTCCATTGTGTCACTGGCGTTAAGCCTCATAGAAAGCTCCTCTCGCAGGCCCTTAATTTCCTGAGACAATGAAAAATGTTAGGTTTGATATCTAAAGATGCTGCCTGATTGCAAAAGTAGTCACGTGGGAGAAAGTTTAATGTCATGTTTCTGGGTCATGTAAGTACCAATGAATAACATGCTGATTACCTTCTTGGCTATGTCTCTTTCTTTGCAGGCCAGTTGAGCCTTCCGCTCTGCATCTGCTATGCGCTGAGTAAACTCATCCTTTAAGGACTGAACGGTGGAGCTCTCCTCCTTCAAGGTTACCACTTCACTAGAGGGGGAACAAGACTATTAGTTTAAGGACTCACAGTCAAAATGTTTTTCGGTGTCAAGGCTGGGAGAAGACAACAAGCTTAATGTATGCATCAACCACTAAGTTAATGAACATCAGATGAAAATTTCAAGTGAAAAGTACTTAAGAGGTATATTAATGCAGCTTAACACCTACCTTGATTAATTCAAGGCCTTTCTATTTTTGAATTAACAACACTGTCAACCACCAACTCACTCTTTCAGGTTGTCACATTCCTCCTCCAGCTTGGCCTTGTCTTTGCTGACTGCCAGCAGCTGGGACTCTCTCTTCTCAAGGCGTCCTGACAGCTCATCAATGACCTATAAAGTGTTAACAGGTATGTTTCTGTGTTACCACATGAAGACAGACTAAAGACAAACTGCTGACTATATTCATCTGGAAAGAGATAAGGTGCTGTGCAGATTTATAATCTGAAGGTTATTCAGCTGCTTTCTGGTGTTAAAAGTGGAGGGACCCTGGGAGAAAAGATTGACATTTGACTTTTAAGTGGAAACAGTCTGACTTCATACCATATTGTACTTCATATTTTCCATACACTTGTTTCCAGTGTAGAGATGGACTGATGTGAATTTCTTTAGGGCCAATATCAATCAAAAGTGGTCAAAGAGGTCAAAAACTGATAATTGAGGCAGATATTCATTTGCAATAAAAGTGAAAATATCAGTGTCAAAATTTTGAATATTTCAAACCCTTGCACTTAACTTTTAAATGCCTTTAAGTATGTTTATGAATGAGACTGTGAGGACTCTTTAAGTGATCTTGAAAAAGTCTCATCTTTAAATATTTGCCTGATGGGAATCTACAACATAAAAAAAGAATATCAGCATTAAAGTAGGTTATTTCTAAGTGCCATTTCTCTTATCAGCCGTCGGATACAAAAAGGGTCTGTATGACTCAAATTGCAAATACCAGCACCAATAATAAGCCCGGGTTGATAATCCGTCTGTCCCTAGTCCAGTGGTCCACAAACACAAAATGATAGGAAGTGATACCCAGTGTCATGACAGGGGTAGTTTGCCAGCTTATGGACGGCCTTTGACAGATATTCCTATGGGCAATTTAGAGAGACCAAATAATCTAATGAGCATGTTCTGGGCTATAGGAGGAAGTCAGGGTACCCAGAGAGAAATGCATGTAAACTCCACACAGAAAGGCACCTATCAAGATATACAGAGCTGAACAGGAACTGTCTTGCTGTGAGGCAACAGCCACTAACCACTGCACCCACGTTGTTGTTGTTGTAATATTGATTGAGCAAAAGCAGACGGCTCTTCTTGGATTATTCTCAATTCATTCACAACACATATCCCTCCTATTTAAATGTGTAAGTGTCATAAATACATGCAAACCTTACTCATGCTGGAGGTGATCCACACACTTATTTGGACTCAGACATGGATTCACATATTGTATCAAATGAACATTTGATCTTATGATACCTGCAGTTCAATCAGTAGAAAGTACAAATTGCTACCTTTTGGAGCTCCAAAATCTGGACTGTTGAGAAGCCTTTCATTTCTTCTGTGATAGGTGGGGTGATCTTCTCTTCAGTCATGCAGGTGGAATCAGAGAGTGTGATGTGTGCCTCAGATTCCTGCTCTAGTAACTCTTCAGGCTGCTCGATATTAACAGGCGTCGCACTCCGTCCACTCTCCTCCATCTCATCCAGTGACTGCTCCCTCATTGATTCCGTGAAGCCCTCTTCTTCCTCCTCATTTTGCAACTCTCCTACCTTCTCCACCACTTCACCGTCTTGCTTTTGACACACAGCTGGTGACACTGTTGGAGGAGCAGGGCCTGCAGTGACAGATGCTAACGTCCGACTGCCAGGGATTTCATCATCTGAGTTAACCTCACTGACACTCCGGCTATCTAGTGACTGCACGCTGAACGAATCTATGCGTTCAAATGCATCCGAGGAGGATCCGCAACTCTCTGTGAGTTTGGAATAATCCTCCAAACGGGGGAAGTCTCCACAGGTGGAGGCGGTGAGAAGCTGGAAGGAGCCTTGCATCAAGTGAAGACCAGCCTTGCCTTCACCTGTTTCTTGTCTGGAGCTGGCCGAACTCTCACTCAGCACAGATTCATGGTCCAGCACTTCAATGTCACTGGTGGTAGAGGTGCCAGAGGAGAAAGCGCTGACTGGAGGAGAAGGGGTATCACTTTGACGGTCCTCCACCTTTGAGTCTTTATTCTCAATGGGTACGTCTTTAGGGGAAGGGGAGGGGGATGGTTCAGAACTTTTGGGCCCAGAAGTATCAGCAGAGGGTTCAGGAGAATCTGTGACAACCTGCTCGATCTTGTGATCTGAGGGAGTCTGTGGTTGTTTTGTTTCTGAATCTTCAGAAACTGCTGGGCAAACATCTGTTTCTACATAACTGGTTTCACTGTCAGCTTTAGTGGAGAGATCAGTGGAAGAGTATTCTGGAGGAGCCTGTTCCTGGGGGATAGTGTCTGTGTAAGGTGCTGCTGGTGAGGGCTTGGGCTCAGCTGGCAGGTTTTCAGCAGCTTTTGAACTCTCATTACTCTCATCAGTAGGTGCTGACTCTTCAGTCTCCTCTTCTTTTGGGACTACAGCCTTGTTGATGCTATTCTCCTTCTCCTGAGGCCGCCTTTGTGACTTGGTAGGAGGCACAGAGACAACATGGGTTTTGGTGACGCCTTGACTCTCTCCTGGTGGCAAAAAGGCACTAAAAAAGTTTTCAGATTCGTCTACAACTGTGCGAGTGACGGGAGTAGTGATGGCCTCAGAGGAGGGAGGAGGAGTGGTGGTCTTTTCTTCAGGTGGTGTGTCCCACTGCGTTATTCCCCATCCTCCACTTAATGACAGCTTTTCAGGTAGTGTAACATCTGAAGAGAACGAGAGGTGGTAGCGTATGCAGAAGTTATCTAAGGGGAACATAGAGAGGAAATGTTTGAATTGTGTGTTTTATTACTCACCATTATAAGGCATAACAACTGTGTCACCCCATTGGTCCTCCTCTTTGATGTCCAAAACCCGGTCGATTGACTTCTGAGCTGTTGTTAAAGCTTGTTTGGCGAAGCTGGAAAGATGAGATGCATTAAACCAACTCATTTTCCCAGTAAAGCTAGCTAGCTATGGCCAAGTTCAGGAATTGTTCGGGGATCTCGATGCGAGCTCGGCGTATCCACCTCAAACAGCCACTTTAACTATCACTACATTTTCCGTCGTCAAGATCAACTAATACAAAAATGTATTCCCTAAATTTAACTCAGAGTCCAGTCCAGAAATCCTCCTTTCACAGCTACAGTCTAGCAGAGCTGTAAATTAGCCATCGCATAACGTTAGTGTACAGGATCAAGCCCAGATACAGTTACAGCTCCATAAAACTGGCCCGTCGGCCTTTAAAACATCAATATTTCTGCGCGTCAGTCATGCAGAAATATTGGTCAGTGTGATGCAGCACCCAGCTTTTCCGTGAAAATTAGTTTCCCGAGGTAAATCCAAGCTTTGTTCGCTTCCTTTGCTCGGCTGTCATCGTTTGTTTTGGTCGCTCTGAACTTACAGCAGCAGCAGCAGCAGCTAGCATTAGCATTAGCCTGATCGCGACTTCCTTTCCACGTAGACCTATGACGTCATGATCCGGTCTGACCGGGCCCTGAAATCCTGGTCCAGCCCACTCGACTGAGTGAAATCCTCCACTGGCCCACATTTCGTGTTTGAGTTTTACCCCGGGATATGGACGTGTTTTTTTATTTAAAATTCAGTGCGAAGCATATTTTCCTTCTTTGCTTATTCATTGTAGATGTTGGTTGGGGCGGGTCAGGGTGACCATGTTCAAAAAAAAAAAAAAAAAAAAAAAGGACCCCCATCCCGTCTCTTCATGCAAATCTTTTACTCGAAATTTCGACTTTTTATGGGCAAAAAATCTCAGAAATTCAATTTTTTAATTTTTATTTCTTTAACTGGCGGAATCAGGCTTCCATCATTTCTGCCAATTAAAAATGTAAACATTAACAACAGGCCCTGTTGTGTTTTTTTTGTGTTTTGGTTTTTTCCCCCATATTTGGCGATGGAGTGAAAAAAAAGCTCAAATTTTGGACTTACTTCCCTCATAAATTTTTGACTTAATCACATAATTTTTACTCTATCATCCAACAATTTTTTCGACTTTTTCCTCATAATTTTCATATTATCTTACAATTTTGAACTTTATCTCAAAATCTCGACTTTATATCTCATAATTTTTACTTTTTATCTCAGAATCTCCACTTTACATCCCCTAACTTTGACTACTCCCACATAATTATCTCAATTTTTTTACTGTCTTGGAATTTTGACTTTCATCAGAATTCTCATTTATATCTTAAAAATTTGACCTCTTATCACAACATTTTGACTTTACATAGGCCACAAAAAATGGTTAAAGTTTAATCTAGATTTTGAGGCATTAAAATTACAGCTGACACAAAGGTGCCAGCTTTGCAGACTGTACATGGTGCTTCCAACCTGTTTAGGGTGTTACCGTGTATCTGCAGACCCTCTGTAAAAGTGCAAATCACTTCAGCATTTTCTGTCTGGGAGGGCAGAGCAAGCAGTCAGAGCATGTTTTCCAGGATGCTCAACATCTTGACAGGTTGGTGCGTCAGAATAATGCCAGTAGCCCAGTGCAGCGCTTTATCATAAATGTCTTCAGACTGAACAAGCTGAGTAAAACCGAGGGAATTTTATAGTCTCCTGTGCATAATTTTACCACCAAAAAGGAGGACATCTCCAGGCAAAAGAAGACGTTTGTTCACCCCGGTCACCTCCTAGTCCTATATTCTGAACCTGGAGAGTGATAACAACTTCACTCCCACAAACGATTACACAAAAAAACAGGAAAAAAATGTTATAAAAACATTGTATTCCAGTTCACAAAACATTCTCCATGTCTGTGAAGTACCACATCAGTGGTTAATGCAAATCAAAAAAACTGTAAGAATAAATAAATATTCAAGATATCCCATACCAAAACAAGTAGATACTCCTTTTTTTCAAAGTTAGAAATGCTTGTCTCCTTGTTTGCACAGAACACACCTTTGGATGTAGTGCAGATATATCATTAATGCAGAAATCTGTAAGATTTACAGAAAATGTGTCACCAAAACATGGCAGAATATGAACTATGATTTGGCTTTTCAGTGCATAAAATCGAACCCAGTCAACAAGTACATTTAAAGAAAAAACAAAAGCTAAAACTATTTCAGTTGCAACCTGTTACATCGTAAACTTTCCACTAGTTAGGCTGTAATAAAAAGCCTGTATCAAGTCATAGTTTGACAAAAACACAAATGACATCAGCTGTTTGTGGGAGTGCATAAGTTTTTCCTATGAGGTGAAGCAGAGTTTGAACAACATGGTCTGAGGTGTGGTGACATCAGAAACAGCGAGCTCTTGTCCGTCAGTCAGGCCAAGCTCTGGAAAAAATCATGAGTCATAACAGAGGTGAGCATGCACATTGAAATCTACAAAATGTTTTTATTCAACAGAGCTCAGTAGTTTTCAGCAAACATAACGGTACAAAACAGGACCTCACCTTTTAAGGTTTTGGACAGATTTGGCCGGGTCCTCTGCTCAATTGAAGCCACTGACTGTAATGCAGAATACCAGTCAGCTCCAGCCAACATTTGCATAATTACCATATGTCATCGGAACACAACTGTTTTTAAGAGGTAATGAAAAAAACACTGTAACCACCAGAGGTTTATTACCTGTAAATACAAGGTTTTGTTCTTTCCTTCAACTGTTGCAGTTATAGCGGGTGATTTCATCTGTCTGAAAATAAAAGATCATATTAGGCATGTTTATTAAGCAGGCATTACCCTTAAAGGCTGACAAAGTGTAATAACTGGTAACGGATTCATATCAGGTGAACAAACTTACAATGAGGCCCTCTCAGTCAAAAAGTCCAAAACCTCTTGGAGTTTTGAAGATGGAGAAAAGTTGAGGTTTATGGGTACTTGGCTGCAGGCTGAACAGTTTTCCTGTGGTACGATTGAAAAGACACATTCTCTTTTAACATACAAGCAACAATATGAATGCTGCAAATAAACCTACAAAAGCACTAATAAATCCCGGTTTGGAAGGCAAGACGAAGTTTTCACATCCACATGTTCGGTAGTTGTAGCAACTTGTGGTACATCAATAACTCTCCATATATACGTGACGTTTACCTTTGTCAATGTACTATTCTTTACTAAACCACGCAAACACAATTTATTTCAAAAAGAAAAACACTGCCGACTCATGAACTTGTACGTGTGAGTGGTTGATGCTATTTTGAAAACCTCGGTGGCACAAGCAGCTTAGATAAATAGACCATAAAAAAATATTAGGTCACGGTAGATCAACATCTCTGTTTGCCTGAAGTTCAAATACTCAATGCTATTGGTAAATGGTTAACTCTTATATGACAGATCAAACTAGCTCTCAGGGCATCACTTCCACACCTCTTAAGAGGAAAAGTTATAGACCTGTGCAGTTTCAGCGACTTACAAGCAATGACAGCATTTGTAGATGCAACAGCTGGAATTATTCTCTTTACAACACCTGCAACAGACAAGACATTGAAATATAGATGATTATATCGCAAATGGACAGCCATAGTAAATTGTGTTATCGAAAATCTGAATAATGAAAAAGGCCCCCAGTAGGATATACTTGTTGTAATTCTTGTTGTCATGTTACCCAAAAGAAAATCTAGGCCACACTGAGATACATACAGAATACAAAGCTTCTAAAAAAACTTTATTTGCACCTCAACAGTTCGTTGGGTACAATGTACTTTGGCTTTTCTCCCAGCCATTAAATAAAGAAGCCATGATGTGCTGATAACAGATAGGTGTGCTCTGTGTACTCACCCTGTGTAAGCCTGTATGTCACCCCTGTTATGCTGAACTCTGCTGCCCTCTCCAGCGATCTCTGATACACCCACTGGATGTGTTCTGGGTCATCTCCATCTAATGCCACGTCATCTGATCCACACAAATAGCACAAAAAGAATAATGGCAGGTAACTTTGAAAAACTGTGCATTAGACAGTAAAAAAATGCGAAAGCTTGTAAGTTAACAACAGTGTAACCTCCTACCCCCAAATGGTTTCTCTTTGGGCCAAAGCAGCATCCGAGCAAACTCAATGCAATGTTCTGGCAAACGAGGCATGGTTGCTATTGTACACATGGGGAAGTTGACCTACGGAGGAAGGTGTACTTCAGCATTGAACACACAAGTTACTGCCTCTGTAATATCACTGTGTCTTGAGTGCAGTTATTTCCTTTGCTACCTCACCTGAGGGGGGTAAAGCTCAAGCGTACAGTCGATGCAGGCAGACATGCCAGGAAGAATGACTCTTGCGTTGCCTTTGAAGCCCTCTGTCCCACCATCAATGAGAGGAATAATGGAACCTGGGTCCAGGACGCCGTCCTCATACACCAGCAAAGACAGCTACACGGACAGACAGAGGGATTGTGTTTGACTGAAACAATTTACTTATATCAAATCATCTTGCATCTTCATCCCTCTTTGATGTGAGTATTGTGCAATGAAAACAGGACGGGGAGTCAAAAAGGGGGGAAAAAGCAGCAAGGGTTGCATTGCAGACAACTTACCAGCATGCCATTCATCCACCTCCTGGCAACTACAGAGTCCAGCCCACAAACAATTATATGAAATTCTGGGGAAAGACATAAACACTGATCAATTTGATTTTAGCAGCAGAAAAAAATTGCATGTACATTAGGACAGGATGATCCTTCACAAATTAGATTAGATCTTTGATATTGTAAAAACAGTCAGTGCAATATTTCTTTGAGCCCAAATGTGTCAGAATAACAGAAAAAAAAGTTTTGCTGCGGACGTTTTATGCTCTAGACCAGTGTTACTCAAATCTGCTCAACCAAAAAATCAAATTGTTGAAACTATCTTTGCAAGAGCAATACTTAAAGTAGTGAAAAGTGGCAAGAAAGTAACAATTATAATAAGTTTAAGGTGGCAAAAATGGTCAAAAAGTACCAAAACAGAATACAACGGGCCAAAACTGTGAGTAAATTTTGAAAATGGTCAGAAAGTGGCAAAAATTTTCAGATCCCTGACATTTCAGTTTGAAACATCCACTATTTTCTTACATAACACTCTGACTTCTGAGACATTTATTGGCACTATAGAGAAAAACAAACACAAATAGATCATTTTTTGCAGTTGGTTCAGCCCTAATGTATAATGATAACATTTTGCATTCCAGAGCTCAAAAATAGAGCACAACTTTAAAGTGAGGCATGTAATGCCTGATTCTAATCCTTAGTCAACCCTTTCCAACATTAGGTATGTTGGAAATGAACAGTCACAATCATACTTACGTCTGTAGAATGTTTCATCTAGGTCTTGAATTTTCTTGAAATGTCTGCACAAATCATTAAGGAGAAATCATATTTTCGAAGCAATGTACATGTTATCGAAACCTTGACTTCCTCAATTATGAATCATCTACACTGTGGTTTCAGTGTTTTCATCATAATATCAATTCAAAGGATACGGGACTACGCAGCATCCGGGTATCCGACTGTTGATGAAATCAGCCGCAACATCCGCCTTGGGCCGACCAACATCTTTTGGCCTGTTGAATATCAAACACACATCAGAGGAACATCTCTGCTTGCCTCTGGCGTTACATTTACTGATCATCAAAGAAGTCTGAAATTTAACAAGAACAAATTAATTCTACTGACCTGAAGAGGAACTGGCGATTCAGGTTTGAAACATCAATAGTGTCCATGTCTATAACATGAATGTTTCTGAAGCCTGATAAAGCCTGAGAATCGAAAAACACAGAAGCACACAATTTTAGTTTGATGGTCACACCAAATGAAATGCTCAAAATCTTGTTTCAAAAAGTGATCATACCAGGTCTTTCAGCAGCTCACACCCCAGGCCACCAGCTCCAATGACCAGAATTCTGCAGGTTTCTAACATGAACTGCAATGACTAAAATAAGAAGTGATAGAGAAATGTTATATTCGACAAATGAAAGAAAATCAAAGTTTGCATCATTTTGTTCTTAGCAACTATTACCTCTGTGCTGGCTTCAAAATCTGGATGCGTGAAGGGTCCTGACCTTTCCAGAAACTTTTTGATGTGATTCCATCTTCCTTCCCACTCACAGCTTTGTCCCTTGTATCCATCAACCACCATCCTGAAGACAACAACACTTCTGTTAGGATGTATCATTTGTAACAGCTTTCTGTTTTGTAATTACCATTAAAAATCCTTAAAAGTCTGTGGAAACCATGCAACAAAAACACATAGAAATAAATTGATAAATTACAACACATAATCTCGAATAACGAACATACTAATGATGCTCACATTTACAGAACATTATGACACAGCTTAACAAGTTCAAGATATTAAATGATGTTAAATCTCTTTTTTAATGTCTGTTCTACCTGTTACACCGTAGCTGCATTTCCAACATGTTGAACACTTTGCTGTACATTTTCATACCTTGGTAACACGGTAAACCTGCATATTTCTGACAGGTGGGCGTTACTGACTCTGGCTTTACTCTGCCCGCTCACAGCCTGATGGCTAAGCTACATGACAGTTAGCATGCTCAGTGTTAGAAGGTACCTCAAAGAGACTGATAACACCGTTTATTATTCAATTAACACACCTGGTGCTTACTCACGTATAGCTACAAGTTTCTGTCCCTATCATATCTGAGTGCATTGTTAGTAATCAGTGCAGGTTAGTCTCTTCTGCGAGCGTTAACGTTAACCTTCCTGCTGCTCAGTAACCTCAAACCTTCCGTCAGTTCTACCAATTCATCACTAACTTCTCAGTCAGCTCCACTACTCTCCTTCTTTTCTTCTCCCTAAAAATAGAGAATAAAAGAAGGTTCATTCATGCTGCGCTGTCTTAGGTAATTGAGATTTGAAAGCATCTTTCGGGTAGTTAATGACTGTTTCTTGCTTGTTTCTTCGGCAGCTACTTACGGCTCATCCGCGTCCGCCATGTTTAGCGACTAATGGACCTTTAAATGTCGATGTCGGCGGTGGTGAATTAAAACTGTCCGGTGTGATGATACAGAAGGCACCAAGCACAACGTTAGATTTGGGCACTATTTATCCAAAAAGCTTTGATTTTTTTCTTTTTTCAGCAGAAAGAGCCTCAGTACGATTTTAGGTGTAGAGAATAAACAACAGTAAGGTGCATAGTTTCACTGAATTTACATTTGTCCGATAGTTTTGAATGCAGCGCCGTGAACCCTTTATATGTAAGGTCACCACTTATCCAAAAGATGGCAGCATTTTCTCTTTACACTTTTTTGACATCTTCCACTGTTACTATCCGCTTAGGTAATAGGGGTAATTACAAACAGGAGCACAGAAACTTCAAGAGTTTCTAAATTTTAATGGTCCACGAGAGTGTGAAGTACTCATATTCAAAAAGCTTGCTCTTTGATGAGCATGGCCCTTGTAAAACAACGTGCAAAACATTTCTTCAGGCAGTTTAACAATGGCAAATTTACTCCACAAGTAATTACCTGGTAATTGCTATGCTCTGTAGGGTTTAGCCTTAAAACTTTTGCAATTATCTATAAAACCAGTCATCAGGCAATCAAGAACTTAACAAGAGACAATGGACCTGAAATTGATGTTTTTCCTCATTGACCAAGGTTACAAAAAAATAAATAAATAAATAAAAATGTAGAATTGTAATTGGCTTGATAATTCATTATCCAAGCTTATTTACTGCATTTCCTTGTATAATTTTAATAATATATCTTTTATCTGCTATAAAAACTGTGGAAACACCTCAGAAAATTGTCTTACAGATTTATAGCCTAAAGCAGCTCTCATTGAACTGCTTCACAAGGTACTTACCATGAATAAGACATAAAACTGAGATCAGGTAATTTAGTTTAATGACTTGACTGGAGTGTATGTCTCCCCCAAGTATTTGATTTACTGTGTCCACATTTGAGAGATAAATCTCACTGTTTAATCTCTCATTATAGAATGATTAATAAAACCAAGAATTGGCTTCTTTTCCTAGAAGAGAGACATGTTAGCGGGCACATGAATATAATTAATCCACCTGTCTGACATGCTTTTATTACCCCCCTATATTTTCGGAAATGTGGTGGAGATTTGATCTGTAAAGGTCACCTGAGACCTGTCTAATGTTTGCATTAGTAGCTCAAAAAGTCAGAATTGCTGGACACTTTGGAGATTATATTGATAGCTGGAGGGGGGAGGGGAGAGGGTTAGATTGTAGGACATTTCTCTGGTATTTGTGAATATGAATAGTTTAAAGGGGGCAGTACAGTTTTTTTTGTCTTTCATCTGATTTTTAATGAGATGTTCCGATTGACAGCCTCTGAAAACTGATAACTTAAGATAATTGCTGCGGCCATGTCCTTCATGGCTGACTGCTCTTCCCTCTTCTCCCTCTCCCTCTTTCTAAATTCTGTCAGTCTCGTCCGCTTTCATTTTACCTTCGTGAGGCTTTCATTTGAAACAGGGTGGTGGGAAAAATGGGAAAAGGTGGCCCTCGAGACATTTAAAACATATGTGATGTTTTGATTTGGGGCCAGAAACTGGACAAGAATGTATTATTAAATGGATATGGTTTCAGGTATTTTGTCCTCTAAGAAATGCATCAGAGGTCTTTAAAGCACTGGGTTATGTTCGATGTAAACTGGATCTTAAGTAGGGCAGCAGAGGACAAGTAGTCAAAACATCTTGTGGTGGTGACACATTTTTATAGATTCTATTGAAATGCCATCTGTCATTTCTCCACCTGAAGCAGCCAGATTCTGAATGTCACCACTGCGCCTTAGAGGTGACCCAGCTCTCAGCCATCCATCACAGCCAACTACACTTAAGGTGTCTACACAGGGATTGAAGATTCCTGAGTCGAAAAGACCAATTCTTGAAATACTTGATCATGGCATGCAGGTATGTGACAACCTGCCAGGGAGCAGAACCTCAGAGAAGCATCTTATATTTAGTGTCCACAGGAAACAGAGAAGATGTTGTTTTTCTCGTCTTCATGCACTGACATGGAGAATAAGGGTTTGTCAGCTTTATGGCTTCATACATTTTCATATCCATTTGCCACATGATGGCTCTCTGTCAGGACATCCAAAGTGGTGTTGATTGTACTAATGATAATGTGTCACAGCGATGCCCCGTTACTCAAGGGGAAGAGCTGCCAGGCCGAAGACACTATAGAGGCCTGTGTTGTGTTGTGCTGTAATAAATGATTGATGACTCTCTCTGTTGTATTGCTTTGATTAAGACTCAGTGATTTATTGCCAGTGTTCACAATGTAATTAGACTCTTCATATACACTCAGTAAAACACCGTTGCCTTGCTATATGATTCCAGTGTGTATAAGTGTATGAGTGTGTGTGCCAATGCATATTATCTCTTTACATTATAACATTATTTTGTGAAGTTGCATTAAAATGGTCTCAGGCTTTTCTGAAGAGATTATCAGGGAAAACACACCTCTAAGTTCACATTTTGTATCAAAGCAGGAAATATGCACAGGATATGAAGCAGGTAGGGTAGTTATTTGATTATCTAGTGTGTGATGGATGTGTTTACCCTTAACTGAAATTGCCTGGAGTGTATTCATTCCACTTTTGCAAAGAAGCTCCTTAAACTGGATTTTATTTATTGTGAAAATGCATTTAAACTGTTTGAAGGTTCAGAGCTGCAGGTTTTATTTTGGGACTCAGTCAAGATAGAATTAATTTTGTGTCAAAACTGGTATTTTTTTCTCTGGTGAAGGTCAAAACCAATAGAAATATATTTTTCACATTTTTCTCCAGTGTATATACATTGTCCTTGAAGAGGATTGTCATGGTCCCTTTAGTATGCCGTGTTCCCACTCTCAGTTCCACCATTGTTATTTGTCCCAAAGAAAAGAGGAATGCAGGATCAGGTCTGATACATGAGTTTGTTGCAACATCACAAAGGTGTCCAGGAACACAATCCATCTTCCTAGTGTGTGGGGTGTGGTGTCATTGCTGGTTTGCACTTTGTTCTTCCTGTTTCAGATGGGCTGAGCCCCACAGACGATTTGTGCTCAGAGTTTCCTGCATACAGGGGTGGAGGGCCTGCCATAATCTTGCTGCACATAGTTTTCCCCCCTTGTTTGTCACAATGTGTCATTGCTGAGACACAGGTACATCCAAAGAGCTTGGCTAAAAATGTTGAACAAGTGATGAGTAATAATATTGTGGCTTTTTAAATGCAGCCTTTATTCACTGAGTGTCTTAGAGTTTAGTTTCTGATTCTGACCTTGCCACAGATTCCACACTGATAAGACTGCTAACCCTTGACTGTATAGCTTCTAACAAAGGATTAGGTATTTCGGATTAGGTAAGGATTAGGTAATGACACATTAATTCCTGAAACCTGAATAAATTCATATTTGTTAGATATTCTAAAATTACAGATGTTTACCACTTTAAAAAAAGTAGGCCTGGCTTGTCTCAAATTTGCATCAAACTTGTGCTATTAAGCTTGTGACATTAAATGTTTAAAAAGGTAGCAATAATAATAAAATACTTGGCACATGATAATAGTCAACAAAAGAAATCTATGAATGGAGTTTCAAGGTTAACACGCAGACAAACAAATGAAAATAGATGCCAAATCTGAACCATACTTTTTTGCTATGAAACATGCTCTATCTTTATGTTTATGGTTAAGGATTTAGTTTGATGTTGGTGAATAATTTCATCTGGATAGGCCAGTGTAGTCTAGTCCACCTGTTTGCAGTCTTAACGTTAGAAAAGGCTCATTAGTAGGGGGCTCCGACTTGCCAAGTATAGGACATTATTATTTACTAACCTGATCAATGTCTGAATCTTTTTGGTTTCATCTTGAGAATTGGGTTGAAGTGTCTCAAGACGTTCATTTTTCTGATAAATTTCAGTGTTTTGTTTATTTTCATGGTGTACTTCATTTTCTCCATTGGTCTTTGTTTGGGTCTCGCTCTCTGTGTCTTTCAAGGACACCAGACCAGCAGAGGAATTGCTTGCAGGAGAATCTTAAGACAGTGGAACGGAAATTTCCCTCCAGCCATTTCAACAGAGTTTATTCCTGCTTGTGCTTCCTATTTCCTGTCCTCTTCAACATGCTTCCTGCTCAGCCGTTCCTTCTGTTCCCCCATCCCCATTGTCCACTTCTTGTTAAAAGGAGATACGGCATTGTTGGGACAACATGCAGCCTGTTAGCAGTCACCCAAGAATTTCCTCATAGAAGTGAAACACACTGAAGCGGTAGGGGGGAGGGGGGGCACTTCAAGGTTTGGGTTTCCGTCAAAGCAGGCGAATAGAAGAAAGGGAAAATGTGAAAAGGTTGAACCTTTTCCCAAAAAATCTGTTCTTTTACTGTTTTATTCAGAGACTTGGGATGAATCAGGCCTCCTCACAGTAAAAAAAAGGACATGAAGCAGGGTGCGCTTGTCTATCAGTTTAAAAAACAAAAACTTTAAAAAGTCTCCAGAATGATCCTTAAATCCACTGATTTTCCCATCAAGGATTAAAGGGATGATGGTGTGACTGATTTGTTTAGAGGCAAGGTGCTTGTAGGTAAACAGGGCTAACCTGGAGAAACCAACAGCCATACACACACTACACCCACTGAAAATTTTATTTGCCTTTATTTGACCTATGAGCATGTCTTTGGACTCTGGGCGGGAGGTGGAGTACTCAGAGAGGACCCTTGACATATAAACTTCACACAGACAGACCACAGCTGGAATATTAGTGCCATGAAATGTCTTGTTATACAATCCACACCCCGAACATGCTCTGGTTAGACTCATACGTCACACAGCTTTTAAACAGTTAAAGCTTGTGTTTTTCCTCTGTTATGCTGCGGTAGTTCCCTGGTTATTTTTTTCGTATCTTTTATTATCAATCAAAGAGTTTATTAAGCTCTAACACTGAATAAAGTGTTGTTTCATCGTGGCAGTGTCCAGTTATGATGAATATGTTAGAGTTCACATCTGTAACTGAGCATACTCCCTAATCATCTCTGGGCATATTTTGTGCTTTACATCAGTGTTGTGTGAGTGTTGAGTTTGATTTCTGCTGAAACATAAAATATTCCTTGATTCAGTATGAATGTTCTCCATTACAGGATATTGTGTGGTGAGCAGGTGGTTATCCCAACAGGGTGAGCCAGGGAATCTTGTCTAGCCCTGAAGGGAGAAAAGAACTCCTCACTTTGTAAAACGTCTTCAATATTGTTTATTAATGCTGTCTAAAAAAAAAAAAAGGAAAACCAGTTGCAGTGTCACAATACTCTGCATGAATTGATTTGCTATGGTGGGATCAGGTCTGAAGTATTGCTTTTAATGTTGAGAATAAATCACCTTGGAGGCCAGTTTGACCAATAACAATCAAAAAGGAGCCAAATAAAAATTACAGTCTGGAAAGTTGAATAAATATAAGGTGCGATGTAGTCATGACAGACATCTGGTATCCTAGCTTAAACCTTATATAATCAAGTAAATCAAATAATCAGAGCAATCAAACCAGAGCTGAACTTAATTAATATATAAATCATGACAAGTTCAACACTATGAATGATAAAACAGTGAGGGCGTTATGATAGAGGAGCTGTAAGTGTGGCTCCCACCTCAAAGTTTAACCCCTCTGCAGTCCCTCAGCCCTGCATTTAATGTTCTCCTCTTTCCTTTACATAGCAGGGGGCAGGGTGGAGCTTTAGGAAGTGGGGAATATCCTTCCTCTGCACTGAGAACATGACTGAGGAGAGAGGCTTGGGGCATCTGAACTAGTGATAGGATGACAGATACCACCAGCAACCAACACTTAATCTCCACTGTCAGCCGACTCAGATGTTTACAAGTACGATTTGAATAAAATACTCACAGGAGATTAAGTATCTCCAAATCTTTTATTCCCCTCTGTGGTAATGAACAGCAGTGCACCTGCTGCGTAACCCTCAAAGGCCAGAAAGATTTATATTGTTAAGGTGACACCAATGAGAAAATACAATCTTCTGTCATAACAACTTCATTTACAGCACGATGCGTTTCGGCCTTGAAATATTGTCATTTTTTTCTGACTCAGCACGATTTATATCAGCCATAAGCAGAAAAACGAGTCACTTTTGCACATAAAAGACTGACTGCCTCATGTCATTGAAAAAGTAACAATGTTTAATGGTTCTCATGTTCAATCATTCCTCCTCTCTTTATCCAAAATGTCAGCCCATAATCAGAACTGCAGAGGCTGTGAACAAATACAGAGTGTTACTCATGGTGGTGAAAAATCATATATTAATGACTCATAAGATTATTTATTCGTGCTTTCTCTCACTTTTAATGTTTATGGTGGCACTATCTCTGTGTAGAAGCCATTATACAGAGTCATAATCCATGAATTTTATTTCCATTTTATCACCACATTAAACAACCATAATGACATTATGATGTGGCTGTTTGCTTGCTAACGTCTCATAGTGGAGGGGACTCTTAAGCCCTTATAATTCCTCACACAAATTAATACAGTGACGTAAACAATGTGGTCTATAGGTCATGTTTCTATGATATGAGTATAAATCTAAATGTATTATTCTTGTATTTCTCTGCACCACATTTAGTGGACTGCTGGGCTTATCAAGCAAGTTTGATAAGTCCATCAGCTATTTGCTCCAGTTGTCGAGTTGAATGCTCACAGTGTGACTCCACAAACAGCTCCAGGATTTGATTGGAGGTGAGCCAAGATGATCTCTCTTGGCAACCTTTGCTCACTTTTGTGTGAGGTTTTGTGCACCACAGTGCAATTTCTATGTTGATATATTCCAAACAATCAGAGCCAAGTAGAGAAGTAACCCTTTTTCTTAGCACAACCACTGACTCCAGCTGGTCGTGTCAAATAAGACCATAAACAGCATACTATTGACAACTGCAATTACAGTTTCAAATGTAACTCATGTAAACAAACAAATTAGCAAAGAGATAAGACCATGTGACATGTGACCATGAGTGACTCAAATTGAAAGCTCTGCACAGAACATTTATTTACTGCAACATACTAAATTTTTAAAAATCCATCTGTATTTTGTTGTGGCATGTTGCTATGTTTCCAAATAGTAGTGATTACAATCAAACAAGCATTGCTGTCATAACTGCAGAAGATGCTTAAACAATGAATAATTATGAAAAGCAATATAACTAAGTCAATTTTCATAGACTTGAATCGTCAAAAAGTATCATCCGTAATGCTTGACATTACATTTGAGCAGATTTTGCCCTGTTTGATGATATAACAGTGAATCCCCTTGTGTAGATGAGAGCAATTTTCCTGCCAGCACTGAGCTCAGTGTTTTCCCCAGCCCGCCATAATTAATTCATTAGAGCTCCACTAAAATGAGATCTTGATTAAAAACAATTTAGGAGCTAACTTATTTATTAAGATGATGGCCAAATGGTGTTTCTCAGCTCCCGTGGGCCATTCAGTGAAGTAATCACATCACATGACCAAATACACACTGAAACACTTAGGAACACATATACTTGATCATATTTTACACCTTGTCTTATAACTCAGCTCAGATGTGCTTTTATTATTATGTTTTACTTGTGTGTGTTTCTGTCTCCCTCTCCTTTACCTGTGCTGGTGTCTCCATCATATGCCACTGTATCCTAGTATCACCCTGAGAGATGACCAGTGCTGACACCTGCTTGCTTGTACCACTGACCTGAATAAATGCCAGCAAAATTAGATGCTCTACTGAAATAATAGAGGGAGTAAATCTTAGATGTGCTCAGAGCAGACGGCTGGGTCAATGTGAGGGCAGGTGCATTAAGCCTGTATGGATAGCAGTCCACACTCACACTCCCTACTTATACCTCATCTAGTCGGGATTTACAGTTTCACCAAAAATAGCTTGCCTACTTCTGAAGTCATAACCTGCATTGTGTTTAAGGTCAAGAGCTGTTTAAGGACAGATATTCAGCATTGATGGAAATAACTGCACACATTTCATTTTTAAAGTTTGGATTAAGTCGACTCCTATCTGAAAGGGACTTCTTTAGTAGCTGCTCAAACCAACTTATTAAAACATAGCTGAAGAAGGATCGTTGTGTCTTAAATCATAAAGCCCAAAGTACAGATCTGAAAATAAAGAACAGATTTCTTCCTTTGTTTTCTGCTAAAGATTTTCATGATCACCATCATTCCTCCGTCTGGTGAGTATTTACTTGTGAGGCAGTGTGAACAGCTTGCAGAGAGTGAAACACACACATGATAAAAACCATTCATTTTGAACAGATTTTCCCTCCTGATAACAGCTGCCGAGGAACAGATTAATAATGGAGAAGGTAATGAGATTATGCTGAGTCATTAAGTTTATAACTCTCAGTAGGAGAAGATAACAATTCTGCCAGTGATCATAACTGTTGCTGCAAAGTCACCAGGATGCTTGATTATAAATGAAGTCACAGAGATCTTTCACCATAGGGGGCTGGAAAACTTTTTATTGAGGTGTAAAGCCGGTTTTACAGTTACTGATTCCTTGAAATGGAAAGCAGAAAAAAAAAAGAAATACTCAAAGGAGTCACAAAATTCAGTTTTCACTTGAGATAAGAAAAATGGACAAATGAGACATACAAAATCTGGCTTTCCCAGTAATTATGTTTCAAAGATGGTGAATAATTTGTTTCAGTGTCCCGTGCACTGTCGTGTGCACCCTTACGCCGTATAATGCACAATGAGTCAAGGCTGTAAAAGTTCCCTGCCAGGTGTCCTCTTCATTTCCATGGCAATCTGTGTGTGCACACAGGTGTGCAGAACAGAAATGGGAGCATTTTTACCAGACAACTGTTCTCATGTCTTGAAAACACTTCATAAACAGCCTTGAGCAGGTTTGTTGGAGCATCTATTTGCATTTTACACATTTGATTTCTTCAGATGATTGACTTTGTTCTTTCCAGGGATGAAGGTAAAAGGTAATCTTTTAGCGCAGCAGGGAGGTGATGATTATCATTAGGATGGAGCTATAGTTAGAACAAATGTTTTACCTAAGGAGTTGTAAATTTAACTTCAGCAGGACCTCCACTGTTTTAATCATCTGAAAGCAGCAGATAAACTGCTCAGACACTGACACCAGGTTTGTCTTTCTTTTTAACTGTGATGCATCTGTGCCGCAGTTCACATGGTTATGCAAAGCTGAACTTGATTAACTCAGATTGTGTTTCTGAACTTGTGTTTCTCAAACACATGGTAGCCATGTGTTTGAATCAGGCAAGCAGGATTTTGAGAGGAAATTGCATCTTTATTTTGCAATCAGACACATCAGACACATCCTTTTGAGTGATAATTTGTACCTCTCTGTTCAAACCCTCTGGAAAATATCTGTGTAGGGTTCAATCACAGCTGTCAAGAAGAGGATTTAGCTTGTGGAGGTGTTGATGGAGAATCAATACAACTCAATCGAGGCTGAGCTATTCTCTTGCAGCCAATAAAAACAGAAAACTTTCACCACTTTGGGTGTTCACAGAAAAATCTAATCCATCTAAAGCTTGGTGAACCAGAGGATGGAGTTGGAGCTGGAAGAGATGCGTCTACTTTAGGTGTTTATCACATTTGTCCATCTTGTGATTTTGTTTTGTTTCTCAGTCCATCCGGTCATGTTTCCATATTGTAAATCCTCGCCCACAACTTTTGTCAGCTCTATTATAACTTATTTTAATGCATCCTTTGCAGCTATATGAGAGGAACAACACACTGACAACCGTTAAGAAATAATATAAATGCAGGTGTTTCAATGCTGTACGTTTCATAATGTGATATCTGTGAGTGCAGGCCTCTGCTGAAATACAGGCACCCTTGAGCTCCTGTGTGATAAGAGCTGTATATTTGTCTCTGCTATATTCCTCCCTTGGTGATACTAAGAAAATCCCTCCACATGCTACAGGCAAGGCAATAAAGACATGAAGTGGAAAAAATCAGCATTTAATGTAGTTTTGAAAATTTCACACAGCCTGAAACCAGGAACATAAACATGATTTTGAAGGGTGGTTTCTATGAAACATGTATAAAAGCCTCTCAGGTGGGAAGTCAGTTCTTCCTGTTGATCCAGCCTCGGGTGGATAAACACAAGAATGGCTTTATCTCCCAGTTCAAAGCCTACAGCTACTGCTCTACTCCAGTACTCTGAGTACAAAGAAGGGTGCTAGTCTGTAAAAAATTCATTTTTTGAAGGTGGTATTGAAAAAGGGAGGAAACCATCTGTCTCTTGGGACAAAGTGGTGTTAAACTCTGACATTTAAATACATGCTCCACTCATCATGCATACATTAGATCACCAGGCGAGATGGGATGTTTTTGTGAAAGGCCGATGGCTCACAGGAGCTCCTGGGATGAGCACCATCTGGGCGACCGCTGCTCGCCTCAGAGGGAGAAGATCCAATCAGGAGGATGTCAAAGAGATAGAGCATTGTTAGCAACTCCCTAATAACACCATGCTCACTATTTATAGCATATGATTACAATCCATACAACACGAGCTGATGAAAGGCCTGTTCTTCATTGAAAGGATGCGCACTGTAAAAGTGTAACCACATACAAAGCTAGACTCACATAGGTGGAAGAGGGAGAAATTGACTTTTTTGTTTGTTTGTTTGTTTGTTTTTTGGTTTGCTCAACAAAAAAAATATAATGAAAGTTATGTTTTGTTTTACAGTGTAAGTAGCATAGCAGTGAGGTGGCTTTTTTGCCACTCAAAGGCAATAAACCACATTTTAGGATAAAATTTGTGATTTACAACAATAAAAATATAAAGGTAGAGTATGCAGGATTTTCCCGAAAGAATAAAATTTCATTTTTTTAAGGAAAAATTGTCATCTTGGGGCCTCGATACATGTGTGTCAGTGTCAGGGTTTGCCTTTCCTCCTTGTAGACCCCCTCCCTGGCCTGTTTTGGGACGTTTCTAGGTGGAGAGTAGGAGTTGTTTTGGGTGGTGACCAGCCAATCCCAGCGCAGGAACAGCAAGAAACATTTTGTCCACAAGGGCCAATTTGGGTTGATCAAATGTATTTCCAGTCAACAAGGAGTTAATAGCTGGATCACTATTTATAAAATGAAATGAAATTAAGTCTCAAGGTTGTGTTTTAATGTTTGTATTATTGGCTATTTGACTTGGTTAAACCTAATGCTCACACAGCTCAAAAATGAAAATCTAAGACATTATTCTTATTTCAAGAAACTTGATAAGCAAATCTTTCTACCCTGTGGACAGTTCTTTTTACTCCTCTCATGCAATTCAGCTGAAATTCTGCCATTTTGTATCTTCAGCCAATATTATTTTGTGGACTTGCCAGGTGAGTGTGGTTCACATTGAATATACTCATACTTTTTCCAAAAGAAAGACACAAACACTTAGCTATAGATTTCAGTATAAACAGTGTATGAAGTGTATTCCTTCATTGCTTGTGTCTATGATTTTGTTTAAAATGGCTTTTCATTTTCTCAACAAAAATTAAACTCTGCATATTTTTGAAACAGTTTAACAAAAAGCATTTGCCCATTATAAGCAAGACTTATTTGTCATCAAACAGGAACAGCCTTGTGTAATGTGATGCAATCGGTTTTCCCTCAAAGGATTCAGCCTCTTAATTTTGAGACAGCGGCAGTCCATTGTTTGCCTTAAAGTATTTTGACATTTGCATTTAGTATGTTGATCACCTTTGTCCTTGAACAAGCCTGAACTTCTTTAGATGAAACATTATATCATTAAAAAGCTTTTTTTATTGTATGAGCAAAACCACATTTTAATCCATGTGGTTTGTCATCTCTTTGGGCACCTTTGGGGCTCTTTAATACGAAATAAAACCACCTCTTCACAGTTTTATTTTCCCAATTACACAGATGGATGTCAGAAATATCTGCTACAGGTCTCTCACATATATAAAATCATGCTTGTGGCTAATTACATTTGCTGACAAAGTGTAAACTAAATGTCGGCATGATGTATCACAGCCTGCCAAATCCCCCCACCACCTCCCTCCTCATGCATCACAGTGATTGAATAGCTTTAGAGGTATCAACAACATTCACCAATTGCTTGTCTGCCAGAAGGAAAAGTCAACGACATTATATCTATTTATGTGCTCTGATTAATTATGAGGAATTGCCTTCCCAGGGCATGCGTCCCCAATACTTGGAGGAGTAGCGGCTGGCAGTCATTACCATAATCATGTTAGTGTTTGGCTCTGCCCTTGTGGTGGCTCTGTCCCATTATGATTCCACACAGTAATGGATGCACATCGGAGATGAGATTGTGACAGCCTTGTCCTCTACAGGTGAGGACGAGCGCAAAAAATTGCAATATATATATATTTATATGTAGGTGCAAGCTGCTTGTGTAGTATTTGAACCACATGTACATTGCTGAAAAAAAAACTTCAGCTTATACCACCACACCTCAAACCTTTAGACGCTTCACTGTAAAGTTGCATTTTGCAAATGTGTCCGTCTTGCAGTCATGTGACAGCATCTGCAGGGACCTCTGCTGTTAGCGCACTGCTTAGGATGACCAAACGTCCACTTTTGCCAGGATATGTCTCCTTTTTGGCCGTGAAATTATGTACAGGGATTTTTTAAAATTTCCCAAATTGTCTGGGCTTTTCTCAGCCTGTTTTACAAGCCATTGATATTTATTATGTCTTTGAACTGGGCTACTGGTATTATTCTGGTGCACCAACCTCAGTGTCAAATCTATGAGATAAAAGGCAAAATTTTGATAAAAAAAAAAAAGTCAAATAATGAGACAAGAAGTGAAAATTTTGAGAATAAAAACTCCAAATTCTGAGAATAAAAGTCAAAATTCTGAAATTTTACAGTCAAAGTTACAAGAACAGAGATGGAGTCAAAATTAACAGAAAAAAAGTTGTGAGTTTTGCGTTTAAAAGTCAAAATTCTGGGGAAAAAGTCATGATTTTAAAATGATTATCAACATTTTGGAATTATACAGTAAACATTATGAGAAAAACTTAAATTTTTAAGATAAAAAGTACAAATTTTGACTTTTATCCAGATAATTTGACTTTCCTTCCCAAAATTTTACTGAAAATTGGCCAAAAGAAAAAAAAAAAGGTTTATATAAGGCCCTTTTCCATTTTTTAGTTTTTTTCTAGCTGAAATCAGCTTCATTATATTCCTTATGTTTACACCTTAAACAGAAAATGAGCGTTTTCTATAACTGTTTGGGTTATAAAGCTACTCTGTAGTCTTCCAGAGGGCGGGTAGGGAGTCTTCTTTCTGGGTTTTCAGAATATGGTCACACTGCTGGCTATCAGACAGAGACATCTTCTGTTCCACCTTGGGGCCACCTAAAGCTTCATTTCCCTCCCTGTCACTGCTCGCCTACTCACTGTCTGTCTCCAGGACACATGGTTTCTTGGATGCCACTCTGCTACATATTGCATCTCATTTCACCCACGCTAGTTGTGCACCACCCTGAAAGACCCAAGCAGACCCTTGACCCCTCTTCATGGCTGTAATAAAACTGCTGGTCGGGATAAATGTGGACCATGTCTCTGCACACATATACACTCACACCTCACAAAGGCAGAGGTGGAAAAATGCTGAAACGTGTAGTTGTTAAAAAGAACGGGGGGTTATTTAGCTCAATAAGCATGTGTCCATCGTGAAGAGAGCAGGAATCCAATAGTCAGGCTTGCCCCAAGGATGATATCCCCTGTTTTACTGCCTGTTTATGTGTGTGTTAGCACAAACTTTGTAATGCAGCTCATAAAATGTGCATACTGCTTGAAGGTACAGACTTGGTCACAGTGGGGACCAAATACACCTGCAATGGAAAGAGCACTGAAGCTTGTGCAGTGCAAATGTTGTTTTTATGACTTCCATCATCATTATTCTGACACACGAGATAAAATAAAATGATCTTGATAGCGAGGGTTTTGATATGATAAAATCATCCAAACATTTATAACACAATTTAAGTCCAGGTTAAATCTGTTAACACTGGAATAAAGTCTACAGATATAGAAGGATGTGTGAAATCAGCTCAATCACAGCAGCACCATATGGATATATCCAGTTTATCCAATCAGCAACATTTGATTAGTTTAGTCTGATTTGTTGCTTTTATTGGATTGTTTTTTATTTATAATAAGCATGAGGTTTGACTTAAGCTCCCCAAAGGGTAACAACACTCAAACTGAATGAAAAGTGATAACTGAATTCATCCAGTGATGTTCCACCTTTATGTGCCAGTTAATCCTATTAGGATGAAATCAAAACACATTCAAGTACATATTTTTCTGACCCAGTTCACATGCACACACACATAAATGAACAAATACTACAGCCTCTGCACACTCCACGCAGATACATCTTTATAACCCACTTAACTTTTTAGTGGCTTCATCACCTGCCATTTAAATCTCAGTTATTGCAACGGCGCCAGGGTTCTAAATTCATAAACCATACACCACAGCAGCGCCGGGACCCCGTGCAAAGAAACAAGTGTGAGTGTTACAGTCGACGGTCACCAGGTCAATGAGGGGTCCCATGGGACACAGTGAGAGGGATTTTCACTGCACCAAATAATGACAACTCAGGCAATATCGCTCTGCCAATGTGTTGCGCCGACAGTAACGATCGGTTGTGGTTCATTTTATAAAAGCTGACCCTTTTGACCCCCAGGTTGCCATGGAAACAAACTCACTCTATGAGGTGATAGCTGCGTATTGGCACGGGCTGACACAGTGTTAAGAGTGACACCCATTACTCCAGGCAGATATTACCAAGAGATAACATTATTGTGAGTTTGCTCACCCTCTTCTCAGAGACGGACGAGCACACACACCAAAAGGTCCCCACAGGTCAACGTCTTTTTCATTATCACCAGTTAAACCACACCGGCAGGCTGCAGCAGTGAAGAGTAGTACTCATGATGAATTGTATCATCAGATATACATACTGAAGCATATTACACACTTTGGTGATTTTTGCAGCTTCCATAAATAAAAAATTGACTGCACCGTACGTATGTGCTGATGTTGGAAGAAAAGAGCCCAGTTTGTATATGAAGGATCCTCCCCCTTCACTGCCACACCCGCCATCCCCCGAGGCTCGCCGTGTGCAAGGATACACAGGGGCCGGACTGAAGCCACCTCAGCAAAATATCTGACCAGAGACAAGACAAACAGTCAGCTCCAGTCCCTTGAGTTTTTTTTTTCCTTCTGTGTTTGTGCCTAAGAGGAAGGGATAAAAAGAAAAAGAGAGAAACAAAAGAAGGGGAAAAAACATCTTGCACAAGGATGTTACTGAGGTGGAAAGTGAAAGAAAGAAAAGAGAGAGGAAAAAACAATATCAGAGGTCACATAAACTTAAATTCCAATACCCACAGCCTTCATTGTGTTCTCAAAACTATTCATGCATCTACAGAAACTTTGCTCTCCTGAAGGAAAATTTACAATGAAATAATTCTGAAGTGATAAGTACCAGTTTACATGAAATATATTTAGACAATACAAACTGCTGACATGCATCAGTATCAAGAATGGCCTGGAATGACCTGAATGTGACTGAATGGGATTAAAACGGATAAAAGATAAAGTCTCATGATATTTTTTGTATTTCTCCACATCCATAAATTTCCTGAAAGTAACAAACTAACATTGATTTGTTTGTGTGCATCATCCATGCACCTTATTCCTTTGTTTCTCAGCTGTCTATTAAAAACACAAGAGTGAAATAAAGTCCTTCAATACCTTAACATGCACTTTGAGTTTCTGATATTTTCAGTTTACTCCGGCTGACTGAGGAAAACGTGCTTTAAAACATTTTTGTTCAGAAAGAAAGTGACTGCATATTCAAAAACAGTGAAGTTGGGAAAAAGAAAGCATAAAAAGTCTTAACCAACAATAATCAGAATTAGAAACAAAAATGCTTTATTAATCCCAGGGGAAATTCAGCATTTACATGTCTCTTAATATTATATAGCGGTAAGAAAATTAGCAACATTGTAAACAAAAAGTAGAAAATAAGAAATAAGTACCAAAGGTAAAGCAATATTTGCATTTCATATAATGTGATTTAGCAGGATGAACTGTGTCAGACAGATATTTCTCACTGATAAAGTGCTTATAATATGAAAACATGCTGCAAATGACACCAACACAATGCAGAGGGTGACTAAAACTGTGCAGAGGAGTAGGGGGAAAAAAAGATGCACGTTGAGTCTGCAGTTGGTGTGTTTTGTTGGATACATGTAATACCACGAAACCAGAAAGGATCTCTCACATCACTGCAAAAAGTACCTAAAACATATCACATGATTTTGACCCAGGTCCTTGGTTTCCTGTGGGGCCTGCCTTGATTAGAGGGGACTTAATTATTCCAAAACAAAAGCCTGCTGGAGGCACAAAGGGAGGTTTAGGAGTCTGCCTGTTGATATTGTTCTATCGGACAGCTCGAAGAGAGGAAGTCCTCTGTCAGAGCTGCCAGGCTGGCCTGTTTTTTGGGTAGGGGAGTTGGTGTTCCAGGGATAAGAGACCGCCCTGTTATCTTTGTGTAAAAAGGTCACGCAGGTCTGGCGGAAGAAGCAAAAGCAACAACCATTTGTGTTTTCTTTTTTCACACTACTACCCAGAGCCTAGAAAGCAAGGCTGGGGTAACACACACATGCGCACAGGCATTACATCGCTCACTCATATCTCTGAATGCGCAAGGCGAATGATGAAGGATGCATTGTCAGAAGAAGCTGGAAAGCCCCCAGATATGTTTTCCTTCTTGTGATCCCTGTGTATGAGTCCCATTGTGTTTGTAACACACAATTTATACATAAGCTGTTCCTCAGAATGAAATGTACTGATTTATCAGATGTTTGACTTATGGTTTTTGCACATATTGTGTGAATGTTTTTGTTCAAGAGAAAAGCCACAAAGAATGATTTTTCATTTTGTGACTCTGACGTATCCCAGAGATATAAATTTAAAAGCTGTGTACAGGTGAATGCACAAATGCAAAAAACACCAACACATTCAAGCCCATAACTGACAAACCTTTTTTTGCTGTAACTACAAACTTTGAACAGCACATTGCATTTACTTTTTAAGACTGTTAAACTAGCTTGAATGTATGCATCTTCCCAGTCTTACAATCACAGATGGAGTTCCTCATTCACTTCAGGGTTCTCAATGTTTTCCTGCAGGGTAAAATCAGAACCTACAGTATCTGATTGCACTCACATTTTCCTTATACATTTAAAGGCAACGCAGAGCTGACACACTCAGTGTAAACCCCAATGCTGGAAAGGTGTGTTATATAGTAGCAGCACGGCTCTGATTGTTTAAGGCCATTAAAATGATGAATGACCTACAACAGAGACTAAGGAAATATGTAGTATTAATAATACTGCTGGAAATAAAACCTATGGGGACACACAAACCAAACAGCCTCTTACAATCTAAATGATTTGAAGGCCACCGTTCAACAGAATAAGGTCTAACACACAAACAAACAAAGAGGAAAAAATAATATATGTATGATAACCTTCAGCACCAGAAGTCACAGAGGCAGGTGGAGGAGCGTACATGCAAACGAATGTATGTTTGCAAAAGAAAAAAGCTTTAGAACAAAAAGAAAGGAAGAAACAAACAGACAAACAAAGAGACACAAATTCATATGAATTCACATGGCTGAATAGCTGAAATATCAGACGGGTGAACAAAACTATATTCAACATGATAAACTTCAGCTTTTATATTCTTTGATGCAAACAAGGTTCCGCATTTAAAGCTGAAAAAATAAAACTAAAGATCCTCAGTAGCTTCATGAACATGGCACTTTAAAAATCTGTAGCTTTTTGCTCATTAGAAAACACTTCAAGTTTTTTTGGACCGGAGTTTGTCTTTTTTAGTGAGGCTCACAACACCACTGCTGTAATGGGTAATATTCAACTGGTACTTTTGTTTGTTCAAAAACAGTAATAGGTCAGAGTTTACAGAATTAACATTTCAGTTAATAATTTCTTGTTTACCTACAATTCAACTGATACATCGGCACTCTGAAAAAGTCTTCTCTGATAAAGAAAAGCAGATCTGTGTTTGCTTGATAAGCAAGAGTCATCACAACATGGGAAATCCTCACAGAGCCAATGAGTATTAAATTTCAAGTGGATCACCCTTTGTTTTGTTTTGTTTTGTTTTGTTCTATTCCAGCTTGGAAGGTTGTCTCTGCACCATTAGAGAAAAAGAGCAACAAATTCAAGTGTTATCACAGTCTGGCCAGTTCTTTGGACTTCGGGCTAATTAAAAGCAGAGTAACAGCCATTGTGCTGGAGCTGTGGTCTTTTACTCCAGAGTAATGATTGTATTCTTAGTTGTGAAGCAGTGCTGTGGTAAGGCAAGTCCAAAGAAACTAATAGTGAATTTATACATTAATATGACCTAATTTGCCCGTGACTCACTGGTCAGGTATTATTTGGGTAAGTTATGAGTCATTTTGAAAAGTGCTTACATGAGGAAAAGAGCCACACTGTGATGACTGCAGCACTAAAACAAAAAGAAACACCGAGGAGGTTTTTAAGTGTCTTTGCAGCTCAGTGAGAAAAAAAATGATACAAGTCTATGTCATTGATTTTCTTTGTAGTTTTGAAGGTCCTGTGGGGAATTAAAACTGAATTTGCTGATTTTTGAAGAAGTGTTGACTTCCATAATCTGCCTGCTATCGCAGGGCTCTGCTCCGTGTGTGTGTGTGTGTGTGTATGTGAGAAAACTCAAAGCTGGTGATTCATATATATTTCAAGCTGATTGAAAGTAATGTTGTGAGCAAAGCACTTTGTTGCCATGTTTTTGTTTTTTGTTTCATTTAACAGAGTTGACACAAGTATTTGTAGATACAGATCTGATACCTTGTTTTTTAAAAGCATCCAAACAATCTTGAAGCTTAATTCTCTCTGCTGATGTGATGTAGTCATGCCCTCTGCTCTTTAGAGGTTCAGTAATCACAATGTAAAGCTCGGGGCAAACACTCACAGGTCTCAGAGGAAAACTGTGGTGCTTACTGGCAGTGCTCAGCTGTGAATCAATGAAACATGTCAATAATGATTCTATCCTTTACAGCAGTCAAACGCTTTGCCATCCAATTACAAAGGTGTTGGGGTCACTTTAAAGAGTAAATGACCTAAGCTTGATTGTACTCGATTATGACAAAAATCAATACCTGAACTTTATACACCATACCTCTAACTACCTTCATTGGACTTTTATTTTTGTCTAATTTTCACCATACATGTGGTACAGCTCCAATAATTATGAAGAAAAGTCACAGGCTGATGTCTTTGGGCAGTTTTTGGGTCTTTGTGTCACTTCATGGATATCACATCAAATCACAGAGAATGCAAATGACAGAAATCCATCTCAGTTTCTATATCCACAATGGTTTAAAGAAAAGCCACAATACAATACAGCACAATAAATGAAGTCCAACAAAATAAAATTCTATTATAAGTATGAAAAAATGAACACAAGAAAGCGTACAGTTTCACATTTTCAATGAAATTATCAGTTTGGTTTGTGTACAGGCACATATGTATAGAAGCACATTTTTACATACCCTTGAAATTAAAACAGAAGAGAAACCTTCAAACTATATTAACAGAGACAAATGATTCTTATCCTTGTCTCTTGATATTAATAACTGAGGAATATGAACTCTACAGACCACCGCGCTAAAATCTATCTTTCGCTTTTAATGTGAGATTTTCAGATCAAGACTTTACATTGTAATCCTCTTTTTATTGCTAATGTCACAAAGTATGCAAGGACATCACTGACAATGCAAGATAAAACACACATTACTTTACTCTACAAATGGGGGATGGTCTGAAACATGGGGGAGGGGGCTCTTGGTTGAAAACAAAACCATTCGATTTGTGTTTAAATTCCTTGTGTTAAGCGGGAAAGCTTTTAGAGCTATTCAATGCTTAAACATTTCTTTATTTCTCTGTATTTGTTTAGTCTAAAAGCTTTGGAGAGTCCCAGAGAATGTGGGTGTGGTCTTCCACCAAGCACTGCCCAGTTAGCACTGACAGGAGGTTATCAAATCTGGAAGTAACAGGAGGGGTCTCTCAAACTTTATGGCTTTACATCAAATTCCCAACTTGATGGGTTTTTTTTGGTCTTTGTGTCTGTCTTTACACAGAACCCAATTTTCAACCTCACTTTTCATCTCTCCAAACTATTGTCAGATTTTCTACCATAAATGCATGCACCAACATTTCTCATGAATGAAAGTTGTTACAAAGCTCCAATAATCAAAGAACAGTCTGTGCACTAAAAACATGTTTTTCAGTAATCACCTGTATTTTAATGTGATGTCACATTTGTGTAGTGTCAGGGTGCAATGAAAGCAGTCAGTCCAGCTCTCATTGGCTGGCAGAGCAGGTGTTATGGATTGTCTCAGCTCTGGGAACAAGCCGCTGACCCCTTTCCCTGATCCCTTTCCTGTTTGGTGTTGTGTGTGCAGCTGAGGTGAGGGGAGATAGAGTTGGTTTGTTCCCCGCCACTACGACGTGTTTTTCTCCATTCCCTCTCTCCCTCTCTCTCTTTCTCTCCTCTGGTTGAGTCGTGTTCCAGGTGGGGTGACACAGCGCAGCACGCTGCTACAGGCGGTCCAGGAAATTTGTGTCCTCTGTCCAAAAACATGTTTTGACCGTCTGTTCCACATCTGGAGGGATATTTACTCCTGAAGCCATTCTTTCTCTGTAGCCACATGACACAATGCCATTGACAGGATATATTTGCACACAGTGTGAAAGCAAAACATATTTTGTTCAAATGAAACAAAATAGAAACGTCATGTGTAGTGGTTATGTGTAGAATACTCATGAGAGGCGTTTTGACTCTGCCAGGAACCCAGAGTGGGGCTATCTTTAGTCGTCCATTTCCAAAACAAAAGACTGCTTTATGAAGGCTATAAATGTGCTACTACTGACACATTAAAAAAGTGTCTTGGCTTCAATCCTCCATAATGGTTCTTACAGTATCACATTGTAACAAGGGGAAGAAAAACAACTGAGTCACAGTCATTTAATTGTTTTGCTGGTGTTGTAGCATACTGCAGAATACACGACTCAGCATCCTATTTACACCAGTAAACTGTTTAATTACTGCAGCAAACACAAAGGTATCATCTCCAGCAGGAATAACCTCATATTTAACACCCTCTTTAGTAACTTGTTTTTATCATTTATAAGCTTAGTCATTTGTGCAACAAATTCAGTCTGATTTAATGGGATTACATGATGCAACTGGACAAAAAACATGATGTGATTATGTCACAAACACTACAACCACCCCTGAGGGTTTAACAGAGTGTTGCACCTGCTGCACAGCTTCATCTTTTCTGCACTAAACCATCTGGAATGGGGATTTTTGTGGTGTGTAATGTATGGGTCTGTATGCCTCTGCAGCAATAAGAGCCAGAGCCCCGCAGTGATACAGAGCAGTTTATTCTTTTATTCTTCTTCCCTACTCCATCACTGTCTTCCTAAACTCTGCAGTGAGAATCCCACAGGTCTGCTATATTGTTTGACCTTCAATATATGCATGTTAAACGAGCATTGGGAGCTGTCAAATCAGAGACCCCAAAGCGGGCGACCATCCCAGCCTCCCCCTTTGTTGCGCAAGGTGCTACTGTCCTTGAGAGCTCACCATGAGTCTCATACTGAAGCTAAGTTTGTGTGATACTTCAACCATTGGGCAATGCAACAGCACCTGTCAATCAACTCAGTCAGAGGTTACCTAAGGGGTTAACACTGAAAACCTTTCCCATCTGTTGCTAAGGAAGTGTTGTGCAGGAAACAGGGAGAGCAGTTTCCTGTTATGAAGAGAGCTTTTTTAAAGGGAGTGCATTCATTCAATCATGCAACAGATGCCGAGCCAGGAAGCACAGCCAATAGCAAATGCTTTGGTGTTTGAAAGAAACTGAATTTGGAAACTGTTTTCAGGAACCTGTCTATGCACTGCTCTAGTGCAGGAAATAATCCAGGAGTAAAACGTGCAGGAGAAAAAACTGACCAGATATTACACTTAATTCCAAGTATGATATTCTCTGATTATAATTATGACACTCTTTGAAGATGTGTGGTAACTGGTGTTAATGAGAGACTTGTAGGTGAGATGCAAAATCACATTTCGGCCAACACAATACTATGCATTATCATTTGTGCAGAATCTGCCTCTACAGATTAACAGCTATCCATCAGCGCTTTGCAGCACAAGAGATGACCTTTGTTTTTCATATTTACTTATTTATAGTCCAAATCTCTTGTGCTGAGTGGATTTGGTCTCCCGTCGACTCTGGAGAAAAGCGTCGTTGCGCAAACCCGTGCAGCAGCATCATGAAAGAAAGCATCAGCTGAACTATGATATTTATGCAGAAAACACATGCACGATCTGAGGTTCAGCTAATTGTGCGTGTAAAAACTATCTGGGGAGAAGGGGGCTTGGCTGTCGCTCCTCACTCACGCGGCTCTGTAGTCCAGCCTCAGGAAGCGCCGAGCAGCACCTCCCGTTTCCACACAGGAGCGCACCAGTTTACAGGAGCATCAGCACTGGAGATGCACGTCGAGTAAAGCTCAGGAGTCACTCTGCGGATAAAGACGTCTTCTTAAAGCGACTGTCACCTTAGGAAAACACCAGAATATGTTTCGCGGGTCCACGTTTGATGCATTGTGTTGGAGTTTGGATTAAGTTTCCACGTCGTTTCGAGGGAGACGGTCGGTGTGTGAAGCAAAATGAGGTTAAGTGTCAGTGCCCGCAGATGATGACGCCCCACCATGAATGCAGGTTTGTCATTTTTCTTTTTTGTTTTGTGTTTCAAAACTAACAGCAAAGTGCAAACTTTGAAGTGTTTGAATGGGACAAAGTAGAGGCTAACTTGTCCAATAGTGTGCGCTCATGAGTGTGGTTGTACTTGAATGATGTGGATGACAAAAGTAAATTAAAAGGTTAATCTTGTCAGGAAAACGTGAAATAAAATGAAATGAAAATAGTCAGAATTAATATACAGAATTTGAAGAATTTTTAGATCCTGTTTTCTCAAAAAAAAAAAAAAAAAAAAAAGATAATACACCGGCTAAATTCTAAATCATAGATTTGGGGTCAGTTTAAATCCATGGATCTTGCTTTCAAGGAAGCCTCTACTGGGAAATGTTAAGCACTGGGGTTGTACGGGATTATGATTCATGGCTATGCCAATAGACAGATGACATTTTTCTTTACAGATGGTCTCCTGTCTGACAACAGCAGTGTTAGAGTGGAAGAAGCTGACAGCCTAATTTTGATGATGATTTTTCTACATCTACAGAAGAAATTTCTATTTCAGATAACCCTGTGTTCCTTTGTTGTGCTGCCTTGTCACTTCAGGATTGTGACAGGTTGTTAAGTCTGAAGGCAGACGTTTCATGATGAGGACAAAGTCTGAAATCATATCTTGCGAGTTTGGCACAGTCAAGGTCCTAGTGTCTGTCTCTTCCTTTGTTTTTCCATCATTTGTTGCAATTGAATTCTTGTTGCATAATTCATATCCTGTTGTTTGCAGTTGGGTGCTTTGTCAGGCTGGGACCCTTGTTTTTTCTACCAGTTTTATTGTTCTTTGATGCACTCAAAGAACCTTTCAGCAAATAAAAAAGTAAGTGTGGGCCACTATGGATGTGTGTGTGTGTGTGTGTGTTTGCATCTGTGTGAAATGGTGTGAGTACATGTCGTGAGAACATGTCGTGAGAATGACAAGAAGGAAGTCCATTTGTGTTGTGAAAATGTGAAGTCCGAGAGGTTCGCGAAGGAGTGATGGGGGACCATGCTGTTAATGTCCTTCCCCCTGTGGACATCCTGTGTGAGGTCCTTCAGAAAGCCTCTCCTGGAGGAGCTAATGAGCCTGAAATCTCTGAAAATGAGAGGTGTAGTGAAAATGCTAGAGAAGAGAGTGACTCTTGTAGCATTGATGAGCTGATTGTTTAAGAAATCATGTGAGATTGACGTCCAGAAAGTGTCTGTGATTGAGACATAGAGAATGAAAACGCTAAGAGATAGCTTGAGTGCACACAGGGTTTAAAAGGATGTGCGTCAGGGCAGGTACTAAATAACAGGAAGAGATGAGGGGTGTACACACTTTGTTAAGTACGGGTGTGTTTTATGACAGTTCTTCATATTGCAAGCAGGGTTTTTATTATGATAGGACACTTATTAAACTTTTCACATTAGAGTCTAAATTCAAAACAAGACATGATGTTATTAAGATAAAAGCTACCGAATCACCTCTCTTACTGTAATTTCTGTGCTGATAAGTGATTTTTGCAGTATGGCAGATGCCTAAGGTTTTTGATTATGCTTTCCCCGTAAATCTGATACTGCTATAAGCGTCCAACCTTCATGTGTCATTTCCCAGACAGGGAGATGTTATTGTTCCTCCTCTAAGTACCCTGTGGCTCTGTTGTTTTTCCTGCTGATAATGTCCTCCACAGCATTCTGCATGTCACTGAGTATTGAGGACTCGACTTCCTAAGAGTGTTCTCTTACAAAAACAGGACCCTCGTGTTTATTCCTTTGTAAGACCAGCAATAAGATTTGGCAGTAAAGTGAACCCAAAGACTGAAAACAAAACAAGGTTTGATGTTTTCTTTCAAGTAATTTTTTACTCTCTTTGTACGCAGATTTTCAAAATCCACTGCAAGTCCCTCGGCCAAAGATCCGCAGTCATCTGAACATCAAAGTGCAGTCCAAACTGATGTCCAGACTTGGTCCAAAGCCTCCGGTTGCCCCTAAACCTAGACCCCTCTATGAGACTCATACACAAGAGGAGCCCTGCCCCCCACAGAGCCTGAGCAATGGAGACCTGGCTCACTCTGATGGGGAGGAGGAGGATATCAGTGAGATCGCTGAGGAGCACCAGGACAATGAGGAGCAAAATGAGGTCGAGGAGCCACTTGCGGTTGATGACATAGAGCACAATGACAGAGAGGAGGCAGAAGAAGGAGAGATCGAGGAGGAAATAGATCAAAAAGTGGACATTTTAGACGGTGATGACGACAGCATTGGCTCAGAAGACACAGTCAAAGCAGATGAAGGCTCTTCTCTTGAAACTACTGATGATGAAACTACTGACAAAGACTTGAATCAGGCTGAAGGTGGCAATGGCACTGATGAGGAGGAGAAATCAACAGCTGTATTAAAGGATGAAACAGGATCAGATGCACAAGAGGAGGAACTGAGCTGTAGCGCAGAGATTGGGAGACAGTGTGAATCTGAAGAAGACACAGATGAGCGTGTAGAGGAGGACAGTGTTGATCAAACACAGACACTCTGTAACAGAGACACAGACAATGATTCAGGACTGTATGAAGTGGACAGTGGGCGCAGTGAGGACAATGTGCAGTGTGTACATGAGACCACGATGGATGCAGGTGGATTTGCGTTTGGATTCAGCGTCCTTCCTACTGTCACTGAGGAGTATCCTTACGATGTGATTGGCCCTACAGATGATGCTAGTGATACATGTGAGTCATGTGACCCAGCTGAAACAGGGGATACAGAGGTTTGGCAGCCGGAAAGAGCCACCAAAGACACGTCTGGCTGCTTCAGATTCACATCAAGCACTGAGGATGTTTTTGGGCCTTATTCAGTGATCGAAGCTGTCCCAGATATGAACAGGACTGCTGACCCTGAGTGGTGTGAGGATGAATGTGATGACAAACCTCCAAATGAACTGCCAACACCAGGTGCATCCAACCAGGAACCTTACTATGTGTCGTCAGACGATGTGGACAAGCTGGAGGATAAACAAGCCCTCTCAGATGAGGGTGAGACAGAGGGAAGCCCTGAGCAGTCGAATCAGCACAAAGACAAAGCAAAGGAGTGTGAGTCAGCGGATGAGTATGCAGATATTGAGGATTCGCTCTGCAACAAAGCAGATGACTTTGAGCAGTTGGAGTGTGTTTCCTCTGAGGATTACGTAGAGATTGGAGATGAAGACGAGGAGGAAGAAACGGAAAAGAGACACATCAAAGGGAAAAGCGCTAAAGAGAGAACGACTAAACGAGAGCAGGCTTTTTTAAGTAAGCGTTCGAGCTGCCAGCCTCGCCTCAGGCTGTGTAACATCACAGTGCCAGCAGACCTCGACCTGGGCCGCACCCCAGAACTCACCAACAGGGTGGTGTTTGCTCACACCACTGAGGCCTTTGAAGAAGACATTGAAGAGCTGGACTGCCATATCGTGCCTTACTACGAAGACACAGACTCAGACAGTGAGGAGCATATATACGAAGAGGCAGGGTTTGACTCTGAAGGGGAAAACTTTGTGATACTTGATCGAAAAACAATTGTCACACGATCACGCTCTTATTCGGGGAAAGTTCCAGGTTATGTCCCAGAAACTGTACCAGAGGAGACGGGGACAGAGTATCAAAATCATGATTACTGTACAGTGGCCTTGGAGAAGAACAATGAGGCACTAAGAAATTCACAGCAGCCTGGGGTGAACTCTTTGATCCCCTCTATGAAGTCTCGCCGCTTCTTGTTATACTCCCGGTCAGCAGAGGGTCACCAGTTATCCCTGACGAGCCCCACAGAGATCGGCCAATCTCTGAAGGATGATATAAGGATGAGGAGGAAAGATGACACCCTCTCACTCCCGTGTGTCATAACCTCTTCTGGAAGTTTCTCACAGCGGAGCCACCAGTCATCAAGTGGCGTCTCCACACCAACCTCCCTGGTGGACATCCCCCCACCATTCGAGCTGGCGTACATCACTAAAAGACCAGTCACCAAGAGTTCCCCATCGCTTTTAATCCAGCATGAACCCAGTGACATACCCAAGAAGAAAAAATCCTCTTTCAAGCGCTTCCTGGCTCTTAAATTTAAGAAGAAAACCGATTCAAAAGGTTGCAGTGATGGAAGTGTCCGCTCTTCACGTTCCTCCTCTGAGTCCAGCCACCACGGCCCATCACGAGTCATAGACCTTGATCGCAGAAGCACTGGAAGCTCTCCTCAGCTTCAGTCCCGCATCGTGAACCCCCAGCAGCGTAACTCAGACCTGCCATCCACCTTTGTTCTCTACAAAGACCAGCGGAGGAAAGCTGACCCCAAATCTTTCGGCAGGGGTGTCTCAAGGGTGGAGTCCTTTGAGGAGCGTTCTCGCCGCTCCGTCATGCCGTTACCTTTGACCAAACCCCGCTCCATCTCTTTCCCCAGTGCTGACACCTCGGACTATGAAAACATCCCAGCCATGAGCTCAGACTATGAGAACATCCAGATACCAGGCAGGCCTATCAGATCACACACTGTGACTGAGTTTTTCGAGGATCCAAGTCGAAGTTCAGCTCCTTGTAATGAGAATGATGGCTATGTGGATATGAACAGTTTCCCTGGGATTGACAGCAAGCCCCAGATACCAAAAGACGACACTGAAAGGTAAAGTAAAGGCAAATAGAGCAAAGTACCTCACCCTCTGATATTTGCCTCTGCATATGCGTTAGACCTCACTGCAAGCAGGACTGTTCGAAGCTTCTCCTGCCTTCACAAGATCTACACAGTCCTAACCCAGTAACTGTGGTATATATGAGATTTTAAAGCATTGTTTGTAGTGTTGAGAATTACATTTCAGCTCTCAAAATCCACAGGCGTCATTCTTGCTTTAGTGTGGCTGTATGCTTTGACAGAAGTAATTGAGATGGATAACCACTGTGGTATTAATGGCCTTGGTAAGGAGCTCAAACTGTCAAACAACAGTTTTACTGATTGACAGATTGACAACCAATAATAAGTTCTTGCTGATGTTAATCAGTGAAACCACTGACAGCAAATTTTCTGACAGCCACAGAATGAATGTCTGTTTTTTTCATGTTGTGAAGACAGATAAGAGTTTGTATCAAAAAACCAACAGACTGCTTTAAGATATCTAAATAGACTGAAAACTGGGATGTAGAGCTGAACAGTGTGTTGTTTTAGTATCCTCATCCGGACATGCGCATGTCCAGTATTCATATTGCGAGGTATGTAATATATTGCAATATAGCTGAGCCTTTTAGTTTGTCCCTTGGGATAGCTTATTATCCTGTCTATGCCAAATAACATTACTTATAGATATGAACGAGCATCCATTTATATATTTTACCACATTATATGCAATAACTGACACAGTTAAAGCACCTTCTCAGCTTTCCTTCATCTCACCTGCTGTTATCAGGGTTGGGCAGAGTGATGTGTTGTGGCAGTGGGCGAGCGACTGAGAGAGAGAGTGATGAATGTGGGGGAAGCATATCAGGGATTTGAACAATTTGATCCGTGCTTAGTTTAACTTTGTCTGAGAGTCTGTTATCATCATTTCAGGGAGAGTCAGGGAGAATCCAGCTGAACAGAGTGAAGCAGTAAACTATTGGGGTGGTATTTGAGTACTTTTGGCGCATATTATTGACTAAAAGGTAATTTAATGAATCTATACATTCTCCAGCAGGTTAATCCATGTTTAAAACAGTTAATGATCTCAGTGTCAGATCACTGGTATATAATATGTTATACTTCGTGATCATTTAAAACTGTACAACCAATCTTTTTGTACATCCTTGCAATTTAGTAAGTGCACTTTGTGTGTTCATCTTGGGGATCACTCTAAAAGTAGTCAGCTGTGTTATTAGGTCTGGACCCATCTGCTCAGAAGTGCAATACTAACCCCTGAGCAGCTGACAGATATTCTCACACTGTAGCTCAAATGAGCAAAGGGCACCTGCCTGAGCAGAGAAAGAAGAACTCCCTCTTGTAGGTGAGTGTTTGGTGAAAGATGAGCAGAATGCTGTGTCAGGCATCGCTGGCTTTGCGAAGACGGACAACGCTTGTGGGAGAGCTTACTTCTGTTTCTCATTTGGTGAATTCAGCAGTCGCATCTGGTGCCGCTGTTACTCTGCTCGACTGAGGTGAGAGAATAGATAATAGCAGTTGGCTGGCTCAGTGATCGTATGGTATGCAGATTAAAGAAAGTCGTTGTGACTTGCAATTAAAAGTGCCAAAATTCTGGAGGAGCTTCTTTCACACAAGGAAGCTGAGCAGGGTGAGAGAAAAGGTGAGAGAGGAAGAAAGAGGGAGGGGATGTGTTAATAGAAGGTGCTGAAGAGTAAGAAAACAAGACTATTGAGATGAAAGTGGGGGAGGGTGAAGTGAGAAGAAGAGATAGAGAGCAAGAGCAGTTCTGCTGTAATTGCTCTCCTGTACCTGACACTTATGTTTAAGTTTAGGAGTGCTTTTATTAAAGTAGCTCTCTCCCCAGTACTTCTCTTTCATTGGGCCCTGAAGGGCTGCAGGACTCGCTGCAGTGTGTGATAGATTGAGGAATTACCACGGTCAGACTGTACCAAATTACAACAGCCTGTGCCCCAGCTTCAGCCACCACGGGCCAAGGTCTTTCCCCAGTCTTAATAAAATAGTCGTGTTTGATGACCTGCATGTGCAGTCTAAGAGACAGGCCTAGAGCTTCTCAAGAGGCTGGATAAAATCACAATGAAACATGCTTCTACTTGCATTTGTTTTTATTTCTAGTCGATGTGCAGCTTACTGTGGCTTATCTCTAGTATTTTTGTAAATAATTCTCAGAGTTTATGAAATCACACACATGTAAAGCTTAATCTTTCCTCTCAATCAGAGATTCTGTGCAGCAGTAGACACAACACCATGATCCCTCGTCTGTTCACTAAAGATGCAGCTTGCTTTGAACTGTCTGCAGTTTTCAATGTTCAAAAAACACTCCACTTCACAGACAATGCTCCTATAGCGAGGGCCTTTTTTCTCTGTGATGTTATCGATGAGGCTCATTGTGGGTTGGAGGTCTCACACCACTCACAATGATGCAAATATACTATCTGTCCTGTCACCTTGCCTCCTCTGCATTCCCTCTGGAGCTGCTGCTGTTGCCAGGGCTGCTCTTTGGTGTCTATACAGGGCTGGTTTATGTTTGTTGGAGTGTGAATGTGTGTGTGTTCAAAACGGCCCACATTCATTATGTCACCTACAGAGACATGTGTACTCTCTGTAGGTGTTTGTCTGTACTTTGTGTGTACCAAACTCTGTTCAAAGGATGACATTGGTGCTGTTAAAGGCAACCCAGCTGATGGTGGCAGTGATTTATTGAGATGCATTCAACAGTCTGCTTGATTTTAGACCCACAGAAAGTAGATTTTTGTAGTGAGAGAAATGAGCAAACAGCCCCAGCGTGCTGCAGGATACTGCACACAGTATCAGACATGCATTTTAAAGAGAACTCACAAAGCTGCTGTGCTACAGGCTTGGCTTGTTTCCACTTGTGTGATTAATGTATGGCACTATTCAGACCCTGCCTCTGCACATGCATTCAGGCAAAGCAAAGAGACATGTTCATTAGCAGGCAAGGGAACAATGAAAAAAGGAATACATGCTAATGATTTATCCCAGACTGAGCTGTGGTAGTTGGTTGTAGGTGTGTGTGTGTGTGTGTGTGCGAGCGTGTATATATGCGCATGCAGGCGAAGTTACAACTCAGGGCAGCTTTACCAAAGATGAGGCTCCAGCTGAGAGTGCAGTCTCAGCAGGACTGTCTTTGCCAAGAAGTGGTGAAGCAACAAACGAGTGTTGAAAAGGGTGTTTTAGCAAAAAAATAAAAGAAGCCCAGGATTTGTGACTATGCTGAACTTGGAACCTATTAAATGTTGTTTGTGTCAACTCTAAGTAGTTCCTGGTAGACTTATAACACTAATGCAGATGCCTAGTTGCCCCCCTGTGCACACAGTAAAAAGAGCCCTAGAGGTATATTCTGCTAATGTATGCAAAGACACACAGCTCTATTTCACCCTTTGGCACCATTTTCACATCAAACTGTGCGTGAACCTCTTCAGAGTGATGACAAAGCCCTGCCATGGCCCCTGAAACAGCTCCTCCACCCACTGTTATGTTACTGTTAGTAGTGATGAGGGAGCCATCTTAAGTACATTGTTGTACAGGGTGGTGGCTGTGTGCTGTGTGGCGAGCTGGTGGACAGGGCGTGTCGTTGGCTAACCGGGCCCAGTGCCTGGCGCTCCGAGGTCATTGCCAGGTCATCCCCGGGGAGGAAACGTCCAGCCTAGGAGCTTCCCACCAGCCTGTTTACAGGAAATGCAGGACGAGGGTGTGACTCTGGCGGGAGGCAGGAAAGTCGGGCGAGGAGAGGATAGACGGAATGGCGGGAGGAGAAAAGGTTCACTTTGGTGTGGTAGTGGCGGCGGTGGTACCTAGATTTTGCTTTGAATAACAGTACGAGGTGTGGCACCATCAGGAATGCCAGCTCTGCTTTTAACGTTGCTCTAGTTTGTCAGGGAAGCTCAGAGTCTCTGAGGTACGGCCATGGAGGATAAACCAACTGTTGTGTTACGGGCTCTGAATCACAGCCAGCAGCCTTCAAAACACCAGACATTTCCAAATCTCTTCATCATGAGCTGTCCTTATAAACGAGATAAATATCAGACATCACCAAAATTAATTTAAAACTGCTTCATTGTTTAAGATCATCCGTCAATATCTCAATCTCATGTTGTAAGCTATCAAATGAGTCCTTTCAGCTGCTCACATTACCTATCATACAGCCACTGCAGATGGAAAAAGGGCCTTTAAGATTGCTTCTAATATATATTTAAATACCCAGTGTTTAGCTCCATTGGATAACATATTATAGGCATCATCAAACCCATGGGAGATGAGGGGTAGTCTTAAAATTATTGTATTTTCCTCTAGATTTGACACACTAGATTTAACTTTGCCATGTTATAAAAGGCACTGGCTTTGTCTGGTGTATTAGCTTTGCCATGACGACCTCATTAAAGGGCCTCATGTACTTCTACATGCACAAGATCACATATTCAGAAGTTTTAATATAGAAATATGGAGCAGTAACATACCATATGACTCTGATTATAGTGCATTTTAAAGTAACTTTTGATGCTTATTTTATGAAGGGGAATGGGTTACTGTATGAATATTAAAAGTAGAGATTTGAAATACTCAGTAGATGTTCTCTGACCAGGAGAAATAGATGAATAAGGTTTGCTGCAGAGCGTAAAGTAGCAAGGATGAGGGTCCAAGTCTGGGGATGTGGGTCTCTGCTTTAAAATTGTGGATTGCTTTCTCTGAGTGGGGAGTGAGGAAGTTTGAGTGTATCTTGGTCTCTTTCAGGAGTAAAGGAAAAATGCTCGGTTGACAGGCAGATAAGTTTTGCGTTGATTTTAAGTATTTGCAAGGATTTGAAGAGTCTATGAATGTAAATATACACAGAGGAGCCAAGATTTCTGTAACAACAAATGTATTTCGCCATCTTCTTGCCCATCTTTCACAGTAAGACTACCAGGCATGAAGGTGTGATGAAGGCTTCCTTTTTTTCACTTTGTACTGAAGATTTAGTTTTGTGTGTCACTGGAATGTAATAAAACACAAGGATGATATTTCAAAAGAAAAACAGTTTTTTAAATTTTTAGTCAGTTATTCTAGTAAAAATTTATCAGAGACAAAAAAATAATTTGCAGCAAACCCCATCAAAAAGAAACCAAACCATGTTGTAGTTGATAGTTTTTCTTGAAATTAACAATAGCTAACAACAACTTCAAATTAGTTCTCTTTTTCTTTTCTTTTTTTATTTGGACATTTTTAACTGCATAAGTCATTACTTGGCTTTTTTATTTTGTCTTATTCAACAGCAGTTAAAGTCTAACTCAGGTTACGTTCACACTTCAGGCCTCAATGCTTCATTCAGATTTGTTCGTTGAGCATTGATGACATTTTGTGCAGAACAGCGTTTACGTAAACGAACATGGCGGCAGCTCTCATTCACGGCCTTTTGGTAAAAACAGTGTGTGGCCACAGCCAGCAAATTTGTGAGCAGGTTATGTTAAAACGGGGAAAGGGGAGAAAGAAAAGCAGAGGCTGTTGTGTATTTTTTAAGAATCCAGTAGACACAATGTTAGTGTATCGGAAGTATCAGAATTAAGGTTTTGCAAGGAATTCCTTAACACGTAATTAGCAGTGATCATGGTTAAACACTGACTAAATATACCACAAGGTCACCAGTTTTCTTAATAAGACCTTTTTTGTCTAAAATCAAGACAGAATCGCTTATTTTAGCCTTTTTTTCTAAATTTGACAGTTCTCTAGTAGAGGCAAGGTTTCTGTTGTTGTTTTTTGGGGTGGGGGGTCCGAGGGTAAAGATGTGACTATAAGGTGAGAGTGTTTGTCTTGTACATAAGAAGTAATTCCCCATGCTCATTGAATAAATTGGACTCTAAGAATTAGTTCAAAGAAGACCCATCACTCTTTTTCTCCATCCTCTGGAGAGCTCACAGGTTCACCTGTCGACTCGGGGGTCAACCATGAGTAATGGCCTGTAGGTGTTCTCTGCAGCCCACCCAGTTGGGTAGCGTGTGTGTGTGGTGTGTGTCTGAATGGAGATTTAATCCAGTCAGTGACTCTATTAACCTTTAATCTTTAAGGGTCTTCTGCCCTCAACACATACTGAGCTGTCTGAAACCACACAACAGTCATTTATTAGTATTATTTAGAAATCACATGAAAATTTTTAAAAGTTATAGGGCTTAAACTTCCTGTCAACCCATGTGATGTTTTCAGGTAATTGGTTTTGTTGAAAAACAGAAAAAAATACAAAAATACATCTAGATCTGAACACTGAATCTATTTTATAAACTACACAAGCAAAACAGCAGTTTTTGAACATATACAGTGAAAGTTGAAAGAAAGCAGAGTGAGATCCTTTAACGAAAACTTCTCTTACTGGATAAACTCAGCTACCAAAGAAGAGGTACCACTTTATCCAGAGAGGGCGTTAAACTAAATGAAAAATATGGCCCCTCAAGAGAATTTTAAATTTTGTAAAGTGAAGGAGCAATGATTCCTTTGTCTGTGATTCAGCTTTGCATAGCAGAAATTTAGATCTTACCTGAGGTGAACAAAAATGGCCAGGATGCAAAGCAGCTCCATGTGTTATTTCAGTTTTAGGAGGGATTGGGGATAAAAACCCTCCTCCAACTTTTTCCTTTAAAAGAGTAGACTAATTTAGAGCCAGGATTTCAGTTTTGGGTGGGCCACAAATTACAATAGTTAGTAGATCACTTTTAGATTAGTAGAAACCGCTGATTAATATTCTACTGTCACTGTGTGTGATTTTGGAGCAGATTTGGTTGCATTTTGATCCTATAATATTTGATTGCATTTTAATGATGTTTCTATGCATGGTACAGACCTACCTGTGATTGCTGTCCATGGTACTGACCAAAGAAAAGTGCTCCAATGCAGCTACAGCTTTAGGCTGTATGGGGGTGGGGGTGGGGGATTTACCACGGTTAAATCAAACAAAAAAATTAAGAGTCATTACCAACTCATTCCATTAGTAAAGTATGAGGCTGAATGTTTCACAACTCTGTTTATTTATTTATCTGTTTCTATTAAACAAAAAAGATTGTTAAACCTGGGTCATTTAAAAAATACAGGGCATCAAACGATCACTCAAAATAATGAAACACAGACAATCATTTTTTTCAGCTAACTAAATGCATTTAGATGGAAGATACAACCAGTTGATATAACTAATTCAATATAAGTCAATGTTTCAATTTTTTGAGCAATTAAAAAAAATGAACTTGGAGTGAAAAAGCTGCAATTTTGCTTTTTTCAAAGAAAAGTTTCATTAGAGCCTGGGTTTATTCGACCCACCCATAACACCGCCCCTGCACTGCGCCCTGCTGCTGCACTCAGCTGTAAATCCCTACCATATGCTACACAGTATAAGACACACTGCACAGTCAATCAGCTGTGATATCTGAACTGGTGGTAAATGTTGGGTTTATGATAAACGTTTCATTACTTCTGTGAAGTTATAACAAGGAAGCAGCTACATGACAGGTATACATAAGACAGCTAAAGGTCAAACGGTCCTGTCGCTGACATATTACCTTTTTGTGACACCCAGTTAACATCAAATAGTCATCCTTGACGTGCATTTGGTCAAATACACTGAATGTGAGTCTTAATGGGTCAGAGAGCTCAATAATTACCACAGGTAGCATTTATAGGGATTAAATTTGAAATGACCTGAAGCTTGCCTCCTCAGGTACAGCAACACACAAAAGGATTACCTGCAAAAGAACACGATTGTGCCATCTGTGGAGGGGAACCAATCATGGCAGGGATTACAGGGTGCAACCAAAGGACCTCGTATGATAGAGCAAATGTTCAGAGACACACACAGGAAAAGGATTATATTCAGAGGGGGTTGGGGTATTGCTCAGTGTTTTGAGAATATGCCGCTGCAAAGACAGTATAGACACTTTTTATTATAAATGTCTATATGAGATCTATGTCCCCGATGCATGTTTGCTCTCCCATTTGAAAATACTTATTGTCTTTTTTTTTAATGGATAAAACATCTGCTAGTGAAAGATACAGTCTAGATCATGTTTAAGTATTAAATATTCATATTTAAATTTTGTCTCCTGGCAGTGCTTACACAGAGCCTTTCCCAATGAACCCCATCTCTGCTGGGCTGTCAGCTGATGAGGACCACGGGCGGACGTCAGAGGAGGAAGAGGGGGCTGCAGATCAATCTTATGACAGACAGGTGAGAGAGACATAAGGGAGAAGAAAGAGCAAATTGTTTCAGAAAGTCCACAAAATGAAGTGAGTGTGTAAAAAGTTTGTAAGTTGGAATTGTGTCAGATATTACACTTTCATCTGGTAGATTGAGATGAAAAAGACTTTTNTTTTCTCCATCCTCTGGAGAGCTCACAGGTTCACCTGTCGACTAGGGGGTCAACCATGAGTAATGGCCTGTAAGTGTTCTCTGCAGCCCACCCAGTTGGGCAGTGTGTGTGTGTGTGTGTGTGTGTGTGTGTGTGTGTGTGTGTGTGTGTGTGTGTGTCTGAATGGAGATTTAATCCAGTCAGTGACTCTATTAACCTTTTATCTTTAAGGGTCTTCTGCCCTCAACACATACTGAGCTGTCTGAAACCACACAACAGTCATTTATTAGTATTATTTAGAAATCACATGAAAATTTTTAAAAGTTATGGGGCTTAAACTTCCTGTCAACCCATGTGATGTTTTCAGATTATTGGTTTTGTTGAAAAACAGAAAAAAATCTAAAAATACATCTAGATCTGAACACTGAATCTATTTTATAAACTACACAAGCAAAACAGCAGTTTCTAAACATATACAGTGAAAGTTGAATGAAAGCAGTGTGAGATCTTTTAAAGAAAACTTCTCTTACTGGATAAACTCAGCTACCAAAGAGGAGGTACCACTTTATCCAGAGAGGGCGTTAAACTAAATGAAAAATTTGGCCCCTCAAGAGAATTTTAAATTTTGCAAAGTGAAGGAGCAATGATTTCTTTGTCTGTGATTCAGCTTTGCATAGCAGAAATTTAGATGTCCAGGATGCAAAGCAGCTCCATGTGTTATTTCAGTTTGAGGAGGGATTGGGGATAAAAACCCTCCTCCAACTTTTTCCTTTAAAAGAGTAGACTAATTTAGAGCCAGGATTTCAGTTTTGGGTGGGCCACAAATTACAATAGTTAGTAGATCACTTTTAGATTAGTAGAAACCGCTGATTAATATTCTACTGTCACTGTGTGTGATTTTGGAGCAGATTTGGTTGCATTGTGATCCTATAATTTTTGATTGCATTTTAATGATGTTTCTATGCATGATTCAGACCTACCTGTGATTGCTGTCCATGGTACTGACCAAAGAAAAGTGCTCCAATGCAGCTACAGCTTTAGGCTGTATGGGGGTGGGGGTGGGGGATTTACCACGGTTAAATCAAACAAAAAAATTAAGAGTCATTACCAACTCATTCCATTAGTAAAGTATGAGGCTGAATGTTTCACAACTCTGTTTATTTATTTATCTGTTTCTATTAAACAAAAAAGATTGTTAAACCTGGGTCATTTAAAAAATACAGGGCATCAAACGATCACTCAAAATAATGAAACACAGACAATCATTTTTTTCAGCTAACTACATGCATTTAGATGGAAGATGCAACCAGTTGATATAACTAATTCAATATAAGTCAATGTTTCAATTTTTTGAGCAATTAAAAAAAATGAACTTGGAGTGACAAAGCTGCAATTTTGCTTTTTTCAAAGAAAAGTTTCATTAGAGCCTGGGTTTATTCGACCCACCCATAACACCGCCCCTGCACTGCGCCCTGCTGCTGCACTCAGCTGTAAATCCCTACCATATGCTACACAGTATGAGACACACTGCACAGTCAATCAGCTGTGATATCTGAACTGGTGGTAAACGTTGGGTTTATGATAAACGTTTCATTACTTCTGTGAAGTTATAACAAGGAAGCAGCTACATGACAGGTATACATAAGACAGCTAAAGGTCAAACGGTCCTGTCGCTGACATATTACCTTTTTGTGACACCCAGTTAAATCAAATAGTCATCCTTGACGTGCATTTGGTCAAATACACCGAATGTGAGTCTTAATGGGTCAGAGAGCTCAATAATTACCACAGGTAGCATTTATAGGGATTAAATTTGAAATGACCTGAAGCTTGCCTCCTCAGGTACAGCAACACACAAAAGGATTACCTGCAAAAGAACACGATTGTGCCATCTGTGGAGGGGAACCAATCATGGCAGGGATTACAGGGTGCAACCAAAGGACCTCGTATGAAAGAGCAAATGTTCAGAGACACACACAGGAAAAGGATTATATTCAGAGGGGGTTGGGGTATTGCTCAGTGTTTTGAGAATATGCCGCTGCAAAGACAGTATAGACACTTTTTATTATAAATGTCTATATGAGATCTATGTCCCCGATGCATGTTTGCTCTCCCATTTGAAAATACTTATTGTCCTTTTTTTTAATGGATAAAACATCTGCTAGTGAAAGATACAGTCTAGATCATGTTTAAGTATCTTTATAAGTATAAATTTAAAACAGAGGACCGTCACGAATGTGTCTCGGAAAGGGTTACTTGGGGTAGAGACGACCCGACAGTCGACTACTCCTGGTGCCCGCCTGCAGTCTCCTCCTTCTCCCCCGACGTCTAGTTAGAATACTGTCTGTCCACTCTCTCTGTATTCCCTCTTCTTTCTCGTTTAACAAAGTCTTTCAGCACAAAATGAAGTGAGTGTGTAAAAAGTTTGTAAGTTGGAATTGTGTCAGATATTACACTTTCATCTGGTAGATTGAGATGAAAAAGACTTTTTCTCACAAAATAGTTCCTGTATATGAAGTGTATCAATTCAATCACTGTAGATTTCCGCACAGTATAAGGCAGCCATTTTACAGTAGCTCAGAGATGGACTCCTCCCTTCCTGCTGCCATCACAAAAATATCTGAATTTCTCTCCCCTCATGTGTGCACGGCTCCTCGTTTCCTCTTTCATCAAAGAAAAATACAGTAAAGTGACAAAAAAAGAAAACAGGGGGGGGGTCAGAGAGACTAGAGTGGGTCTGAGGAACAGTCTCATTCAAAGAAAGGCTGTTTTGGTGGCGGAAATGAGGATCAGTTTGTCTTTGAATCAGTGTTTGTGAACTGCCCATACAGGAAAAAATAACACTCATACCGAAGCTTTGCCGGTAAACCCCTAAATTGCCTCAGTGGTGTGTTTTGTTCGGATGTTTTGAGTCCCTTTGATTAGCCTTTAAATCAACGTGCAGTATTGTCACCACTCTCACAGTCTCTCATACATAATGCATCTGAGTTTAAAAGTCCCATATCTGCGAAAGCCCTCGTGTCTACGCCACACCATAATGAAACAATCAGTCTTACTTTGACAGCAGAATCTAACAAAAAGCTGTTGCTATTAATGTTTGAGAGGAATAAGTGCCCACAGAGAGCCTTTGAACATTAGCTGTGTTCATCCATCTCCCACTGTTCTCCCTCCCTGTCGCACAGATTGATGGCCGATCTCGAGCCTTCTATGTTGCCAAAGAGCTCGTCGACTCAGAAAGACTGTAAGTATTCAGCTCATGGATTTCCCTACATGTTCACTTTTCTAACACCTTTCAACACACACTAAAGAAATGCATCCTAATCCAGCCTAAATGTTGCGGCCCTTTTTTATTCCCACATGAATACATCCTGTATTTTCTTCATTTATTCTGTTACATCCAGAAATTTAAACCAGTTTGCAAAGCAAAAACAGAACCAGAAACTTTTGAATTTTAATGTTCCGGAGCAGAAACAGAACGTTAAAACTACGGAAACCAGTTAACACCAACATGTTTTTGTTCCTGAGATATGTATGACATCTTCTTCATACAACAGCATATTGTTGTTTTGTCACTGATCAGTGTGAGATCACGTTAACTGACTGCTTCAGTGAAGGTTTCATCTCTGTCCTTTTACACCCATTGCTGTCTCTCCCCCTTTCTGTTCCACACAAAAAAAATGAAAAAATGACTTGAAATAAATTCATAACATCAACTAAGTCCATGTAAATGTTTCAGGTTGGTTGAAAGTAATCATCATAGAGTCAACTAAATTGAACCTAATATTGTTGCCTTCGACTGACTCGATGCATTTAGATGGAACTAGCTGACATAACAAATTGAATTGCATCATTTTTTTTAATACAATGGAATAAAAAAACCCGTCAAATTAAATAACTGAACATGGATTTTGGTGCAGGTGTTTTCTCATTGGAAAGATACTTTTAAAACTTCTGGTCAAAAGCAGGGCTGGGTCACTCAAAATGTAAACAAGAGGCAGAGGAAAATTCAGATAGTAGCAAGACACTGGGATACGATGCAGATCATAATTTTAGCTTTTGCTGAACTTCCAGTCAATGCCAATGTATGTGCACTTACCAACTTAAAGTCCCGTGGCCGGCATGGAACAATATAAACTGGTTCAGGTTCTAACTGGTTCGGGAACATAAATTTCTGTTTCTGTTCGGAACAAACTGATTGGGAAACAATCCCTGGTTACATCTTCCATTGGATCCCAAGTGCTTCTTCGCTCATTTATTAAACTGCATGCAGAGAAACTGACAGATAATTACGAAAGTGTCTTGTCTACCTTATTAAAAACACCTTCTTTGCCCTTGTCCTGCTAAATACTTAACCATTCTTTGATGTCGTTTCTTTATCCTGAATAATTTAGCTGATTTAATGAGTCTTGTAGACTGAGTAACACAGTTAAGTGGAAGGCTATAAATTACTTTTTTTCACATTTCTCTCCATTTGTTTTCTAGACATGTGAGTGCCCTGAAATACCTTCAAGAGGTAAGAAAACCTACGTCCCCCACACCACAAGCATGCAACATTTGCTTTAAATGTCTCCTTCTTGAAGGCCTATGAAAGTTTCTTGAGACCCTCCTGATAACATCTCGTCCTGTGTGTCTGCTCCCTGGTCTCTGTCTCCGTCTTCTCCTCCCCCCGCCTGGTGTAAGGCTCTGCTCAGGTTTATCAATGTTGTTGCAGCCAGATTTACTTCCTGGTCTTGACAAAGTTGACGCGTCGTACTCTGGCGTGGTCAGTTGTAAGACGACAGCGTGCGTCCACCAGGCACTCTGGCTGATGCAGTCCCTGTATCTATACTGATACGTGATTTCTGATACCCAAGCGACTCAGCTGGCTATCTGCCATCCAAAGGTTACTAAAAGGCTAAAGAGGCCGTTATATTTTGGTTATAAAAGTGTGAATAAGGAGCGCCCCATGGCCAAGTCATGACAGGAAGAATTTAATGCTGAGCAGAGGGACGTGTGTGGTTAATGAGGGATTAATTATGAGCTTTAAGCTTTTGGAAATCATAACCAAAAGCTATCTTCTTGGGTTGTTTTTTTTTCATTTCTCATTGGCTGCCTGTCAAAAAAAGACCTAATCCTTGCAGATCCAGGACAAACGCTGCCTCAGTCAGTCATGATAGATGGCTTTTTACCAAAGGCTTGGAAGGAATCCACTGGCAGTCATTGCACAGGACGATACTAACGGATGTATCCTCTATGAATTGGGAACTGGCATCTAGAGTTTAGCAACTTTGAGCCAAGACGTCCTTTGCCATGATGTGTTTACATGTAGTTTTTTAATGGTAGCACCTTTCACCATTTTGAGTAGTTCTGATCTAAACTGGAAGGAAATATTCCCAGTTTTCTCACTGTAATAAGGTTTTCAAGGGACAACTCAGGGAATAATTCAGTTTCTGTTTTTGTTTTGAATGAAAATGTCTGAGATACTTCTAATGACGAGTGATGTCAGGGTGCTAAAGTATTAGCATAAGAGTTTTTAGAAATTATTTTAGCACATTGTACTCCTTTACCAGCAAACATGAGATATTCATAGATAATGTTAACTGATTGTGTACACTTTGAGATTTGTCATGCAATTAAAAAGCATTGATAGCTAAACACTTACCTTAAAGATCCACCGTCATTCAATTGTTCTAGTTTTCAGATTAAGCACCCTGTGTGTTCTGTGTTAGGCCTTCTGATAGAAAAGTTAAACTGAGAAATATATTAAAAGAGCTTACACTTGCGCAAGAATAGTATTTCAGTTGGTGTATTTTAGCTGGGCTTTTGTTCCAGTTCTAATTTGTCAACCCAGAGGAAAAAAACTATTAGTCTGTCCTGTGATTGAGACACTCAATATTGAGAAAATCAACCCATAAAGAGACTCAAACAACTCCCTTTTGGTTTGCCCAAATCAATATTATGCAGGAAGTAAAATGTAAACTCTGTCACTTCTGTCTTCTAGAGGAAAAGAAAACAGCTTCAGAAAAGTCAATTCTTGTGTAGGTCAGAGCAAAGATATCTGATTCATTCCAGGAGGAGAAATGTAGCTGCTGATTGACAGTTGCACAATTGCAGACAGATATGTCGCTCATTTTAAAAGTCTTTATCTTACATGTTTTGTAGGCTTCGCTCAGATAATACTTTCTGCTTTCTTTCCTTTTTCTGAAATAAAGATGTTTTTAAGTCTTGGGTCTTAACGGGTCTGTACTATTTGCAGAAAGGCCGCACTAAGAACTGAAAGAGCACTTATTATGCTAAAAACAATTGTTGATTTGTCTTGTGTTCCGGCTCTATCCATAGCTCTCGCTGCTTTTTCACAATCTTGATTTCTGAGTGTATAAAATTGCGTAAGATGGACCTGGTTCTACTCCAGGTTTCTGACTCTGCAGTTGGGATAACTTTTGTGCTGATTTGGCAAATGAAGTTGATTGACTGTTTTCATTTCTTAGTTCATATCTCTGAGTTTGGACTTTGCTTGCTCCTTATGTGCTTCTTTAGTAAAGGTGCCTTTTTAGATAATATAGTTTCAATGATTGATATCTGCCCAAAGAAACCATGAGAAACCTGGGGAATGGTTTAAACAGCTGGTCTTTTTTTTATTTTTTTTTAATTGGAAGAGGAAGGTCATGTAGAAGAGGACCCTCTCCAAAGAACTGTATCAATAGTTGCTGTAATGTCAAAGTCAACCTTTTGGGAACTAATCTGACAGGAAGAGAAATTAAAGCTGTAGAAGCCCATCAGTCAGCCTATAACCTTGAACAAGGTTATAACCTGAAATTCTTGTGTCCCTCCCTCATCATGATTTATGAACAGCGGCTTGCTGTATAAAAAGGGGCTGATCTATGTAATGTGTAATTTGATGCTGATAAACAGCAACTAATGCAAATATTATACAGTGGACCCCACTAATATTCATAAATCTGCAGCCTCATCATGAAGCTCAATTATACTAATTAGCTGCTACATGCAAGAGAACAGACAGAGACATATGATGGAGGTAAGAGTGGGAGTTTAGCCATGATGCTTGAGTGCATCACTGTTGGATCCTTTTTCGAGTGAAGATGATCTTTTTCACGTTTTATCTTCTCCTAGTTTTACTGCTACACTCAAAGGGACTGTGAGGACTTTCTAAATGATCCTAAAAAGTCTCATATCTAGAGCCATCATCCACAACTTGAAATGAGATTATCAGCACCAAAGTAGGTCATTTCTAAATGCCATTTCTCAACCTCTCAGTCGGGTTGGACTGGACTGGATTGATTTACGGCTCGTCAAAGTCTCTATGACAACAGCACGCAGGCTGTCAAAGTTTAGCAGTGAGGAGAAGGATCTGTGTTTTTCTCCGCTGAAAACAATTTCATGGCACTGGAGGTTGACAGTCAGACAGCAAAGTAACAGAAGAGTAGAAGAAAGCTAAACAGGAGAGTGATAGAGCACAAGCTAAAGGCTTAAACAGGGGTTAAGCTGTTTGAATTAATGTTCATTTCAACCTTCATGCAGCAGTTATACTGTAGTTCTCTGTTCAAACCTGAGAGTCTATCACTGAAACAAGGGACCAAGTTAAGTTTGCTCTGCTTGGTATCTGAGCACTGAACATAATCAGGATTCACACTTTACTGATACGTCTCAGAGCACTGGGCTGTGAGTAGCGCTAAATATAGCCAAGCTACTAAACTGCAGTACAAACTTACAAAGTTTGCTTGTTGTCATGTTTCAAACAACAGCGTTACATAACTGTTGATAAATACATTACCTCTTTGCTTTGTTTACTGCAAAAGGTTGTCTTGAACAAAGAAAAGTAGTGTTAAAAGTAAGATCCAATTTCCATTCACTCCTCAAAACAATGCACATATCAGCTCATCAGTTTGTGCGAGTCCTCCACCCAAAGGAGTCGCTGCAAACCACTGCAAAAGGATTCTTCTCAAAGTCACTTTAATACAATCTTTTCACTTTATTTGGAAGGTAACATTCACTTTTTTCATCAAGCTGTTAAATAATGTTAAGACAGAGATATTTGTCTTGTTATACCGGAAATTCCAAATAGGAGTGTGTTAAGATACTGGTTACTGCTTGATGCCGGCTGATGTCATAATTTGCATGAGTCTGAGAAGTTCAGTCTGGAAACAGTCCAGCATCACTTTGCACACAAACATGCAACTCAAGGGAAGATAAAACAGCCAAAGGAGCATTAAGTGAGAGGCACACATGAGCTATTGTTCTATTGTTTGATAAGAAATAACAAGAATACAAAGAATTTCCAGACCCTGTGTCCACATAGGAAACGAGGTCATGCTCCTCTTCTAAATGCTTTTCCCTTTAACAGCTACACAACATTCTTGAGACCCCTGACCCCTGACTCCTGAACAGTTTCTCTGAGCCGGGGTATGACCAAGCATGACTGGCTGGTCAACCAACTGCTTAATGTTGCCACTTGACCTGCCTCTCGTGAGGAAAATAGGAAAGTGGAGAGGCGAAATTGAGAATAAATCTCTTTTCGGTAGCAGATTGGATTGTGTGAGTGTGTGTGCGTGTGAGTGGCTTGGGAGACAGGGTCAGTTGGAGTTGTGAAAGTAGCTGCTCTTCTGCCTGGCAGACATGATGAATGTTAACTCTTTTGCAATCAATTGTGTATGATAAACGGCACATTCTGGCGCACTGAGTGTCATCACGCTATTCCACAGCTGACTGGAACAGCTTAGTTTGTTTTATGAGTGTTCTTTACTTACAGGGCTCCAGACATTTATCTCTTATAAATACACACTCAGTACAGAACATGAGCTTTCCAGACAGCTTTTTCTGCTGATGAAACGTTTAAACAACTCTCAACTGACCATATTCATTAAGTGGCACTTTTAAGCCCCAAAGCTGTCACAAAGCCATCCTGCTGTCTTCAACACAAAACAAAGTGATATAAAATATGGTGAAACTTTACAGCTGATTATGTGGAATTGGAACACATTAGAGAGTTAAAGAAATTAACAACAAGGTATTTATCTATATATGTATGCATAATTTGTAAGCCACCAATTGCTAGTGCTCACTAATGCAAGAAATCGGCAAGCTAAAAATGTTGATAGGTTAGAATTACCAAATGTCAAAAGTAGGAATTTCTTAGCAAACATTGTTTAAGTTTGCAAGTAATTGGATGCTTGCATCAGGTGAGGTTAGGTTAGGTTAGGTTAGGTTAAGTTAAATTTAGTTAGGTTAGGTTAGGTAAGGTTGGGTTAAGCTAGGTTAGGTTAGGTTACGTTAGGCTAGGTTAGGTTAGGTTAGGTTAGGTTAGGTGAGGATAGGTTAGGATAGGTTAGGATAGGTTAGGTTAGGTTAGGTTAGGTTAGGTTAGGTTAGGTTAGGATAGGTTAGGATAGGTTAGGATAGGTTAGGTTATTTAAGGTTGTACCTGTAAATAGATTTATTTTGGAATGGAATGATGATGGCAGCTACTTTGACATTTAGTCGCACACAGCAGCCATTAATGTCTGTTGCCAATGTTTTATGCCCACGGAATGGACCAGACTTGTCGAACACGTGAATTTTCAGGTTTCTAGAGAAAAATGAAAAGCGGGGCCATGTACGAAACAGCAGTGTATCATGAAACACCAAGGTCATTATGCAACAACACCTGGTGTGTAACTGTTGTACACACAGCGCAGTCTTTCCTGAATGCCTGGACAGAGCCCAAAGTGCAGGAAGGCACTGAGGTGATTTGAAGGGAGGGGGACAGGAAGGATGTTTAGGAGGATCTGACCTTCCTTCTTTACATTCTTCTCCCTCTCATCATTCCTCATTCCTCCATGCTTTTCACCTTCCACCCTATCTTTCTCTGAGCTTCTCCAAATTTTATTGCACCTCACACTTTTGTTCCTCTTCACAAATGCTGGTTTCTCTCTCCCTCTTGTGCAGGACTTCAGGTCAGCAGTGACAGATGCAGAGGGAGAGGATGGAGAGCCTGTGCTGGAGGAGCAGAGGTTAGGAGAGATACTGAACGTGCTTCCTCAGGTCTACACCCTCCACAGTGACATCCTCTCTGAGCTGGAGCAGCGAATCACTCAGTGGTAAGAAACAACTTTAGCACGGCTGAGGTGGACGATGGATGGTTACATTTACTGGTGATGTATTTAACAAGTGTTGCATTAGAAGACAGGGTCACAGTTAAATACTCCACACTGTCCTTTGAAATAAGTTTTTGAAAGTTTGGTCTTAAATCAGGAGGCCTGATTTGGCAGCTAGTGCCTCAGACATAAATGCTTTCAAGTATTTATGAACCTCTAACTTTTTCAGGATTGCGTTTATTTTTTGTTTATATAATACTCTCTTTGTTTGTAATGACTATCAACACTTGTCTTTTCAGGGAAGAGAGCCAGAGGGTGGTAGATGTGATCCTGTCACGTCAGGAAGATTTTCATGTATTTGACACATACATCTCAGAGTATGACCGCAGCATGTCCTTACTGGAGGAGAGCTGTAGGAATAATCCGACTTTTGCTGGCATTGTCAAGAAATTTGAGGTAAATATTAACAGACACAGAAAACAGAGAAAAGACTGCTCTGAATGATTTCTGCACTAACAGTTTAGTATATTTTAATTACCTTTTTGTTTCCTGCATTCTAGTTTTTTTTTTGTTTTAAGTTTAATTTAAGTGTTGAAAGCCGCATACATATATCCCTGGTTTTCTTTCCATGTTTTTGGAATGAAAGTGAAGCCTTGTGGGTGTTTTCATGGTCTGAAGATGAAACTGTTTTCCCCCTGACAATCATGCAGCTGCTCCCGGCATAGATTTTGTAACCCAGCGTCTATGTGGAGATAAGGGCTTTTCTAAAGCCTCTCTATCCTGCCCCTCTCCATGAACCTGACCTTTTTCACTGTCATGATCGCATATTTTATTCCCTCTCAATACCAAATACTCATTCTTTGTCAAGCATGGCTCTCCTCATCCTCTATCCCCCCCTGGAGAGCAGTGAAGTAGGATTTAGGTGACAAGATCATAATTCAGTAACAGCTCGTTCTAATACCATTGCACAGATTGGTCCACTTAAGCAACACTCTGTTCTTATATAGAAAGGGAGTCGGTTTATTTCCAGCAACAATCTAAGTGACTGTTTTTAAATAAAAGACAGGATATTAAGAGAGCCTATAGATAAGACCACAGAGATAGAGCCAGATATTTCTCAATTTTATGCAGCTGTGTTCTGATTTATTGGACTGATTCATATTTTATGATAAAACTCTCTGCACTCAGGTGACCCCAAATGCAAAACAGACAATATTGGTTTAATTCTGTCTCAGCTTATTACTTGTAATAAGAACTGCGACTGTATTATTTTAATACTCTAGTTTGGATACTGAAGACAGCATAAAGCCTCTCCAAATGTACACATCACAAATCCCACACTGTGCTCTGATTTGCTATGAGTGGCTGACACAATGGTTCCAGGCGTTTCTAGTTTGATAAGAAAAGCAAATGGACAAGGCACCAACTGTCTGCCCTCATGAATATTCAGCCACAGCTGCCCCTTGCCAAAAGATTTTGGTTCTGCTAGACTTTAGTGAAGTTAATGCAAACAGAAAGGAGTGAAGGTGAGAGAGGAGGCCTGTGAACTGTTACTCTGTGCAGTAAACTCTGACCTTTGTCTTACTACTGTATATTTTTGTGTGGTAGCCGTGAGCTAAATGCTTTGCCACTTTCTCCCTTGATAATTTATGTACCATTTGATTTGAAGCACAATAATAAATCTTTGAATTACAGTAACCTTATACTTATTTGTTTCACTATAGCTATTGGTTATCGTCTTACTCATGGGCGCAAGTTTTTTCTCGTAGAAACGTCTGCATAAATTAATTGTACAATCCTTTTTTTTTAATTTAACTTATGTGCTCACAAAAGTAAAAGAAGTAGTCAATCATAGTTATGCTAATGACACAAAAAAATACATTTCACTCGCACCAGGAGATCATAAACCACGTGATTATGTGATAATTCTGTTTCTGCGTTAAGCATCAGTAACTGGATGCAAAAAAAATCTTCAACTTGACAAAGATAAGATATAACCGTCATTAGGTCATTCAAATTTCAAGAGTGTCAGTTCTGTCTTGTAGAGTTATTCTTGAGTCAGATTTAAATTTTTTGGGTCACATCAAATCAGTCACTTTTTTCACTATTTGTAAAATAGCTAGAGTTTGAGGAATGATCTGTCAGTCAGATGATTGATTTGAAAATGTCTCTGCCGGTGTCTGAGTCTGCCTGTGGCTCAGGACCAAAATACATCCCTGACATGTTTGTGACATGTGAACCCTCCAGGACAGTAATGACATGCAGGGCTGACCCTAATGAGCATCCAGAGAGTCGGAACAAAACAGAGAAGCAGTGTTTGTTATCACATATCACAAGCCTGAAAAAATCTCCTAGATATTGTTTGACAGATTTTTTTCTTTTCTCAACGAACTGATTTCTTTCTTCTAAATTTTATGTTTTAATGGTAGTTTCCTTCGTGAAAGGTTTATTTTGATACTATCGTTGTCACTAATCTGTTTTTAACTCTATAAAATCTTTTGGAATGCTCTTTGTGAGAATGGTGCTTAATAAAAAAAAAATGCTTGTGAAAGACTGTGAAAATATTACACCTTGAAATTATACCCAAAGGCTTCTCCATCACTTTTTTGTCACTTCTTTGGTAGATTCACTACACCTGCTGCTGCAGAATTGCTTCACATACAGTTCATCTAGGAAGTGTTAATAGTGCTTCATTTATTCTGCGTATTGTTATATTACAGCCTCAGTCGAAAATGAAATAAAGTCATCTTTTCTTTACAATTCTGCACACAAAACTCTATCATGACATAGTGAACTTTCACATTTTTTTTTACAGATTTATTAAAGATAAATTACTAACACATAACAAGTTCATAAGTATTCTCAGCCTTTGCCACAAAGCCATAAATTGACCTCAGGAGCATCCTGTTTCCACTGATCATGGTTGAGATGTTCCTGCAGTTTCATTGGAGTCCACCTGCGGAAAATTCAGTTGATTGGATTTAGACTCCTAAAAGACCTTCAGAGAAATATTAGCTGGCAAAGAAAAATCCTCTGGTCTGATGAGACCAAAATTGAATTCTTTGGCGTGAATATCAAGCGCCATTTTTGGAGGAAACCAGGCACTGAGTGTCGCAGCAAGAGTCCAAACTTAAAACCAATCAAACATCTCTGAGATCTGAAATGGCTGTGTACCGACGCTCTCCATCCAACCTGATGGAGCTTGAAAGCTGCTGCAAAGAGGAATTGGAGAAACTGCCCAAAGATAAACAAGCTTGTGGCATCATATTCAAAAAGACATGAAGCTGAAATTTCTGCCAAGGGATCATCAACATATTATTTAACCAAGGCCATTAATATTTACATGCATTTGATGCCTTTTTATTTTTTTATTAATTCATTCTAAATCATTTCTAAAAATGTTTTTCAACATCGTCATAATCGGGTGTTGTGTGAAGAATTTTGAGAGAAAGAGTTTTGTAATGAGGCTGAAACATAACAAAAAGTGCAAAAAGTGAGGCGCTATGAATACTTTCTGGATACACTGTGTTGTATTCATGTTTCTCATGTTATGTATGAGCCTGTATTCTGGGGTCTTCTCACCCCAACCATTCACACCAGGGCATTGTGTGTATGTCTGTGTGTGATGGATGCTGTGTTTAATCAGTGCACTGTCTGGGGAATTGCATGGTGTGTGTGTGTGTGTGTGTGACCTCAGTGTAATGAGAGAACAGAAGAGCAGGCAGGATTGTAGTGGGGTCATAGAATGAACCCACTACAAAGAGAGAAATCAGTCATTTATCTGTTCACTCAAAAGGGGTGATATAACTGAACTGAATGTTTTTCATTGCCATAGCCTTTTTTTTCCAAATCTAGGACTGTAACACCTACCTTTCTCAACACCTTTCCTCCTTCACCATCCTGCTGCTGCGGTTTATTGCTACAAGCCAAAGTGCAGCAGTTTAAGTGGTAGTAATTTCATTGTGGATGTGGCGCTGACAGTGATGAAGTAGCCACAGACTGTGATCGGATCAGAGCTAGACCCTTACAGGATTAGAGCCCCTTCTCCACAGCCAGTTCCCTGTTTACCACACCATCTATAAACATTGGCTCGCACACCGTGGCATGAGAGTGTGTGTGTATGTTTGTTTGTGTCCCTGCTCTGTTTGAGGGGACCATGATTCGCCTTGGTGCAGATGTGTCTTAGTGTTTTGCAAGGGCATGTCCATCCACACACTGTGTCGATCTTATGAAATCTCTTTAATGAATTTATTTTCCAAAGCGTCTCAGCTTGGATTTATATTCATGTCATGGCCTGTGTTTGCGTTTCAATGCAGCATGTGTGTATGTTTTCTCTCGGAGGAGGCTGTGCAGCAGGTGGACAGAAAGCGATAGAGGGAGAGAGCGATGGAGCGAATTCCTTGTAAAGGCAGCTGGGCAATGAGGCAGACAGAAGCTAATTAGAGAAGCAGTCTCCTCTACAACTCTCCAATTAGATCAGTCGTGTGTGTGTGGGTGGGTGCGTGTGTGTGTGTGTGCAGCAGATCAGGTGGCCATGACACAATCAGAAAAGTGTTTTTGCCCTATTGTGTATGTGTGTGTGTGTGTATTTATCTCCCAGCATGTGTCAATACATGCTCCCTCTTCCCTCCTCCTCCTCAATTTGGCTCAAGCAGGGTTTGTTTGGTGCGCGATTAATCGTAGAGACCTTTCGGAGAAGAAGACTTGTTCACAGTTAACCTACTGTTAAATGTTCTCTGTGAACACCTCTCACCCACACAGCCTCGTCTCGACCAATTATTATCTCTCAACCAATAACGACATGAGTCACGTAGTACTTCACTACTCCTCTCTCCTTGTGTGTGTGTGTGTGTTACAGACAATCACCTGTGTTTTCTAAGGACTGAAGTTAAGATAGGAGGAAAAGATGATAAAAAGGACAAAGTCTGCATTTGTGAAGGCCTCCTCATTAAGAGAGACATCAGCTCTTAGTTCAACTTTCTGACTCCTGTGCTGCAGATGGTGATCGTGAAGACAAAGAGCAGTGTATTCATCCTACATCCAGTCTCTCCTGCTAGGTTAATCAGTGTTATCTCATCACCAGGCTAAGATGTGTGTGTCTGTGTGTGTAGAACTCTATCAATAATATATTATACTTGTTTGTGAATGTGTGTGATGGTGTATTTGTGTGCACGCTAAGATGAGGATGCTGTTTCCCGCAGGGTGCTATCTCTGTCTCTCTAATGTCGGGTAGGACTTCATTGGATTAGAAAAGACTCTGTGTGCGTGTGTGTGTGTGTGTGTTTGTGTGTGTGTGTGTGTGTGTGTGTGTGTGTGTGTGTGTGTGTGTGTGTGTGCAGCAGATCAGGTGGCCATGACACAATCAGAAAAGTGTTTTTGCCCTATTGTGTATGTGTGTGTGTGTGTATTTATCTCCCAGCATGTGTCAATACATGCTCCCTCTTCCCTCCTCCTCCTCAATTTGGCTCAAGCACCCAAACAAACCACGCGCTAATTAGCATCTCTGGAAAGCCTCTTCTTCTGAACAAGTGTCAATTGGATGACAATTTACAAGAGACACTTGTGGAGAGTGGGTGTGTCGGAGCAGAGCTGGTTAATAATAGAGAGTTGGTTATTGCTGTACTCAGTGCATCATGAAGTGATGAGGAGAGAGGAACACACACACACACACACACATACAGACAATCACCGGTGTTTTCTAAGGACTGAAGTTAAGATAGGAGGAAAAGATGATAAAAAGGACAAAGTCTGCATTTGTGAAGGCCTCCTCATTAAGAGAGACATCAGCTCTTAGTTCAACTTTCTCACTCCTGTGCTGCAGATGGTGATCATGAAGACAAAGAGCAGTGTATTCATCCTACATCCAGTCTCTCCTGCTAGGTTAATCAGTGTTATCTCATCACCAGGCTAAGATGTGTGTGTCTGTGTGTGTAGAACTCTATCAATAATATATTATACTTGTTTGTGAATGTGTGTGATGGGGTCAGTGTATTTGTGTGCACGCTAAGATGAGGATGCTGTTTCCCGCAGGGTGCTATCTCTGTCCCTCTACTGTCGGGTAGGACTTCATTGGATTAGAAAAGACTCTGTGTGCGTGTGTGTGTGTGTGTGTGTGTGTGTGTGTGTGTGTGTGTGTGTGTGTGTGTAGGTGTGTGTGTGTGTGTGTGTGTGTGTGTGTGTGTGTGTGTGTGTGTGTGTGTGTGTGTGTGTGTGTGTGTGTGTGTGTGTATGTGTGTGTGTGTGTGTGTGTGTGTGTGTGTGTGTGTGTGTGTGTGTGTGTGTGTGGTCCCAGGTTGCCCCTTTACTGCTCAGGGCATAAATACCTGTCAAATACAATTAAGTCCTGATTGATTTTCCCAAGCTCTCTTTGATTGTGCCAATGTCTGCCCCCTTTCACCTGCAAATGACTGTTCTGAGAGGAAGAATGGGAGTATTTCAGGTTTTCTGGGAGCTGGAAAGACAAATGAAGGTCAACCAGGATTGCTGTGTCCCCTCAGTCAGTTTTAACCTTGACTCACAGCATTGTATGGAAAAGGCTGCAGTCATTAAGAACACAGCTGTGTGTCCTGGGACTAATGCGCACACACACACACAAAGGTTTTTGGTGTCCTTTTAATGGGTCAAGAGGATATACAGTGTGTTTGTGCTTTAAGTAGAGTGACAGAATTTGTTTAACCTTTATACAAATCCACTTTCTTGATTCTTGTATGAAGAGTACAACAGTATATAAATAAAACCTTGCTAAATGCTAAGAAGTGCTGTACTCACGGTGAGTTAAGATGAGATAATACTCTGTATCTTTATATTAGGCCTCTGTTAAAATGAAATTTTCCATCCATCCATCCATTTTCTATACCGTCTATCCTGCTAATCAGGGTCGCGGGTGGCTGGAGCCTATCCCAGCTGTCATTGGGCGAGAGGCGGGGTACACCCTGGATTGGTCGCCAGTCAATCGATTTGAAATTTTATGAATAGTAATGTTGTAATGTTTTTGGAAAGTGTGTTGAGATAACGTTTGTGATGATTTGTTACAACTTGGTCTAGATAAAGATTGGTTGATTGGTTGGTAGGTTGGTAGGTTGGTTGTAATAAATTTGTAATACAGTGGTTGCCATGACGTTTTTTATATTAGAGATGTTTGGGCTTTCGGTTTCTTATAAAAAGGAAATCTGAAAATGATGGACTGGACCTCTCAAGTTCGCACCTCAACTCAATCCAATAAATTAAGGCGAGTTGGAAAGTAATTAGGACAGATTGTATTTTTACTGGAAAGCCTTTGGACTTAACTCCATAAAGTATGGAATAACATCTTGTCCATGACCACAGGGTGTGTCTTTCACCATGATTGTTTAAGAAATAAGAAGTTTTTTGTTGCATCAGCAGCAATTAAATAACTTGTTGCCAGCTAACAGATAGTTGCCCATGCAGTTATTATCCAATAGGAGGCTTGTACATTCTTGCTTAGTTAAATCCAGGCAACTTTTTTTGGCCAGGCAGTGTATATAAACTGTATCAGAGATGTGCTGCTGTAACTGCTACAACAGATGGACAAACAAGTATTAAAGTTATATGTTCAGAGCAACCATCAGCATGTTTCGTAATCATGATTTGGAGGCAGAAAAGGTTGTGTTTTCAGATCCGTGACGTGTTCTTGTAATATTGGCCGCTGCCTTTTGTTCAACACACAGTCAGTGTTTGTGACTGTGTGTGTGTTTGTGTCTGTGTGCAGGCAAGAAGCCCAGAAGAAGCTGAAGTCCCCCTGAAGCACCAGCTTCTGCAGGTCATTGTGAGAATACTTCAATACCGAATGCTGCTCACAGGTAACAAGAACATGTCATGTGGAAATTTTTATTAACCTGAAGAAGCTAAAGGTTTCATGATCCAAACCCAGGACACTTGTGGTTAGATGTTAGAATAAAGCTTTTCAGTTTCTTCTTATGTGTATGTGAGTGCTAAATTGAAACAAAGGAGCTGCAGTAAATCTTTGTCTGACTTTAAAACTGATTCAAATAGTATCTTAGAGAACCATATTTTCACGTCCTGGCTAATTTTGTTTTTGTTTGGTTGTTCTGTTTTATTTTAGATTACCTGAACAATCTTTCTCCTGACTCTAAAGAATACGAGGACACTCAAGGTAAACTTTCTGACCTCATATGTGACGCTCATCACCAATACTAGTGATATCTTCAGAGCAGTCAAACTCACTCTAACACTTCTACACTGCAGCTGTTGGACATTTTTCAAGCTCTACTTATTGAGTCACAGTTACTGAGTGTTTCTTCACTCACTTTGGTTGCCTGTAAATCTGTCTCTTGCTCTTTCTGTTTGTGTTGCAGCTGCCTTGGTGATCGTGTCCGAGGTGGCAGACCAAGCCAACGACAATCTGAAACAGGGGGTGAGCTTACTCTGATACACTCCATGTGTTTGGATCACTCTGACTCTTAAGCTCCTGTTGTGCTTGATATATTCACCGCCCAGCATGCTGCTATTGAGACACATCTCTATTTCCTGCTTGGCAATGAAAGAGCAATTTAGTGACACAGTTCAGGCGTGAAGAAGTTAGACAGAAACAGTTTTCTGTGTACGAATCCCTCTTTTAAATGACACGCTGAAGTGAAGGAGATGTCTATCCCTCTTTGGCACGGCTTGTTAACTATTATAAGGGGCGAGGAAAAATGATGTCATCAGAAAGTCCCAGGTGTATAATAACAAAGGGAGCAGTGTGAGGATGGACAAGACTCACACTCCCCCTCAAANTGTGTGTGTGTGTGTGTGTGTGTGTGTGTGTGTGTGTGTGTGTGTGTGTGTGTGTGTGTGTGTGTGTGTGTGTGGTCCCAGGTTGCCCCTTTACTGCTCAGGGCATAAATACCTGTCAAATACAATTAAGTCCTGATTGATTTTCCCAAGCTCTCTTTGATTGTGCCAATGTCTGCCCCCTTTCACCTGCAAATGACTGTTCTGAGAAGAAGAATGGGAGTATTTCAGGTTTTCTGGGAGCTGGAAAGACAAATGAAGGTCAACCAGGATTGCTGTGTCCCCTCAGTCAGTTTTAACCTTGACTCACAGCATTGTATGGAAAAGGCTGCAGTCATTAAGAACTCAGCAGCGTGTCCTGGGACTAATGCGCACACACACACACAAAGGTTTTTGGTGTCCCTTTAATGGGTCAAGAGGATATACAGTGTGTTTGTGCTTTAAGTAGAGTGACAGAATGTGTGTAACCTTTATACAAATCCACTTTCTTGATTCTTGTATGAAGAGTACAACAGTATATAAATAAAACCTTGCTAAATGCTAAGAAGTGCTGTACTCACGGTGAGTTAAGATGAGATAATACTCTGTATCTTCAAGTTAGGCCTCTGTTAAAATGAAATTTTCCATCCATCCATCCATTTTCTATACCGTCTATCCTGCTAATCAGGGTCGCGGGTGGCTGGAGCCTATCCCAGCTGTCATTGGGCGAGAGGCGGGGTACACTCTGGATTGGTCGCCAGTCAATCGATTTGAAATTTTATGAATAGTAATGTTGTAATGTTTTTGGAAAGTGTGTTGAGATAACGTTTGTGATGATTTGTTACAACTTGGTCTAGATAAAGATTGGTTGATTGGTTGGTAGGTTGGTAGGTTGGTTGTAATAAATTTGTAATACAGTGGTTGCCATGACGTTTTTTATATTAGAGATGTTTGGGCTTCCAGTTTCTTATAAAAAGGAAATCTGAAAATGATGGACTGGACCTCTCAAGTTCGCACCTCAATAAATTAAGGCGAGTTGGAAAGTAATTAGGACAGATTGTATTTTTACTGGAAAGCCTTTGGACTTAACTCCATAAAGTATGGAATAACATCTTGTCCACGACCACAGGGTGTGTCTTTCACCATGATTGTTTAAGAAATAAGAAGTTTTTTGTTGCATCAGCAGCAATTAAATAACTTGTTGCCAGCTAACAGATAGTCGCCCATGCAGTTATTATCCAATAGGAGGCTTGTACATTCTTGCTTAGTTAAATCCAGGCAACTTTTTTTGGCTAGGCAGTGTATATAAACTGTATCAGAGATGTGCTGCTGTAACTGTTACAACAGATGGACAAACAAGTATTAAAGTTATATGTTCAGAGCAACCATCAGCATGTTTCGTAATCATGATTTGGAGGCAGAAAAGGTTGTGTTTTCAGATCCGTGACGTGTTCTTGTAATAATGGCCGCTGCCTTTTGTTCAACACACAGTCAGTGTTTGTGACTGTGTGTGTGTTTGTGTCTGTGTGCAGGCAAGAAGCCCAGGAGAAGCTGAAGTCCCCCTGAAGCACCAGCTGCTGCAGGTCATTGTGAGAATACTTCAATACCGAATGCTGCTCACAGGTAACAAGAACATGTCATGTGGACATTTTTATTAACCTGAAGAAGCTAAAGGTTTCATGATCCAAACCCAGGACACTTGTGGTTAGATGTTAGAATAAAGCTTTTCAGTTTCTTCTTATGTGTATGTGAGTGCTAAATTGAAACAAAGGAGCTGCAGTAAATCTTTGTCTGACTTTAAAACTGATTCAAATAGTATCTTAGAGAACCATATTTTCACGTCCTGGCTAATTTTGTTTTTGTTTGGTTGTTCTGTTTTATTTTAGATTACCTGAACAATCTTTCTCCTGACTCTAAAGAATACGAGGACACTCAAGGTAAACTTTCTGACCTCATATGTGACGCTCATCACCAATACTACTGATATCTTCAGAGCAGTCAAACTCACTCTAACACTTCTACACTGCAGCTGTTGGACATTTTTCAAGCTCTACTTATTGAGTCACAGTTACTGAGTGTTTCTTCACTCACTTTGGTTGCCTGTAAATCTGTCTCTTGCTCTTTCTGTTTGTGTTGCAGCTGCCTTGGTGATCGTGTCCGGGGTGGCAGACCAAGCCAACGACAATCTGAAACAGGGGGTGAGCTTACTCTGATACACTCCATGTGTTTGGATCACTCTGACTCTTAAGCTCCTGTTGTGCTTGATATATTCACCGCCCAGCATGCTGCTATTGAGACACATCTCTATTTCCTGCTTGGCAATGAAAGAGCAATTTAGTGACACAGTTCAGGCGTGAAGAAGTTAGACAGAAACAGTTTTCTGTGTACGAATCCCTCTTTTAAATGACACGCTGAAGTGAAGGAGATGTCTATCCCTCTTTGGCACGGCTTGTTAACTATTATAAGGGGCGAGGAAAAATGATGTCATCAGAAAGTCCCAGGTGTATAATAACAAAGGGAGCAGTGTGAGGATGGACAAGACTCACACTCCCCCTCAAACATGAGCAGTTCATGGAGATAATTCATGGACATACCCCCCTACGTGTTTCTCGCCTCACACTGTCAACATCCCTTGTGCCTCACTTTGGCTTTCCTCCTGTTTATCACACTCCCTTATTCTCTCTTCTACACACACACACACACACACACACACACACACACACACACACACACACAGAGGCACACAGGCTGACAGACAGTGGAAACACAGGATCCTTCTATCTCTCACCCCCTCTTATTCAGTATCTCATCCCTTTCCGCCTCCCTCTCTTTCATTCACAAACAAACAGAGACAGTTTCATTCTCCTGTCTCCTCTTCCGTCCATCACTGGATAATCTCCCTCTATCTCTGTGCTGTCTCTGCACCATCAGGAGAACCTGCTGCGTCTGGTCCATATAGAGTACAGCGTGAAAGGCAAGAGGGACCTCCTGAAGCCCGGAAGGGTGAGAACGACTTAGGCTCTTCTGGTCAATGTTACTATTTCGTTATCAAAACACATCCTTTCAAGGCCTTCACAGCATTCAAAACGTGGTTTATTTCAGCAGTTCACATCAGCAAACATGTCAGACTTATATTTTTCTGCGTACATTTCTGTTTACAGATGTTTGTCAAAGAAGGAACGCTCATGAAGGTCTCCAGGAAAAGTAGGCAGCCCAGACACCTTTTTCTGGTAATACTTTGATCTTTTTCTAGACTTAAACCCCAACACACACACACACACACACACCGCCCCTTTTTTGTGATCTAGTTGGTGCTTTTGGTTTTGAAATGCATTTCTACAATTCCACAATATTGTTCAGCGGACACTTTTGTCTAAAGCAACATACAACACAAGCAAAAAATTTAGACTGGAGGAAGGAACCCTAGTTGGTGCGAAAAAGTGCTTTGAGTTGATTGGCTGTTGTTACTGCCATCTACTGAAAGAAGAACTGCCCTTTTTTCCCAATAATGCAGTCAAGCTATGGAAGATTTGTTGACTTTTTTTTGTGGCCCATATTCAGTCAGAATTTTGAGATAAAAAGTCAAACATTATAGGGGGAAAAAAAGTCACAATTTTGAGAAAAAAAGTGAATATTTGAAGATAATATTGTCAAAATTTTGAGATGATAAAGTAAATTTAGGAGAAAAGAGTCAAAATTTTGGGAAGAAAGACAAAATTATAAGAAACCAAAACAAAATTTGGAGATTTAAACGTCAGAATTTTGAGATAAAAGCCAAAATTTTGATCCCATAATTTCAATTTAGTAGCTATGGGCAAAAAAAACCCCCAACAAATCCTTTTTTTTAATTTTTTTTTTTTAATTTTTTAACAGGCAGAAGTCTGCTTCTACCATCATATCATCAACAAAAATCATTATTCAGTGCTAAATATTAACTAGGAGTAACATCTTGGACCTTCTGATTCAATCTACCTTTGGAGACAATAAGGTGAAGGGTCATATTGAGAGCTTAATTTTTCCTGAGCAATTGAGTTGCCATTTATTTTTCCTCTATAGACAGAAATTAAACATTTTAAGAAACTGTTCCCTTTTTGGAAGTTAAATGTGACGACCTGGACTGTTTACTCTGTTTGAAACATGCTATTGATTAGCATGAATGAGCAGCTCAAGACAGCAATGTTTTACTAATGTAGGCTATTATTGGAATTACAACCAGCTGAATTTCAACTATATGCTGTATCCAGTGGAAAGTTAGTAAATCTTGGCTCTGTTAAAAGACAGATTGCCTGCCAGATCCTTTACATTTCATTTCTTAGCACCTCCCATCATATTTATGTAGAAGAGATCATTTGTGGTGTTAGCTGAGAAAATGTGCCAGACTATTTTTTGGCCTGGAGCACTGTCTTTCTTGAGTCTGCCAACCTCACCTAGATACAAAGCAAGGCTGGCTGAGTTTCCCTGTTCCCAGTCTTCGTAGCATGCTAAGCACCTGCTGGCTCCAAATGCAGACACAGACATGAAAGTGGTTTCATTTCTCTTGTCTTTGTCTTTACACGTAGCAAATTGGAGCAATTCCCCTTAATGTGAATCTACATCTAGTAGGTTTTTCAATTATGTTTGCAACCATAATTTGTATCAAGGTAATTAAACTGTGCTGCAGCTCTGTGATAATTAAAGATTTAAAGATTTATTCAGAAAAGAGGATCCCAGCGGAGCAATGGATGTAAAGATATACCATTTTAGTCCACTTTAACCTGTGTCCAAAAATTAAACTGAAATAATCGACTCTTATGTTGAGTGCTATGTGTTTGAAAATGTATTTCGTTGCTGACCGTGAGGTTACAACAAGAATTGAGGTTAAGTGCAGCAGAAAACACCTGCCATATTATTGAAAAAATGCCTAAAAACAAAGTTAGCATTGTCTGCGTAAATACCAGGGAATGTTGGGCGGAGGTCAGTCTGTGAGTTAGGTGAGGTTTGGGGGGGGGGCACGAGGCCAAGGCTGTTAGACCTCCACTCTGCACCACACCCATCCAAACAGGGCCTCCCTCACCGTTCTTCTCCTCTCTTCTCCTCCCCTCTCAGGGCTTGTTTTCCAGGGCCCCACTTCCTTACAGGATGTTTGGTGTGGGTCACTGGATGCTGGCTTCCTGTGTATTGGGAGTGGACTGACAGCAAAAGTGAAGGCCAGACACCCTGTAGAATGCAGGGAGGAGAGGGAGGAGGTGGTGGTGCTACACAAACACATAACGTGAAATAGAGAAGCCCACTCTATTGTTCCATGTGCAGTCTGTGCTGTCTCATGTTATGAATTATGCCTCAGTTTCAGGCCTGCAGGAGCTGCATTTATGATCCTAGCTTATACTGTTATATCCAAATATCAAGTTTTCAATTTTTTATCTTCATTTTGCTCTGTTTGCTCCATTGTTCTCTACATCCTTTCAAACAAGATTGCAGCTGAGCGATCTGCCGAAAGGATTTGGTGGATGATACTGGAGGACCATTAGGGCTCTGTGGCCATTCACCGCCTTAAAGTCAATGGCTTCAGTGGGTCAGCTGTTGTTTATGGGCTTTTAAGGAAAGGGAATCCAAACAAGAGTGAAGATGAAAGCCATCACTCACTTGAGAGACAGAGACTGTTTCACAAGCCTGGGCTCTGAGGGAGAAAAAAAGGGTGGATGAGAGAGGATGGGGATTTTAAGAGAGATGGAGGTATGGTGAGCTGCCAGAGGGATATGAATGTGAGAAAAAGGCAGGTGAGGTTTCAGTGGAGGATAAGAAATGCCACAGTTTAAAGAATAAAGGAGTTAAGTCGGTGCTTGTGTCATCACATGGTAAAATAGTTTGTGAAATCTCCCGGCCTTGAAACTTGGATGCATTTCTCTAGAAGGAATCTTCCAGTAATTGAGCAGCTCAGGGTGGAGCAGACGGACTGATGTGGCTTTAACCCAGAGGTCGCAGGCTTGGCTATCATGCACTGTTTTGTCTCCAACTAGCCTCTGAGCTTGTTACTGTGCCTGTTTCTGTTGTGCTGCTGTTGTTGTTGTGGTGGTGGTGGTGGAGGTGGAGGTTCCACCCGGGGCAGTGCAGCCTATGAAGTGCTGGGAGTGTGAGGGGAGGCCTGGAGCCCGGGGCAGGGTGGAGAATTCCTGGATGCTGCCTTTACTGCCCCAACGGATGTTTAGAGCACACATTAGGTGTGACCGATGATGTCATCTCTTTTGTCTGGGAAAAAAACGAAATACCTCCTGCAACACAATGGAGCCTCAGTTTGTTCACAGGGTCACAATACTTTTAGTTCGACAAGCAAATAAACACTTTTTATGCCTTATTTGTCTTGTTTGCATACATGGGAATTTTTGTGTCCAGGGAATGAAAGACGTGTCTATTGACTGTGAAAGGAAACAGAATATAAAGTTTTTTTGCTCAGGGGAGAAAGAATAAGCAAAGAGGTGCAAGTTTAGCCTCTTTTCTCAACATAACACTACCATCTTGTGGTCACGAAGAGGTATTTAATCCTTTAAAGCTGGGAATAGAGTTTTAGTTTGAACACACATGCCCTCGTCTTTGGTCATTAAATTATGTCTAAGGGGCTTTAATAAAATTCTCAAAAATGTCCTGGTTTTCTCAGCTTGTTCTAGAGACCATTCATATATTGAAATTTGATATAGAAAGTCAATATAATTGGAAAAAGTCCAAATTTAGAGATTAAGTCAAGATTCTGTTTTTTTAAAAACTGGAATTTGAATTGGAAAGTCAAAATTATGAGATGAAAAGTCAAAATTGTAAGAGGAAGTCCAAATTTGAGATTATCAAGTCATTTTTCTGCGATGATAATTTGAAATTTGAGTTAAAAGAATTTCAAATTTAATATAAAAAGTCCAAACATGAGATAAAAAGTCCAAATTCCAAGATATAAAAGGTGGGCCTGATGAAGTGTAGGTGGTCCTGGGACCAGTGGGCCCACCCATAATGCCGCCCCTGTGTTGACATCTATATCATCCAATTTGTTGTTCACTTTTTGTACTGTAATTCCAATGTTCTTCCATGCTTAATTTCCCTTTCACTTTTTTCTTCTTTAGATGAATGATATAATGCTGTACACATACCCCCAGCAAGACGGCAAATACCGGCTCAAGAACACGCTGTCTCTGTCTGGAATGAAGGTAAACCAGCTTTTCCTTCTCTCATTTTCTGAACCCTAATGTGTTTATGCACCTGTAATGTTTTGTTTGCTGTGTATCTGCTCCTCTGACAGGTGAGCAAACCTCTCCTGGATAATGTGCTAAACTGTCTCAGGATTGAAGTGTCTGACATCACCATCACACTCTCAGCTGGGTGAGCATGTGTTCACAAAATAATATGTAAATTATAAATTAAAGTCAGTAAATGTCATACATGCCTTTTCTTTTGTCACTTTCTTGTTGAATCCAGACTTACACCCTCTTTTTGTGTTTCCGTCATCAGCTCCGTTGGAGAGAGGGAGGACTGGTTCCACACACTGAGTCGTGCCATAGCAGACCATGCAGCAGGACTCTGTACGTTTGGTGGACCCTGCAGTGAGGTATGAGCACTCAATGTTGAACATGCAGCTCACAACATTTCATCCTCATTCTCTAATCATCCTGTATCCTGTTTGTGTTCACAGGCCCGTGAGAAGTTGTGGATGGCTCTGGGTGAAGCTGCTCCAGTGCTGGTTCCAGTTTCTCATGTGATGATGTGCATGAACTGTACCTCGGACTTCAGCCTCACGCTGAGACGGCATCACTGCAACGCCTGTGGCAAGGTCACACAGAACTGTGCTCAGTCTCTAACAAGGCTTTGAACCAGAATTTTTTCCAATCAGTTCTCTCCAAAACAGAAACAGTATTTTGAAGTTTTCAGTTTTGGGTTCCACCCCAAAATTTACATTCTCGAACTGGTTGAAAACAAAAAAAATTGCAACTGGTTCAAAGCCCCAGTCTTTTGAATAGCTGTTTAACTTTTACTTGTTGTATTGGTCCAGTTTTTTATTTTCATTTTTTTAATTCTATTTCCTTGAGCAGGTGGTGTGCCGTGCTTGTTCCAGGAACAGATACCCATTGAAGTACCTCAAAGATCGGGTAGCCAAAGTGTGTGACCACTGTTATGCTGAGCTCAGGAAAAGAGGTGATCCTAAGATTTGTAGTGAAAAAAGTAGAACAGATAATGACAAAGTGTCTGTGTATGTTTTTTCCAATTACTTGTTTTTTTTCTTGAATCTCTGTGTGTGTGTAGGAGGCAGCGTGTCAGGTGCCTGTGGTAACTCCAGTCCCAGAAGTCACCGGGCCAGCCGACCACTCTCTGCTGTTTTCCAGAGCCTGCAGCCTCCAAGTCTGTGGAAAAGCAGGAAGAGCAGCTCCTCTCTTAACCAGGTGGAATACAACCACAGTTTATACATCTAATTCTTCCCCAACATGCAAAACCTTTAAAGTCTAATTTTGATTTTAAAAAAACCTGCATCATACTGTGATATTTCAACAACTGTTTACATCGTCTCATAATTAGGGTCATAATCATGAGATAATTATGAGTTTTTAACCAAAGTTGGTGATGTTTAATCCAAGTTAATTGTGTGTTGGACATAATAGCACATATTTAGTTGTAGTAGTGTTTAAGGTAGGTGTTAGACTGCAGTGTGAATGCACAGAGGCCTATTAGAGGACCAGGTTTTATGGGTCACCGGCCTAAGACAGTGACAATTCAGTGTTCCAGGAATCAAACAGGCTTGATGTGAAACCCACAACCACACTCAAAGGTTTAGGGGGCAAACCCTCCATGGAAGCATATGTATGGAGTAGACCTTTGCATGGAGAGGACTTCAGGAGTAACATAACTTAACAACAAAGTACAGACTAGAAAACATCTGTTCCCTGACCGGGAATCGAACCCGGGCCGCGGCGGTGAGAGCGCCGAATCCTAACCACTAGACCACCAGGGACCTGTTGATAGGGGATTTCTTGTAGCTGGATACCACCACTGGGTGACGTCCAATCAGCCGCTCATGTCAGTGTGCAGTAAAAAGCAGCTGCCACCACTCTTCACTGTCTGTTTTTCTTTTCCGTTTCGGGGTTGGGCTAATGTAGCAGGAGGGTATCTAAACACTTAGGCCAATAACTATTGAGTCCATATAACAGTTATTCTGATTTTTATGCCATTTTCATCAGGTGGCAGTGGAAGGCTCCACAATGAGCGGCAGCCTGCAGCGCCGGAAAAAGAGCAAGCGGAAATGGAAGCGACTGTGGTTCCTCCTCAAAGACAAGGTGCTCTACACCTTCACAGCCCGTGAGGTGAGGGGGCACAGAGTCTCCCACACCAGCCCCAAAAAAACACTCACTCTCATAATCAGTCTCACCTCTGTCTGTCCTTCTCCTTGTACTTATGCTGTACAGAGCTGCTTCAAACATGTACTGTTTTTCCACTGCTCAGTCTCTCCTCTTGTGTTGAACACTTCATGCAACGAAGGGATTCTCTGTGCCCTCTCTGTTTCTTGTACATACCTGAGACTTCGTTCTGCTTTCTTCTTCATGAAACATGTGACTCATTGTGTTTACATGTTGCTGCTGCAGTGAGGTGTGTGTTTTACAGCTGTGTGCCTCTTTTTTCATCTGATTCCTTCAGGATAAAGTGGCTTCGGAGAGTCTACCACTGCAGGGCTTCACTGTCAAGCTGACTGAGAGGCCAGAGGGGGAGGAGAGCAGCAACATGTTCCACCTTTACCACAAGAAGACTCTCTACTACAGCTTCAGAGCCGATGATCAGCACACTGCACGCAGGTGAGAACAGGTGCTGTTTGTATAGACACAATGGACTCTTCCCCAACGGGTCCCTTCCCACTTCAACTCCCTCGTTGACCCACACAGCAGCTGGCTCCACACTGTTCACCAGGGTGGAGGATTCATCTTGACAATAGCATTTGATGTCTGTGCAGATTAAAACGAGACTTTTATTTACAACATGTCCCCTGTCACAGATGGGTAGCAAGTCAGCATTGATCCAGATTCACATTTGGAGGGTTCAATAACGTACCGGCAGGTTTTGGAAGCTACTCAGTGCGTTGCAAAGTGTACTAACACAGCAGGAGTATATAACAAATTAGTTAGGACTTTCTGGCAAGGTCTTATAAACTGCATGGCTTTGATTTTGAGGGACTGGTTCCGATTAAAAGCATGTTCCCTGACCGGGAATCGAACCCGGGCCGCGGCGGTGAGAGCGCCGAATCCTAACCACTAGACCACCAGGGAATGTATCTCCTGTCAAAGCATGTAAATAATCTCTCACTGTAAACAGAGTAGCTCTACTATCTGGCATGTACAACTCTGTACCTCTAGAGTGATGGTCCTCACTCTCACATGTGACCAATCCGCCGCCATAATTCTTCATATGGCTGATTTTTATCAGTGGCACTTATTTTATCTATAAGTGTTTATGTTTCTTTTAGATTGAAAATGTCATTAAAGTCTCCATATTTGACTGTAACCTTTTTTACACTGCAAAAACTGGAATCCAAGCTCATGTTTGCATCTGATTTTTTTCATGAAATGTCTTATTATACTTGAAATGAGCTACATTCAACTGACAAATCTGGAAACATGTCTTATTTCAAGATATTAAAAGACAAAAATGAACTCTGAATTGTTTGTAACAGGTCAAAATAAATCAAGCAAAGAGGCAAGACAAACTTGCCCATTAAGTTTCTCGATATTAGAATAATTTTTTGATACAAGACACTTTTTTTTTTCCCCAAGGGCAGATTTGCTTCAGACAATACAAACAATTCAGACATTACTTTTGTCTTTAAATAAATTGAAATAAGACATTTCTCTGTACTTGTGTGGTGGATGTGGTTCTTGTTAAGTAGAAAAATCTATTTTTTGCTGAAAAGAAAAAAATTGGACATAAAGATTTGCTTTAATTTCTGTTTTCCGCAGTGTGATGCACTGTTTTGATGAAAATATTCAGTGACATTCCTGCACTCTTAGAAACACATTTAGCTGCCTTACATATATTTTTTATTTCAATAATCATAGCACTTTTTATCAGTTTGTCACATCATGTTGACAAATGCATGTTTTTGGAAACGTCCTATGAGAAGAAGTGCTAACATTTTTATAGCTGTTATGACAATATGGCTTCTAGCTAAACATATCTAAAAATAAAGAGATTTCAAAGTCTCTTTGAAGGATATTGTGTCTTGCAATTTAGGGAAAAATATTATCGAAGGTCAACCCAAGTGCCTCAGAATATGTGCTATGTGTTTTTATTTGATGCTGTGTTGCACCTTTAATAGCTCATTCCAATAAAATTAGTAGGGCCTTTCCCTCACAGAAGCCAAGATACTCTGACTTGTAGTCCTTGGCTTTGACTTCTGACACACTGCATGCTTCATTTCCCCTGATGCATCCAATAAATCTCTTTAAATCTTCCCTGCTAACTCCCAGCCCTAATAAAAACACAGAGTTAGGGCCTTTGTGAGTTGGTTGTACAGTAAGTTTGATAAACCCCCTGTGCTAAATTGCTCCATCCCTCTGTGTTTCAGATGGGTCAACGCCATGGAGGAGGCTACAGTTTTATAGCAGCTGATGAAACAAACATGCTCTGCTGTCTGTGGCTGCTACAACACAACAAAGCTACCTGCTGCATCCAAACTCTGCCCATCAGAAAAGACCAGCATTAAGACAGTATGTCTGACAATTAAACCTGGGATTGAATCAAGGCTGCCCCCCAGTGGAGGAGGATTAAAGTGCAAGAGACCAAGGAATCTGGTCTATCAGATAAAAACTCTTCTATGTGTCGATCCAGCTCAAGAGCCTAATCCTTTCGAGGCAGCTTGGAAACTTAAAATGCTTCATTTCAAAGGCATTTTGTCCCCATTTTACACCTTTTTACGAGGACCATCTCATAACTCAAGTTCTTTATTTCTTCTTTTTTTTTAAATCTTTGGATTCTGCTATCTTTTACCACTGGATAATTTAGACGCAAATGTTCACATACCCACCACATACTTCATTTTCATATGTGAAACAGTTACACAGCCTTGATTCTGTGGAGGGTTAAGCATCACCTTGAGCAAATATCAAAAGAAACTATGCTATGGTCGTGTTTTGCAGCTATTATAAGGGAAAATATTGGTCAAAGTTTTAGAGAGATATTTGGTATTCGAAATATATATTGTGAATTATAAAATGCAGATATTACTGAACTGTATGACTTATTTGTAAAGATATATTACATGATGTTCTGGGGGAAAAAGGTCATTTTAGTCCTCATGGCGTGTACACTTACGCATAGATACTCTGGTAATTAACCTACTGAATGACATTCAGCATGATGAGCACTCCACAGCAGAAAACTTTCAAAGATACTTTGTAGTTCAGTTTCTAAGTTTCAAAGATGTTTTGTTCTGAAGTGCCAGTAGATTTATTCCAGTTGAGTGCATTGTAGTTTGCAACTGATGATGAATGTGCCTGAGATGACATTGAATTTGTTGTTATGTTATCAAAGTACTGTATTCTCATGTCTCCTGAAGAGACCTTGATTTTGTTAGCTTTTTATCCACTCTTATATACTTAATCCTTTTTTATTTTGAAGAATCAGTTCCAGTACAGCAACATAAGAGTATACTGCAGTGCCCTTTGATTAATGCCTTCTTTTGTATGCGCACTGCTTGATACAATGGCACTGAAGCTATTTGGCCTGAATTGAATATTTCTTTCAAACTCTTAGTTTTTCCTGTAAATTCAGATTGTTTTCATTTGTTTTTTCTCTCACAGCCTACTCCCCTCTTTTTCTTTCTGTTTCTTTCTTTCATTGTAAAACCTCCTGGCCCTTTGGTGTGTTCCTCATACCGAGGATCCACGGTGGGTCCCCCCAGTTTCCCCAAACCAGAAAAAAAATCATTATCAAAGTTATCCTGATGATGGTGTGGTCTTTGCTGCTGAAACAGTCAGAGTTCATCGTGTCTTCTGCAGCCGAGACGCTGAATTTTTAAACTCTGCTGCTTCAGAATTATGAGAAATCCAAAGTTTCTTCTCAATTACTCTAAGACATTATTATCCTAGAATGCAGACGTTATATGATATTTTTCCCGACCCAATATAACGATACTTTCTATCAATTTCATCAATGACTTTTCAGCTTTTCTACCCGTTTCTTATGTGCCATACCTTCATCATTGTTATTGATTGTACCTCTTGCATACAGTGCATTGTAAATGTTTATGTATATAGAAACATATGAAAATAAACTCCTTTCAAATCTTTACAAATAATACTTTCACAGAGCTGTTCTTGACCATTTCTGTCTTCGACCATTCACCGAGGCAACACGTTAATTAGTGTAACAGCTGGTGCTACTGTTGTAGAGCACATCCTCTCCTTCTTTGGTATAATGTGTTTCTATAGGGTTATTTTGTGCAAATTTTAGAATTGGGCTTCGTATTAAACTACACGTTTGCATCAGTTCTTCTCATTATTTTGCAATTTGAAATATTAAGGTATATTTACAGAGATATACAAGCACAACTGAAGTTCTTATGCAGTTCACGGTGCCCACTTAAAACATCATCGGTATTCAGTATTTAACCATCTTATGCTCTCTTTCTCTCTCTGCAAGTACACTAATAAGCCTCATTAGCAGCAAAACTTAGTAATGGTTTATCATCCTGAGCCGATCTACGAGTTATGATCGTCCTCTGTCAATAATGCATGACACTGAAATCTGCACATGTGCTGCATTACTGTTGTGTCAATGTTGTCTGCTTTCGAGCATAAAATAACTTGAAAAATAAAAGCAACAGACAAAGATTACACAAACAGGAAAAACAGCCCATCACGAGTTTTGTTTAGATAATTTCCATGAAAAACAATTTGCTGAACTGACACATACATAACTGCGGAAACTGTAATTTGATATATTTCAGAGATGAAAATACACAATAAATCTAATTGGCATTCAACTTTCATTCCACCCTGAAGCTAAAAGCAACCCAGCAAGGGAAGTCAGCATAAAGCTGACAGCAGCACGACGCCCACTTTTTCTCTAACTATGGAGCGGTTATACAGACACAAAAATCCAAAGCACTTTCTCGCACTTCTCATCAGATCCTGTTGATCAACCAGCACACAACCCAGTGGTCATCTTAATTTATTCATTTTTTTGTTTTTCCTTCAGGTCAACCAGTCATAGCGGGGATAACCTTTGATAAAGCACTCGGCTGCTGTGCTTATTCTTTGTTCCAACTGGATTTTGCAGTATGAATATTTAATATTTCATGCCACTTATACCTAAGTCAGTATTTTGTGTCAAAATAACCTGCTTCAACTAACTACAACTTCAACTAACAACTAACTGCTTCTGTACTGCTTCAATCCTGTTTCTGTATCTTTACACATAGTTTGTGTGAGAAGAGGTTATGTGAAGATGATCATGTTGTCTAAATATCTACTGTGCATCACTCATCTATACTTTTAGAAAAATATGACACAACAGTTAAGCATATTTAAGTCATTTACAGCATCACTTTGAAATCTTATCAATAAAAAATTTAAATGTTGTTTATTTGTCGGAGCACAATGACTTCTCAAATGAGTTTTTATTGACTTTAATCCAACCAGTTGAATGTTTTCTACTCAGATATGGTTAAAAAAAATCAAAACTGGTGATACCTTTATGGGAAAAGCCTTTAAGACAGACATTGCAGAGGGCAAGTGAAACATAGCAGACATCATCTGATCATCATGGACGATAAAATGTATATTTCATTTTACTGTCATCAGAATTTACCATACCTATCTACCTCAAAACCAGCAGAGATGAAAGGGACTGGTGATGGCAAGGGTCAGAGTCAGAGTTCAGTCTTTAACCCTCAGAGTCTTTAATCCTGACCTTAATCCTCTGACACTGTGAGAAGGGCATGACATGTTATCTATGCCAAAAGCTTTGAGCCTCCACAGTGCAGCTCGCTGCTGGCTTTGTGAGGCATCCGCCCACATATAACAGGTTGGATGTCTTAAAATGTCCTAACATGACAGCCATACAGCAGCCAAAGAAGACCATCACTATTTATAAACAAAGACTCCTAATGCCTCACTCTTTGTTTTTGAGATCAAGACACCCCATGGTAACAGACAACAAGCAAGACGATGATGTGTGCTCAGGGAAGCCTTCAGTGGACCAGGCCAGTGAGCGTTCGACTGCTAGGAGCACATTAAGAGCCTATAGAGAATAAAAGAATGGTTTGTATGCTCTGCCTTTGGTTGTGTATTATAGAAATGCTCTTCTACAACCTTTAATCACCATATGTTAGAGCCAAATATTACTGGTATATGCATCAATTCAGTCCAAGGGCCGAATTCTTTGTCATCATGTTCACCAGCTCAGTCACAGAGCCACAGTCATCCAGAATTGAAAAGCATAACTTGTGCTTCATTTTACTCAACCTTGCTTGAAGCAGTGTAAATTTAAAAAAAAAAAACAGATAATGCACATACTCATTTGCCAATTTATCATGAAATACATTTAACTCCCACAATGTTTGTGTCTTCAATTAATTGTGTCTATACATGTTTTCTTTGTTAAAAAATCTGTGCACACTAAAGAAGAGTGTTTCCTTCGACCAACAGAGGGCAGCAGTAAACCATGACAATCACATGTAATCTGAACTATCCCACACCCTGTGGCTGGAAACTTCAGAGCACTTCCACCTCATTTCTGTGTAACAACCACATTGAATAAGGTGTTTGGGACGTCAAGTCTACACTGTTCACAGATGGTTAATAAGACAGTTTACATTCACTCAAATTCTAGTAATTGAGAAGCATCTTTGTTGAATCTGGTTGAAAAGAAAACAGCAGTTTTTCTTGTCCTTTTTTTTCTTTTTTCACAAGTGCTTTGCTTTACTACACTTTACACAGCATGAGTTACGGAGTCAGGTGAAAAATGAAAAGCTGATGATACAAGCTGTCCATTCAAAGTGTGACTGACAGCTGATTGGCTGATCTTTCTCTGCCAGGTAACAGGTGAACTCAAGTGGATGGGAAAAGAACACATGTGCATGCTGAAATCACAACTGAGGCTTTCACAGAACTCGTCGGGTAAACATGGATTTTCTCCAGCTATAGTCGGGAAAAATGTTAACTACTGTCCTTTAATCATTTTTTAAAATCCAGACCATCAATGAAGTGCAAAAACAGACTAAAAGTGAAAATAGGTGAAAAAAAGTTCATATATTTTATCAGCACCTCTGATTCAAAAATAATAATTCAGTACCTGGTTTTTAAGGTAATATTTTTACTCCTATTATGAAATTAAAATGTCACCAAATTAAAGAGACTGCGGGGACTTTCTAGGTGTAATTCCCAAATTCAAATGTGATTATCTGCGCTAAAAAAGCTTATTTCAAAATGCTAATTCCTTGCTTCTCAATCAGGTTGGAGTGGACTGCACTGATCCATGGCATGTCAAAGTCTCTATGACAACACCACACCGGCTGACAAAGTTTAGCAGTGAGAAGGGAGATCTGTGTTTGTCTATACTGAAAACACTTTCTGTGATTTAGTGAGTAGTAATAGTTGAACCAGGAGCTGGACTGTGTGACAGAAAAGGGACAGAAGAGCAAAAGAAAGCTAAACAGGAGAGTGATAGAACATAGGCTAAAACACAAGTTAGGATATTTGTTAAAATGTCCACACAACCCACATGCAGCAGTAATACTGCAGTGGTCTGAGCAAACCTGAGAAACTATCAAAAAAATGAAGAACCAGGTTAAATTTGCTGTGCTTGGTAGATGAGCCCTGGAAGGCTATAACCAGGATTCAGTAACATTGCACATTACCAAAAGGTCTCAGAGCATCTAAGCACTAAATGTAGATGGCGACTAAACTGCAGCTCAAATTCAAAAAGTTGGCTTGTTGTCACAATTTGGCAAAAAGTAAGCTTGAACGAAGAAAAGTAGTGTTGAAAAGAAGATACGTTCTAGTTTCACTTTACTTACATTACATTACACACAGCAGTTAGCGCGAGTCCTCCCGCTGAAGGTAGTAACTGCAATCTACATCGAACAGATTCCCTTCACAGCCACTTTAAGGTGCATTTTTTACTCTTAATATAAAATCAAAATGTCATCAAATCAACTGTACTTTTATTTGAATGGAATATTTTAGTCCGCTACTCTTCTACCTCTTAAAGCCGTCCTCATGACAAAGATAAAACAGGGATATTAAGTATTTGGTTAAGCAGATTCTGCACTGAGCATCTTTAAATTATTAAATTATTCTAAACATGTGCATTTATATCTGTTTATGAAACAGATATGTTTTATAATTAGTGTCTGTTTACATCCTGCTGCAGAGAGCCTGATGTCAATCAACAGACTCCTGAGCTTGGTGTCTATCATCTGTAAGTGTCAGCTGCAACTGACAATTACTTAAACTGCATTATCTGAAGGTTTTTTTATAGCTTCTACATTTAGGTTTTCAAAGAGGACAATGATTAACCCCATGAAAATAGAGAATACAGCATTTTAAAGACAACAAAAAAAGTGGTTGAGTCATGCATGATTGGACTTGAACAAAATCACATTCAATAATTCTCTTGACACACATTTACTCAAAAGAGGCGCTCCAAATTTTGGTTAGTTTAAGATGTCATATTTGTGTAATCATGAGGGTTTACCAGTCATGACTTTTGACTGTTCATTTTCTGCAAATATAATTTGGCGCAATAGAAAAATACACATCCGTTATCAGAAGACACTCTGCTTAGCTGTCTTTTCTCACAGCTTTTCACCTCCGAGCACCAGACAGACAGCTGGGTAATACAAGTCTCCACAGATAAGTTAATTAGTTAGACTGAGGAATTCCACTGTGCCAAAACAAGTCAGACTGCAGCGGACCATGACGGGGAAAGCAGTGGCTTTCATGCATATTTAAAGCCAAAGAAACAGCACAAAACATTAGGGCCTGTTTCATTTTCGACTTCTGCAATATTAATGATAGCATGTTAACTAGAGCAGTCCTGATGTGAACTGCTAATTAAGGAAAGAAAGGGGATGAAGTATAATATACCAGCCTGTAAAAGGCCTCGGTTAATTGGAAAACTGGTGTTTGATTTTCTCATTATTAAATTTAAAGGCTGCCAGTTGAGATGAAAAGGAAGTTGGTGACAGCAAATGTGTTTGCTGGGGACACTGTTAATTTATGAGAAGATCTTGACCACAAGATAACTTACGAACAGATGAGTGGAGACGAAGCGACTGCATGTCACTCAGTAAGTAGGCAGAAGAGAAAATAGAAAGATTGGGGTTGCTCCAGATACTTGATCCCAGGAGTGTAAATGACCCAAAACTAACTTGAAATGACAAAAGAGACAGTAGTAAGAAAGGGATTAAAAGCATAGAAAGTTTTTCATTTCTCTGCAGAAGCTGAAAGTTAAGGAGGGTAGTTCCACTTCTTATCTTGATTGGAGCATGACCCCTGTCACTCACTCAGATAAACACATCCATAAAACCTTCACGTCTTTTGTAGGGTACAAGACATGCCAAGCCTGATTAAGTTACAGCCTTAAATCAATTGCCTTCAATTTATGCAGACACTGCAATTAGTAAGAAAAGGACTTCCAAGTGGTGAAAGGAAAGTTTTTTTCCATGCACACACATTTCAGTCCATATTCAGGAAGCCAAGATGAAGCCACAAATTAAAAAGAAGCCTGTGACCGTACAGAGCCAAAATACCAATCCCATCCAGGTATTCAGAATTGGACAAACGATAAATGAGCAGGTGAAACGAATTTGAGATTTAAAAACCAAGTTAACTTACTGCACGGACATTTGTTACTGCACGGACGAGAAATTTGTTACTGCTGTTTGTTTCTGCAATTCACTGTTGAGTATTTTTGTAATTTCCCCAAAACATAAAGTTAAACTGAAAACAGCTGATTTAATTTACTCCTCAAACATCAAAAGTGTATTCCTCTGCACTGTGTCTATATATCATCTTTATATGTCCTATCAAACAGCATTATGGCATAATGGTGGTTAATGGTAGCTCGTGACTGCATTGCATCAAACTATGATATGTTACTAATTGTATCATAAATGTGTGTTAATGGTGCTGTATCTCACTGTACCATATTCATGCTTGTTTCTTATCCAGTTGCATGCAGTCATCTCATATCTTATTGTATCATATTAAATCATTTTATAACTTGTAAAATTGCATTGTAGAGTTTTGATGCTATTTGATTTCACTGTATCAAAATGTAACATAACATGTCACATTGTTATATATTGTGTATCATTTCATATTGTATATTTAATACTTTATTCATCCCATGAGAGGAAATTCACAGTCACAGCAGCACTGCAATGCTGCTGCGACAAGCTGCATCTAAGTGGCGCTTAGAAAGGTAGAAGTAGAAATCAATTTAAAAAAATTAAGCCCCATACAATGTGCCCTGTTACGGAAATGAGCTTTTCAAATGGCAGCCTGTTTAATATCGTGCTGTAAACATGTCTTTTCTCCTGTGAAATCTCTTTTGATGGCCTGGTGTGTGTGTGGTTTCCTGAACTTCCAGTGCCAGCCTGAAGTGGACACTTGACAACTACATATTTTCAGAATTTTGCACTTCTGCATTGTCTCATCTTTTTAGACTGTATGCTGTGTTTCGTATTAAGTTTTCTGTTGATTTTGTCATAGTTAGGGCATAAAAATAGTACACACCTTTATATGGTTGTGAATAGTTTTAGTCAGATTGTTCATGGGCAGAAATTGTGAGACATGCTCATTATTTGTCAGTCAGTTGTAAATGAAAAGCTTGTTCAGATAACCAGAACTGGCATGGTAATAAATATATTCTTACCCAGAGGCTATACAAACACTTGTGGATGTGTTTTTAGCATTCTTATCAGCACTTCATAGATAAGGCACTTTGGCAATATCCAAAAGAGGAAAGAAATGAAACCTCCCTTTTGGTTGAGATAAGCCATACCCTGGCTTCGTGTTTTACCTTTATCGTGTTTGTGTATACAGGCCAAGCTATCACTGTTTGACAAACCAGCTGTTCTGGTTCATTTCAACATCATTTGAATGGGAGACCTGCTAAACTCTTTTGTTGTCCCCAAACAAGTAGTTCTCAGCCTTAAAATGTGAAAATGGCATGCAAAAGTGAAGGGGGAACAAGATGACTGAGCCAGGAAAGGTAAAGAACTGTTGTAAAGGAAATGAGGAAAGTCAGGAAAGGCACATTTGGTCTGGAGTCTCTTGATGAAAGGACCATTTCTCTCCTTATTTAGAGATTGGTTTTTTTTCTTCTCTCCCTCTTTTCCTCCCTCCCTCTGTCTGTTCCCCTCATTACTCACTCTGATGTTTGCCCTGGCACTGCTCGGATAGCAGAAATGGCCATCACAACAGGAACCGTCTGGGTCCCCTGCCTGCCCGGATACGAGTCTGGCTCGCACAGAAAACAAGAAACATGTAATTGATAAAGTCTTTGCTGTGAAAAAGCTTTTTCTAGAAACACAAAAAAATCTACTTTTCTCACTTATAAGGTGCATTTCCTCTAGATGGACCTTAAGCTCTATAGATATTCTTGGTATTTTTCCTTTTGCTACAACAAAACCTTAACCTATGTACATTTCTATGAGACACACATTCATGCAAGATATACATTTTACAATTGCCTCACTTGTGAAGTGAAGAAAATATTTTGACCTTTGTCCTATATTTCCTCACTCTAAGAATGGTGATGGTAGAAAGTCTTTTTAGCTTGAAAATAAAATCTTCCTCCTCATTTTGATTTGGTTACAAAACCCAGCAAGTAGTTCTTCAAGTGCAAAATCCTCTGGATATCAGGAGGCAAAGCCACACTGAGTTTGATCGGGAATTGAAGTGGGAGGAGCATATAGAGGTGGCTGATCGAAAGTCCTTGTCAGCAGGGGTTTTCTATACACTAGTGAAGTATGAGGTCATCCACATAGACAAACATTTTTCCAGGAAGAGGGTAATGGAAAATTCTCATCACAGAACTTAAAGTTTTTATGGCATGTGTGTTATCTTATTCATGGTTTCATTCAGTCAGTTGGTCATTAATTTATTTACTTCTAAATAGAAAAATAGATTGCTATAAAGTTATTGTGCCATGCTCCTGATTCTAGAGGTGGGGCTGACCTGTGACTTCATTGTATCTCTAATTTCTCTCAGTCCTTATGCAACCTTTGTCACCTTTTTGACGTCACTCTTTCGCCCCTTTCAAAAGTTATTTTTAGTCCTTCAAGGGTGAGACAGACTCTAAATTTACAGGCCCAGTCTGTCTTATAGTCATTCAGTTTTTGTGGGCGTGGGCTGATGACTCAGCATCACGTGGAGTACTGTGCTTTGTGCTATAGTGGAGAAGAGGGAATGTGGAGGCTCTGTGGGCAGGGCCAGTATGGAAATGCATAGCTGTTTGGATCAGCCCACAGATGGGTTTCTCTCTCTCCCTCCCTTTCTGTGTGTGTGTGTGTGTGTGAGTGTGTGCTTGTGTGTGTGTGTGTGTGTGTGTGTGTGCGTGTGTATGTGCATGTGTAAAAGAGATGACAGATGTAAAGACAGACCAGGCCAGTTGTGCATCCAAGCACACACATTGCTTTGATTTGCTTTTGTTTGCGTGCCACATTTACATTTTCCTATCAGAGGGAAACCTGTTTGGGGACACCAACACTTGATGTGTGTCTCTCAATTGTTCACCTTTTAGTTTGCTGTGTCGTCTGAAAGATGTGAAGTTGAGGACATTTGGTTATACAATTTTTTGAATCTAAATAAATATAATATAGAACAAAAAAGTGCCAGTTATGAAGTCGAGCTAAAATAACTTGACTCATTTTTAATGGTATAATGGTTTGTTGGTTTGTTTGTTTTGTTTTCAATTGAACATATAAAATGAAAACAATAGCAAACACTACAGGCATGTTCTTCAACAGATCCAAATAAGAAAATAAATAAAGAGGAGGGAAAAAAAGGGATCATCCAAAATACTTACACGTATAACACATAATAACACACACATTTAAGTTAACACAGAAACACAAATACAGAAATTATTATATGCTTAAAGGAAAATCTGTTCCAAGAAACATATTTCTTAAGTTCACTTTTCATATATATACTTTTTTTTGTATCAGTCAGTTTAAGAAATTCAAAGTATTGGTTAAGTTTTTGTAAATACACAGAGAAATAAGGGGCACATTTTTAGTCAACACTCATGAAAATAAAATTTGTTATATAAAATCATCACATTTACAACAATTTCTAAATCTTTTGTATCATTTTAGAGGAAAAAATTACAGTCTTACAATCAACAATGGTATTGTATTTAGTTTTGCAAAACAAGTATCCTGTTATTGGGGACCAATAAGGTCTGCAGTGCTGCAGTGATTCTGTTTCTTTTCTACAGAAAGTACAATTTTGATCAGTATCTAAAAATTTAGATAGAGACACAATGAATGGATAAATTTGCAAATAATTATTATGTATTTCTTAGATAAACAGAAATTAAATGGTTATAACCAAGCCCGCTGCCAGTCAGCCTCACTAAAAACGTTATTCCTGAAAGCTTTTCCCCTCGGACCGTCTCCTCTTTTTTCGTGTCCCCGGGAATTCACCTGGGTGACGTCACACATTCACTCCTCTGCCCCGCGCGCGCTGTAGAGCTACGGCACACACAGTCACACACACACTCTCACACACACACATGCACAGAGGAACAGAGAATTAACAGCAGCCTGCGAGAACACTTCCTTAAAGCATTCAAGAGTTTCTCAAGTCGGAACTTCGAGAAATCTGCTTTTCTAGCTCCACACCAGGCACGAGCTCTCGACAACAAGAGCCTTTAACGCTCAGCGGAAGAGGTAAGTCACAGTTTACTGAGAGATTGTTCAACTTGTTCGAGGTTGTAAAACTTGGACTCGGTGTCACGGCTGAGGCAACGTCACTTGGTGTGCTAACTTGCAGGTTGTTGTATATCAACAATCCCCTAGTGGTACGGTTTGGGTCGGTGTTTTATTTCACAAACAAAGCAAAGCTCTACTGCAAACCTCAGCTGACATCAATAGTAGAAGTTAACATTAGAGAGAGAGAGAGAGGGAGGAAGTGAGGGAGGCTGTAGTCGCGGAATGTCTCCCTCTTTCGTTGTTTTATTGTTGTTATGTAAGTTTTGCCATGTTTCGCAGCTCTCAGACCCAGTTAATGTATAGAAAAGTTAACTAACCTCCACAGTGACTGAAGGTAGAGAACACCGACAGGCCAGTTCAAGAGCTTCGTACATACCTCGAGCCAGGTGTCGTCTCCTATGGCAACAGAGGAGTGAGTTACAGTGATGTAGCTTGTTAGCACAGTGGTAAATAACAGCAGCGTCCAAGTGTGGCTTTCATTACACCAAGCTTAAAAAATAATAAAGATTCAATCATTGGACTGCACTTAAATAAAAGTTGACAGTGGCTTTCTAGACTTAAACCTCCTCTAAAGTAGTAATATAGAGCCCCTCACGTTCTTTATTGAGTGGTTGTAACCCCTCAAAATATATTATTTTAGCATATTATCCTTTATCAATATGAGAAAGATCACTGAAGTTGTTGTAATAACTCTTAATTACAAATTGGCATCATCTCAACTATAAAGTACATTTTAACTTGAAGTTTTATGTCCAAATATACCAGTAATGCATGTTGACTTCACCTTAGACCCCTCCAGCTGTTGAGTGAAGCCACAGCTTAACTTCTGTCGGCATCAGAACAACAAAATTTATTTTTGACCTTTGAACATGAAATTTTAAGGCAACCCTTTTTTTTTAATCATATTTCTACGTTGAAACAACAAGATACACCTAACAGTGTAGTAATGAGTGTATCCAATGTTTGTAAGCTGTCATGTATGATAAAAGGTGAATTAAGTTATTTGTGCAGGTAATGAGTACTGCAGCTTGTAGATATTGTTTAAGAAGTTTCACCCCTCTGACAGTACTCTTCAGCCCTAACCTGAGCCTTTAGAGGAAAAGTGAAACCAACTATACAAATTTCTAACCAGCTGCTTTTAAGCTTTTTATTACTATGACCTGGATGACTTGAACCTACATTGACCACATGTTCAAAATCTGCCACTTCAGTAACTTAACCCAGAGTACATTATCAGTATCAGGAATTTTAGCATTTTAGCACTGTTTTAAGATTATAACTTCTCAGTCCTTAAAAATCAAGAAGATTCTCCTATCTAGGGAGAAGGAAAACAGAAAGATATCAATATTAGCTTAACCTGTTTTTAGGTGTACAGCTTGTTTTTCCAGGTTAGGATTTGTTTAATGCAATGATTCAGACCTTAAAATAAGTAAACATACCACATCTATAATTATGTCAAATGTTAAGTCAAAAGCTGTTATATTAATGGAATGCTTTGTAATTCTGATGGATAGATTATAAACCGCACGTAACAAAGGGCATTACATCTGTGTCAGCCCATACTCTCTTCATGTTAATGGAGTTAAAAGGAGAGTATGATAAAGCTAGGTTGATTTCAGTTAGTTTTCTTTAAGTTGATCACAACTCTTATCCCTTGGTTCCACAGTAAATCTGCCAGCCATGACAAACACAGTTTGCATGATGAGAAACAGCACTTGGCACATTGTGGTCTAACCTGTACTGGAGCAGGTTTACATACTTCCACTGAGACTTAAGTCTGAAAACCATGAATGCTGAAGGTGTTTGTTTCATGCATTCAGGTTTAACAGCTGGGGTTGTCATCAAATGACTCTTTTGACCATCCTTCTTCACCTTTTCTGGGTGTAGTCTGTGGCTAAAAAGTGGGTCACATTTACAAAACCATACTGTCCAAAACAAGAGGTGACTTGTGTGAAGAGAATGACTAAAACGTGTCTATGAAGAGATTAGTCCGCATTCTGGCTGCTATTCTCAACCCTTCATCTTGAATCCTCTGTAGCTGACATAACTTGTCAGCGACCCACCTGCACCTCACACACATGAACATATTTTGAAATATTCCCCCGATGGCTTGCAAGAGTGTGGTGTCACATGCTGTAACACAACTCTGTGCAAGACTTTGTATCCTGTTGTTTTCAAAGTAAGGCATAGCAGCTTCAGTGAGTGCAGGTAACTCTATCTGTCTGCATCTGCCTGCAGTTACTGGTGTGTCAATATTGGTTTGTGGCTAGGTGCGCTGCTCTGAGGACATGGTTAGGACATCTGCTCGGTGAGGAGTTGCCCATGCAGCACTGATCCCTCGACACTAGACACACACACATGATGGTTGGACTCATGTTTGATTGATGCTGTGCGTTTTAGTGATTTGGTAATTGAAAAAGGAGTCAGGTCAGCATTATGAAATAAAGTACTAAGTGATGTGTCAAACAAACTATGTCTGAAATGCACCAAATGTTTATATCACACTGTGAAAATGAAAAAAGCTGGGCTCACTCAAAATGCAAAGTGACTATCTGCACTGGATTTTTGAATTTTTTAATTTTTAGGCTGACTAAAAATCTTGCATTTGAACCAGCTGGTTCTAGTTTAATACAAAGCTCTAACAAAAGTGTTCTCTTTCATGGCATTAAAATACATACAGAACAGGAGAGATCGTCGCACGTGGAAAATTAAAAATTAAGATGAAGAACCCTGGATAATTGAGTTGGAGACCCCATTCTTTGCTGAAGCGTACTCAAAGAATCTGGAAGAATGTAGAATGAGATTTTGAACATTTGTTATTTTAGCATATTACTCTTTGCAAATATGAGAAAAGATTAATGACGTTGTTGTTATAACTCTTAATTACAAGTTGGCTTCATCTCAACTACAAAGTATGTTTCAACTTGAAGTTTTTTGTCCAAATACATCAGTAATGCGTGTAGGCTTCACAATCACCGCAGCCCCTTCCAGCTGTTGAGTGAAGCCACAGCTTTCAGTTCGAAAACTTTAAAGAGTTCAATTGAGATGACATAGATAACTTATTTTAAACAGCTACCAGAAGAAGATAAGTCAACTAACAAAGATAGTTTAAAAGTAAAAACAAGAGGTTAACATAATTTAAAAGTTTATTGGACTGAAAAAGATAAATTATTTCAAACAACTACATGAAGAAGTTAAGTCGACTAAAAAGTCTAAATTAACCAAACTAAGATAAAGGTTGACACAAGACATCTCATTTAATTAAGACAACTTCTGTTGGAACAAAAATATATTATTTTTTGACCTAACAAAATTTGAAGGCACCCTGTTACATCATATTTTTACACTAAAACAACAGGTTACACTTAAAAGCATATAAATTTACATTTTGCCAACTTAACTTCTCAAATGAGACCAACTTTACACAACAAATGTCATAAAAGTGGTTGAAATAACCACTTAATTTGCAACACATTTTTTTTCTTTACTGAACCACAAGATTACTTATAGTCCAAAAATTTCAGGTTTTCAATTTTACATTGCAGTTTTTAGCTTGGACATGTGAATGTGTCAGAATCTCTTGATGTTAATTCAGCCAAGATCTTTAGATTTTACTTTGACCATGACCTCGGAGGTTGATTTTTTACAACACAGCTCAGTATTTATCTTATTCGTACAATTATTAATTTGAGTTTTTTTTTATCTGGGTAACAGCAAAAACTCTAAACAGCTTCTCATATTTGACATTAAACGTTCCCCAGCTCCACTGCAACTCTTCAGTCATGTTGCACAAACAGCTTTGTGCCATTACACAAATGATTCACATAGGCAGACACACAGGTGATACACACAGTAGTTTCTGACCATCACTCACTAACTCAAACACATCATACGACCCTCCAGGTTGTTCGGATGGTTTTCCCAAACTGTGAGCAGGGCAGAAATGGACACCCCACTTAATGCAGGAGGAGAGGAAACACACACGCATGCACTTTCTCTCTAACTCATACACACACTCGTGCACAGTAGCAGGATTCATTCCATGCAGGTATGGCAGGTTTGACGCCATGCCAAAGACCTGACTGACACTTGGAGGGACGGAAGAGAAATCAGGAAAGGTTAACACACACGCACACAGGCACGCACAGAGCTGCACTGATGGAATCTATGTACATTTTAGTCTGATAATTCACTCATCAACAGCGTCCCTTGTGTTCATTGAAAGCCCAAAGTGGCTCAGTGTCACTGGGGTAAAAGTATCAAAACAATAGCTGTTCATCCGACACTGACCTTGAACCAGCCACCTCAGCTCTGATCACATTCCTTTTCCGTTCTGCCTCACTTTTTTTGCCTGTCCTACTTTGACCTGATCGCTGAGTGGATGTGTGTGTGTGTGTTTGAGCCTGTGTATGCATGATTGTGTAGACGAAGAGGGACAGAGAAACACAACCTATAACTGGACGTAAATGTAAGTTTTGCCTGTGGGTGTTTGTGGTATCTCCCCTGACAACGTCTGTAATAAACTGTGTGTTGACATAACCCTTGTGTGTGTGTGTGTGTGTGTGTGTGTGTGTGTGTGTGTGTGTGTTAGTGTGTGTGGTTGGGGAGGGGATGTTAGAAATTAACCTTGGTTTGTGAAAGAAAGGCTTTGATTCTTTCGAGCCAGTCCCCACCGCTCTGAAGTTCATTAAAGGCTGCTTTGTTCGATGTTATTAGTGTGTGCACACGCACATACGCCACCTCACCTCAGTAAAAAAAAATAAATTGGAGAGTACATTTTCATTCATAAGTGGAAATAGAAAGAAAAATCAGTTCAAATCCTCTGAAATACATTTGTAACAGAATTGAGAAGTACATCACTGATTAAAAAGTGTTCTGATAACTTATCGGTTACAGAAATGGTTCTTTTTACCTCATTGTGGCAGGGTGGTGAGTACTTCAGAGAGTCAGATCTCTACATGTTACCAGTAGAATCTGGGTTTGATACAGCAAGAGAATAGCCCTGTTAATTCCACTGAAGGAGCACCGCTTGGAATAACTCAATTTGCAAGGATTTATGTGCATGGTACTTTACTTGTCATCCAGCTTTAAGCTGTCTAACAGTGAATTTGTCATTTACATGCACAACTATTACACACTGACAACAATGTAAATGTACAAGTATGATTTGGCTAAATGCACCATTTACGTCAACATAATCGTGGTACTGGCAGATAGTAGCAGTAAAATTACTTATTATCAGCAGCAGCAGCAGCAAATATAAAAATCTCTGTCCTCTCATCATTATGCATCAACACTGACAGCTCACATGCTCCAAAGAGCAAAACAAAAAGTACTTGTTGAAGTGTCAGAAACTGACGCTTTGCTGAATGTCTGCTTTTAAAATGGATGTAACATTTCTGGTAAAGTGAAATGTTGTTTGTCTATTCTTATGCCTGTTTTCAATAGAAGACCGTAGCCCAGGGAGTGATGGGTAAATTCTAATACATAAGAGACTTTGAACTTTGAAATGAGTAAAAATGCATATGGATGTAGCTGGGTATTTTTATTAAGAAATCCTGGCATAGCGGATATTGGATTGGCAACAACCCAACATCTTGCATCCTAGATTGCTACACTGTTTTTAAGTTCCTGATTTTAACTTTTTTTTTTTTTTTCTTTTTGAGAAAACAGTGTTTGACTTTGTTTAAATGCAGATTTGGATGCTAAATAAGTAGGTAGACCCTCTTATAGGGGCAGGTTACATACTTTCTAACTACTCTCCAGTTTCTGTATGTTTGACTACAAACAGTATTCAAATACCTTTCTGCTGTAAACTGAGCTGGTAACAGCTTTTTAAACGATTAACTGATTGATGTATAATGTGTGGAGATTGTTCCTTGTTGTGTTTTTATTCAGAGAAGTTTCATGATTCAGTTAATGTTTATACACAGCCTTAGAGACCATTAGCTTACAACATGAGCGTCTCCTAACTGAGTCTGATCATGAGTGTTCAGGTTTGTTATTCTTTTCTTTTTTTGTCTGGTCGACCACTGACTGAGCTCCTTCAAGCTGCTCTGGGTCCATTGTGGTTCTTTTCAGATCACACAGACCTGTCGCCTGCCTCTCTTTGAGCCCCTGTGGGTTAATAACAAAGTCTATGAAGTAACTGAAGAACACAAAAAAGGAAGATGTGGAAACCACAGCCTATGGACTTGTTTAACTGAAAAATGTTGGCAGGCCAGGGATTCATTTTACTCCTTTAGGTTGCTAAATTGTTCGTAGCATTGACCACTAAACATGTTGCAAAGCATAGAACAGAACTATTTCCCACACTCCCTGAATTTTGCATAACAGCAGCAACATGGCAGCATCATGCGAGCCAGAAAACAGTCAAATGTAATCTCACACTGATCCTATGACGAGGACTGACAGCTCCATTCTCATAAAGTTATGTAGCTAAAATTCCTTTGTATCAACTTATGTTGAAGAGACAGAATTTCTCGGTAGGTTTGTGCATATTTCTTATAAGCTTATATGCTTTTTAAACTTCCTGTCAGACAAGTTTTTAATCACTGAAGGGCTTCTTCTGGCACTAAAACACACATGTTTGGACTTAAGCCAAAGCCTGATTTTAACCCTTGAGCACACAATCAGCATTAAGGTAGATTAAAAATTATAGAGCAGCCCTCAGAAAGTCCTTTATGTGCTTTTGGTCCTCAAGATTTTTTCATCTTCAAGTTGGTTTTAATAGTTTGGTCAAATTATCCAACATTTCTACTTGTCATAAAAGGAAAAACATCACCATTTAAAAGATCAACTACAAAACAGAAAAACTACAAAAGATCTTTTCAGTTGTCAATGTGTTAAAGTCAGCCAGCATGATCGGCACCAGAGTCTAAAATCAAAGCAGCCAAATAAAACCCAGCCATCATTATTGTACTTTTATTCCTGCTGTTACCACTTTTTTCTATTCTTTTGGCCTTAACACACTGCACTCAGGGCATTTGGCCTTTTTGACCGGGGTAATTTTACCAAACAGCAGAATAAAGTTATATAATTATTAACAAGATTAACAATGGCTGCATTCCATTTTGGTGAGACAGTTTCCAAAGAAGCTATGGCGGCACATGGTGACGCATGGTTCCAAATAAGATTGGACAAAATATGTCTGTGGAAATGGTCTGTTGATTGCTGCGCCATGTCAAGCTTTGTTCAACATCTAGGTTTTGTTAAATAATGAGTCACAATACAGTGTTGTTGTGGTGGTCTCTACCTAAATTAATCTCTGTTTAAAATTGGTGACTGCTGAGCAATCAGCTTTAAAATGGATTTGTACTTTCATATCAAACATACATCAAACATAAAGTGAAGAAAGTCTTATTTTTCTAGGCTTATTTTAGGCTTTGTGTCCAAAACTGAACCTCATATTGAGTGACGTGTAGGGTGGGTGGAGTGGAAAAGACCTTTAAGGAAGCTTCACCAGGTCGACACGAAAGTGGTATTTACTTCTGACTTTGTGCTTGTGTAATGGCAAATAAAACCTATCATCACTAAGCCAGCATTATGAAACTGACTTTACAGCCCTCAAGATCATACCTCTGTGTTTCCCAAAGTACTTAGTGTTAATCCACACATTTCAGATTATTATCTCGATCACCTATAAATCTAGGGTTTCTGGGCGGACACATGTTGATCATCACTGCTGACTGAACATGAATACAAACAAATAGGATGTGGGCCCTAAGTGATGTCAGCAGATATTTCTTGGTATCATCATCAAACAAAATAGTCATCCATGTGAGCATTTCCCATTACTCTGTTGTGTTTTGTCACACATCCCCTTTGTAAATTGAATGTAGTTTAGAACTCTAATTATATTCATCTCTTCTTCTCTTCTAAAAGCAGAACTCAATGTGCAGTTATTACTCAGAGCACACTCAGAGACACGACTCTTGTTCTGATCTGTTGTTGGTGTCATTTCACCTGTCTTTGTTAAAACATGCAGATAAAAGGTTGACAAACAGTAAGTCCCCAAACCTGCTCCACCTGTCCAACGACTTCTTCTCCTAAATGATATCTTCACTCCTCACTACATACCAACTGTTTGACTTGTTCGCAGGGCATTGCTGAGTATAACTTTGATGACAGTCTATCTTTTGTAAACAGTTATGTATCTCTGTCCCTGTCTTTTGTGCTGTGATTCATGCAATGGAAGATTGTTGTCATCATGCACCAAAGGGTATTTTCTGTGTCTTCACATAACCTGTTATTTTCAAGTCAAGTGGTACTTAATGTTCTAGCTGCTTACGTCTCGTCAGGAACTGTCTGCTCTCTTCCCGTCTGTGTGCAATTAATTCACTCTTTTTAGTGATACAAGGTAGAGCTGAATGATTTATCGTTTTCTGATCGAAATCGCAATTTTAAACATCATGATCATGTGATCGCTAAAGCTGCAGTTTTTTTTTTTTTCTGCTCCTGACTGACCCAGGATCTGTTGTGTCGGCTGTTTGTGTCCGGTTTAAAAATAACAAGAAAAGTGATAGAAAAGTCAAATTTTGACTTTTTCTCTAAAAATCTTCTTTTAAAGTTTTTTTTGCCTTTTATCCTTTAATTTTGTATTTATTTCGTATAATTTTGACTTAAATCTTAGAGTTTTGACTATTTATATCAAAATTTCAACTTCTTATCTCAAACATTGCCTTTATTTCAAAGGCACTCTTGATCTTAGACTTCTCTCATCTTAAAATTTTGACCTTAATCGAGAAAGTTTGGACTTTTTTCACATAATGTTAAATTGGTTTCTTAAACTCTGGAAGTTATTGAATTTTTGTCTTAGAATTTTGTCTTTATTTCTCAAAATTTCCCCTTTTCATAATATTATATTGACCTTTTATCTCAAAGTCAGAAACAATTCTTACCTTCAGTTTTTATTTTCATCTTCGCATTAGAGTCGTAGCTTTTGATGTTTCAATGATTCGATGTAATTTTCTGACAAGTTTGTAAATGTTACAATACATTGAGAAAATTTCACTAACGTTTGATTTAAAGAAAACCGTGAATTAAATTGAAATCGTTATATCTGACAGAAAAATCGCAATTAGATCTTTTTCTAAAAGACTCTTGTGGCAGACAGATCCCTCCTACACCGACGAACTTTGATATAATCGAAAAGACTCTTTAAACGGAATTATCTTTGCTGTTAACTTCTTTTTTGTTTAAAAAGGACTTTAAACTTATTTAGGAATCATGACGGTACATTTAAGAGCTGTATTTTGTGTTCATTCAGTGTAGTTCTGTGCTGTCAGGTTTAAATTTCATTAAAAACCCGTCGCTGATGCATTCGTTTGCCTCTTGTAAGTGACTTGTACAGAGTCAGAAGCTGCGGAGACGACATTCTGTGACCAATGAGTGGCCGGCAGTCCGTCAACGTCACCTGTTAGTATCGGCTTAGCTCGCTTGGAACCAGGGTAAAGTAGGTACTAAAAACTGGCGTCTGACGCATAGTTACGTGCTAGTGGAAATGCAACACAAACCAGGTAGAGGCGAGTAGGGTCGAGCAGAGTAGGGCCAAGACGGGTCAGTGGAAAAGAGCCATAAGTGTTTCCTGAACAGCTGAGTTTTTAGACACCTTTTAAAAGTATATTTGTGTTTAATATATGTCAGCCCTACAGTCTAACAGTTTAACTAACAGGGCTTCAGTCCCTCATGCATAAGTCTGCCTCTTTGTGTCTGGTTCTCCTGTCAGCAAATCTGGTAGTATCACTCCGTCTGATTCCTCAAAGCCACTCTCTCAGTGTGCTTTCTGTCCTTTTTTTCTCTCACCCTCCCTCACATGCTCTTTTCCTCTACCCACCCCTTCCCCAACTGCATGTGCTCATTTTTTCCACTCTCTGTGGGGAAACAAGGCTCTCTTTTCTATGTACCACTGCTTGTGTATGTACATGAGATGAGAAAGTGGGTGAGTGTGTAGAGTGGAGGGTAAATTGTAAATGGATTCTTTCAAAGGGTGGCTTTGTATGCATTTAGCATCTGGTCTATACAATAACTTTGAATTAAATTGGGTTTTTTTTCGCTCTGTGTGTGTGTGTGTGTGTGTGTGTGTGTGTGTGTGTGTGTGTGTGTGTGTGTGTGTGTGTGTATGTGCACTGTCATATTGAGTGCTGTAAAATGTTTCGACCCTCCTGACTTCACTCAGACATTGTTGCGTGTTTGTTGTCCTTGATGGGCTCACAGGGTCACAGTTAAATCTTCTGACAGCAACGCAAACGTGTCTGTCTAAGCCAAATAAGACACTTTTGAGTCACACTGTCAGATATTCAAATAATCTCTTTGGTATATCGCAACTATTTAAGGATAGCTACATACATCATCATGTTAGCTCTCAATTTCAACAGAAGTTGAAATCAAGCTTGTTCTTCGTGGCTCAGCAGGAGGTTAGAGAGAGGCATCTTGGTAAAGGCCTTGACAGTGTCAGTGTAAGATCTTCACTTCCTGTTCCAATCGTTCCTTGCTTGTCTGGAATATCCATCAAAGACATTTCCCATCACAAGCTTCTCTCTGCAGCATCATACTGCCTCCTATATAAGGTAACGAAAACATTGTGAAATCAAACTGTCACTGTTTGACTGAAATCATAGACATTCTCTGTCTCTGAAATGAAAAAAGCCAAGATTTTGCTAATAGAGCAGTAAACCAAAGCTACACAAGCTCTAGTTAAGGGACTTAAAGGCTGAAAAAAGTGCTGTGTGGGGGATTGAGTGGGTTTTATTACTACTTTGGAAACCAGGCAGTAGGCTAATACCCACCTCTGGGTTCTGCTAAACAGTGACGTAACAAATCTGAACACTGGAGTGAGAGAGCCTTAATAACATGAAAAGACCACTAAGTGTGTGACTTCACTACCTCTACAGTGTGAGGTTTAGCTGGCTGCTCTTTCACCCTTTGTAATCCTTTTTGCTCGGCTCCTTGAATGGTTCTTCAAAACTACTGGTGTTGAGTTTTAAAAAGCTCCGAAATCGACAACACAGGGCTGATGCAACGACAAGAGTTATTGGTACAGTTGTGGTCGGAGTAATAATCACAAGGTTGATACTCTCAGGGTTGTTATACATTAATTATTTCACAGTGCAACATATATTGTTGATAAAGGATTTGTTGTCTTTTCTAATCCTCAGATGAGTTGGGCTGTTTACCTCCATAAGAAACCACAGAAAAAGAGAAGCATGAGAAAACAATCTATCAGTGGATCAAAGCAGTTTAGATGATGCAAGAGGAGGGACACTTTTTAAGATTTCCCTTTTGTTTCAGCTTTGTACTTATCGTTTGTAACTTCATATTGTAACTTATTTGAAATTTAGAAACTCTGAAATTGATTTTTTTTTTTAAACAGAAATTACAATGAATACCTATGCACATGACTTCCTGATAAGATTGCATCAATAGATCTTGCAGTGCAGTGCATCGGAGTTGGTCTAGAGGGAAGTGCTGTGCTTCGTCAGAGTGACTCAGAAATATTCACAGCCGAGCTGTGAGGGGCAACAAAACATCCAGAAAGAACAGAGAGGTATTTTCGAAAAACACAGACATAGCATTTGACTCCAGGGAATATTTACAGGGAAGGTAAACACTGGAAGCTAACCAAACAGCTCTCCAAAACAGGGCTGTCTGTCACCTCCCACACATTTACGTTTGACAAACCTCATCTGATGACGACTGATCTGTGTGATGTGAGGCTTTGAGTGACCCTTATGAAAGACCACAGACACAGCTGACCAGGAAGAGACTGACAGTAATGAGAATAGAAATGTCTGAAGAGCAGGTTTTGTTGATCAGGATTTCAAGTTGCTCAAAAGTTGCACAAAACACTTCTGCTTATCTTTTAACCTCAGTTTGTCTTTTCCACCATCGCTTAGACTCTGGCTGTCTCTGAGATGTGATCCCTCTCAGTTTCTGTTTCTTTCTGTCTCGTGTACTCTGCTCTTATGAACACAAATGGGAAATACCACTCAGCTTTCTCTTCCCTTATCTCTAGTCTTGAGTTGGAAACGAGTACTTCCTCCCTTATGAGAACACTGTAAGCCACTGACCGTTGTCCTCCTTGTTTTAAGCCATAAAAGCTCTATATGTGCACGTGTGTCTGTTTGTCTCTGTATGATGTTCTAACAGGGAGGCTGTCTTTTTCCAGGAGGCTTATGTGAACAGTCACCATGGCTCCCTTCCTGCGAATCGCCTTCAATGCTTTTGATGTTGGCGCTCTGCCTCCCCTGTCTGAACCCCCCATCTGTGCTATCAAGATGAAGGAGTCAGTCAACACAGGTATGTACAGGTACACACACAAATACACATTTATGCACTTAGATGTAGTCTGGACTGAAGGGATGCAGACTACATAAGTAACCAAGTTTATACTTTTACAACTAAAATCTATTTTTTTTCAATATTTTTCTCTGTTGTGGTTTTCTTGAAAGACAAAAACAATAAAACAATCTTCTGACTATCTTTCTCTCCAGAGCGAGGAAAGACCCTGGTCCAGAGAAAGCCCACCATGTATCCAGAATGGAAATCCACGTTTGATGCTCACATCTATGAGGGGCGAGTCTTAGAGGTGGTCCTCATGCAGAACGCAGAGGAGCCATTGGCAAAAGCCACAGTTGGTGTGTCTGTACTAGCAGAGCGCTGCAAAAAGTCAAAGACTAACAGTCGAGCTGAGTTCTGGGTGGACCTGCATCCTACAGGGAGGGTTCAAATGGCTGTCCAGTATTTCCTGGAGGACAGTGATGCAGGTGAGTTGCTTTGATGTGACGCTTCTGAAACATGGTTTAATTTTTATTCATGCGATATCTGAGAAAGGGATGTACCGATACCAATACCAGTGACAGATATCAGTATCAACGCTATCAGGCTGATACCACGCTGAAGTACTTGAACTCTTGCTCGTATAAGTATGCCGAATGTTACAACATTGGATACAACTAAAAGCAATTTGGCTTGTTATGGGCGCCTTAGTAGAGGACTGTTGTTCTGTTAAAATGTCAGCAACATCTGTAGGTGCATCATGGTCTTCACCTCATTTTTTAAAATGAGAGAGTGAGAAAAAAAAGATATTAAGTATTAAGTATATATGTATTAAGTATATATAGTATTAAGTATTCGGATATATACTCAGTATTGGTCAGTACTCAAGTACAGAGTGGTATTGGTGCAGCCCTAATATTAATAAAAACATCGTCAAACTATTTCATTAGTATCATTAGTGTTCTTTATCAACAGTTGCCTAGCAACTTATGTGGCAGTCATACAACTTATGAGAGTCCAGCCCATTAGCTCACCTGACAGGCTTAAATCTGACATCTAAATGGAAAAAAAGAACATGCTGAAAAAGTTGCAGGGTTTCTGAAGAAATAAGTGATTTAGTGAGTGCCGCAAAGACCTATAAAACCAAGTTCCCTGACCGGGAATCGAACCCGGGCCGCGGCGGTGAGAGCGCCGAATCCTAACCACTAGACCACCAGGGAGTCATGCAAAGTTTGCTGTAGAAAAGAGAGTGTAGTACAAAACTGATGGGAAACAACCTTAACTTTTTTTCCTTTTTTAATTTCTGCTTTACCTCTGTAGCCCAACAGAGTTTTCTCATTTGCTGTTGTTATACAGCTCCCTCTAGCGGTAGACTTAACATTTCTTGCTCCACACATTCTATGCACAACCAGTTGACATTATAATCATTATGGACATATTTGAGAATCACAGTCCTCACACCACATGACCTGTGAGTAGGTGTCCCCCTGTGTCCCTTAATCTGAAGGGCTTCTGTTGCAATGAATCATCAGCCTTTATGCTGCCCACGTGCTGACCTTGGTTTCTTGTTTTAGTTTTTCTGTTTCTTTGTTTTGGTGTTTTTTAGCTTCCTTTCCTTGCCGTTTAATCCCATTGTGAAAGTATTTGTAAGAAGCTGCCTCAACATTGTAAATAGCTGGAATAATCCTTTACAGAATGCATAGCTGCTGTCATTTTCTACTTTTAACATCATATTTTAGTCTCACTTCCCTATTGAAACCAGAAGTCACATAGCTCAGACTGGTAGTGATGAATTAAGCTGCTAACCCAGACAGGGGACTGAGTCTGTTATGTTGGATACTGCTGTCTGCCAGCATGGGGCTGGGTTTGGTGAGATTTAAAGACTTGTTTTCATTCAGGGGGAGTCCTGCCGTGGGGGAAATGCAGTCTTGTTGAACTGTTCAGGGTCAGATCAGGTCACGAGAGAGAGAGGTGTGTTGCCTGTTATGACAGAGCTTCATACAGCACGAGCTCCCACCCACACACTCTACAGGTTCCCTGAAAAGCAGCCTGGAGTATTTTAAGACATGTGTGAACAGCTCTTAATGCTGTCTGACTCCCCCGTTTCTTCCTCTCGCCCCCAGTGTCATTCCTGCTTTTCGGTTCAGTTTACTGCGGCAAACCCAAAACAAAAACATCCATCAGCAGAATGGCAAAGAGGAAATACGTTTATCTCATTCACCCATCATCACTCTCCCCTCTTTTCCCTGTCAATCACATCTCCATGATGCTTTCTTTATTGCCCCACCTACCCTTAACAAACTCTCTCCTTTCTCCATGCACCCAACTATCCTCCCTATTTCCTTTGTTTACCTCTCTCACACCTCTTTTGCTGTCAAGGTGACCTTTGACCCTAGCCCCTTTACACGTGTCATTCAACCTTTTTTTCAAGAAGGCATACTTGGCCTCTCCCAACTTAGGCAAGGCACATTTATTTGTACACAGGACAATTCAAAGTGGTTTACGGCTACATAAAAACACAAGCAGAAAAGATAAAAAATTCCATACAACAAAAATAATCATTAATGAAATTGAAAACGAGACAAGACGTTAGAATACTTTAATTCGTCATATGCAAAGCTGAACAGAATGTTTTTAGCTGGGATTTCAGGCCTGTATCACATCTCCTGGAGGACTGTTTCAGACTTGAGGAGCATAAAACTGAAACGCAGCGTCACTGTGTTTAGTCCTGACTCTCTCCCCGAGCCTCTCAGAGTCTAAGTTGGTTCATTTGGCTCTAACATGTCAGAGATGTACTGTGGCTCAAAACCCTGGAGGAACTTGTACACAAGCGGGGCTATTTTGTAGGATCTCTGAGCGACAGGAAGCCAGTGCAGAGACCTGAGCAGTCGACTGAATTGGTTGTATTCCTGGTTCTGGTTGGGACTTGAGCAGCAGCACTCTGGATGTACTTCAGCTGATTACATCTCGCATAGAGAGCCCAGTGAGCAGGCTGTTAGAGTCGTTAAAACAGTCACAGAGTGAATCTACAAGCCCATTAATGTTAACTTACTGAGTTATTTGACAAAAGAACATGGCCATTGTACCTGAGAGTCATTTTTATAACATCCACCATGATGTTCAAGAAAAATCAATCAAACTCACCAGCTAAATTTTTACAATAAGTTAGTAGTGGAAAGATGAATCACAATACTAAGACTTCAACCCCACCACTCATCACTCTTTTTATTTTTCAATAAAAACCTGAAAACATTTAAAGAAGTGCATAAGTTTAATGTAGAAACTGATTTCTCACCTCAGCGGCCTGTAAGCCATCTGTAAAAGTTAGCCCAGAGGATGGAATGGCAACCCTCAACAGGAGAAGAGGAGCGTTCAAGCAGCCGAAGGTTCACATCATCAAGAACCATGAGTTCACAGCCACCTTCTTTAACCAACCCACCTTCTGCTCCGTCTGCAGAGATTTCCTCTGGTAAGTTGCCTGCTCCTCTTATTTGATTTTTTTTTTTACATTACATTAATAAACATAAAGTAAATCTTTTTAGTTTATATCAGCTCATAAGTATATAAAGTGCATTTTCCATTCTGGTGTCCTATTTGTAACTTGTGTTTATTGAACCGTTGTGGCAAATTTAAGTGCCTCTCTGTCAGATCAGGACTGAGCCACAAGCCGCTGATTTGCCTGTCTGCTTGTTTGTCTACAATATTATTTCAATCACTGTTGTGGTTTAAGTTTGACTGCACGTACTTTGATGATTGGTGACCACTTGTATTGCCACCAGCCGTATGTTTCCTCAATCCCCTATCAGACAAAAACATCAGTTTTCCAATAAAAGTAGTCCAGCCACCTCCCATGAGAGTGTTTGTAGCAGTTCCCGTTTTCTGACAAGGGGCATTTCGGGTTGGGGTTGGTAATGGTATGAGCAGCAGCAGGACTGATATTGTGAGAGTGAGTTGCTGTCGAGGGAAATCCCACAAGGCTGACATGTTTTCTTCCAACTGTGTGAGCAGTACTGTTTGTAAGCCAGAGTCTTTTCTATCTGTCAAACCACAGCTTCACAGACAGCTTGTGTGTGTGTGTCTGGGGGGGTTAATGTTTTCTTTCAAACATATTAATGGGACTTAATGGCCTCTTATCATTCAGAAAATGTAATCTCGTGATCTAATGTGGTTAAGATACGTTCCTGTTTTGCTGGTGCCACTCATAACTTCCCTTTCTTCCAAACAGGGGTCTCAACAAACAAGGGTACAAGTGCAAACGTGAGTGGGTCACCACATTTTTAATGCATTTCATCTGATTTTATACTTCAGGTCTTTACCCCTTTACATACAATTTGCCTTTTATTTCTCCCAGAATGCAATGCGGCAATTCACAAGAAATGCATTGAAATCATCATTGGCAGGTGCACTGGGACAGCAGCCAACAGTCGAGACACTGTGGTGAGCAAAGTTAACCTTTTTTTTAACGTTATTACAAGACCTCAGATTTGACACTGATAGTGCACTGCACATACTCAAAAAAAATTCCGGATCTGCTTTCTATTCTAGTTTGAGTTTATTTAAAAACTTTGTGTTTTGTTTGGCCTTACATCATTTACTTACATATTTAATTTCACGTAAGAAACAATTCAGATTTTTGATGAGTGAAACCTTTTACTGCTTTAATGCACTTATGTATGGATCCCACCTGAGATTTTAAACAAATGTATGTTTTTATTTCTTTTCTAGTTTAATATTCAAATACAGGAAGATGTATGTCTAACTTCAAGGAGAAGATATATTTTGTTTTGCCTTTGCCTGCCTCTCATAGTACCCATGCATCTCTTAAATCATCTGGTTTGTATGTTTGTTGTTTTTTGTGTGTTATAGTTCCAGAAAGAGCGCTTCAAGATTGACATGCCGCATCGCTTCAAGACCTATAACTACAAGAGTCCTACATTCTGTGATCACTGTGGCAGTCTGCTGTGGGGTCTCTACAGACAGGGCCTTAAATGTGAAGGTCAGCTGCAGTTTTCCGTTTGTTTTTGCTTTTGTTTTTCAACATTTTTCCTATTCTTAAGCTGACGTTTTCCTGCACACTGCCATATCTTCGATAAATTTGTCTCTTGTTGTATTCTCTCTCCACTCATGCATTTGTCACACCTCCGAGCAGACTGTGGCATGAATGTGCACAGTAACTGTCAAAAGAAGGTGGCTAATCTGTGTGGAATCAACCAGAAACTACTGGCAGAGGCTCTGTCTCAAGTCAGCCAGGTTTGCACAATTACATTCTACAGATCATCTGAATTATCTAATGTAGTAAATGCTTTGGAAAAATCCTGAAAATGTTTTTGATAGTCAATGAATACTTCAGCGAGATTGTTTTTAAATTGTAGAAATCAAGTGTGAGGAAGTCTGACTCTGGCTCAGCAGATATTGGAATCTATCAAGACATCAATGGTGCAGGAGTGGAGCCTAGTGGTGAGTACACAGAAATACAGTTTGTTGAATACAAGTGGGGTTTGTTCGAAAGAAAAGGCGTGGCACTGTTACTGATTATCTGTGTGCTTTTGTTGTAAAAGTTTGCATAAAAGTTTGCATTCAGGTTTGCATTTGAAACTACTTGATGCAAATGTGTTTACAGCAGACAAAAATGGAAAGGCGCGTGACAGTGTGAGCCCAGCTCCAGTTGCACCTTCATGTCAGCGGGTGCACTTAACTCTCAACCAACTGGTGCTCCACAAGGTGCTCGGAAAAGGCAGCTTTGGCAAGGTAGACCTCATCATCTCTGTTTTTTAATTCCTGAACTGAATTTATCATGAAACTGTTGTGAAGACATGAAATTAAAGATTAAAAGAATTGTACTCCATGGAGCTGATGTGATCATACAGATGGAGAGCTCAATCTAAGTGACACCTTTTCTCACCTCAGGTGCTGCTGGCAGAGCTGAAGGGGAAGGGGCAATTCTTTGCAGTGAAGGTCCTGAAGAAGGATGTGGTTCTCATGGATGATGATGTGGAGTGCACCATGGTGGAAAAAAGAGTTCTGGCCCTCGCCTGGGAGAACCCCTTCCTCACACATCTGTACTCCACGTTCCAGTCTAAAGTAAGCCCTTAGAGAACATCTCTACCTATAAAGTGATAGAAAGCTGTTTTATAACACAGGCTCAACCTTGAATTCTGCAGGGAAAATATAAATCGGTAGATGTGGATAAAGACAGAGTAGAGGGGAATGAATCTTTCTCACTCTCTTCATGAATCATGTGTCTGTGATGGTGAGCTGACAGCTATGTGTTGTTTACCCAGGAGCACCTCTTCTTTGTAATGGAGTACCTGAATGGCGGCGACTTGATGTTCCACATCCAAGACAAAGGCCGCTTCGATCTCAACAGAGCCACGTAAGTATACTGAGCTGCTTTGTAAAGAACTATAAGATATACAGCAACTGTCATTATCCACAATGTCACATCTGCACCTGTAGCTTTTTCACTAAAGTGAAATTTTATTAACTGTTTTTAACATGATTCAATCTGCAGGTTCTATGCCGCTGAGATAATTGTGGGACTGCAGTTCCTCCATTCCAGAGGAATAATCTACAGGTAAGATCCAGAAGCCAAAGTGTCTTCACACCTGCAACACTACTCTCCCACTTCTTGATGAAACAGTTCATCTCCTTTTGGATTTTAGACGACAGTAATTCAAACTTAACATATACAAACTGAACTCTTTTAATTTTTCATAAATCTCTTGGTGTAACTGTTCAGGGATCTGAAGCTGGACAATGTGATGCTGGACAAAGACGGGCACATTAAAATAGCAGACTTTGGCATGTGCAAAGAGAAAGTGTGTGGAGATGTCAAAGCCACCACATTCTGCGGGACACCAGACTACATTGCCCCTGAGGTACACATTTGTGGCTCATGTCACCTTCTATGTTAATTATTTTCTTTCACAATGCTTCATTGGTAATTTGTCAAGAATAGTGTCTTAAATCAGAGAATAACCTCTAGTGGTCTTGAAGAGGTTGATTATAGCTAAACCACAAGTCTCCACAGCTCTATTATAACCAGGCTTTTTACAACCTGATGAGCAACAGTTTAAACTGGACAGTGCCCTTGTTTGATTGACGTGTATCTTTTGAAACTGTCTCTCATCTCAGATCCTGCTTGGACTGAAGTACACCTTCTCAGTAGACTGGTGGTCTTTCGGTGTGCTGGTGTACGAGATGCTGATTGGACAGTCACCCTTCCAGGGTGACGACGAAGATGAATTGTTCGAGTCCATCAGATCAGACGCCCCTCACTACCCTCGGTGGATCACCAAAGAGGCAAAGAGCCTGCTTGAGCTGGTAATTATAGGGCTACACGTTATATTTTGGGACTTTTTTAAACTCTTAGTGAGAAACATCATCTCTGCATTAGGATTCAAGTGTATACATCTAACTGTATCGCAGCATGATGCTACATGAGTTTTTTTTCCCACCATCAACATTACAGCTGTTCGAGCGAGACCCAAGTCGCAGGTTGGGCGTGGTGGGGGATATCCGTTCACACCCGTTCTTCAGAAGCATCAACTGGACAGCTCTGGAAAAGAGACAAGTTGAGCCTCCTTTCAAGCCCAAAGTGGTATGAGCCTGTGGTCTTATTTCTCAACCAACCAATAAAACAAAGCCATTTGTGTAAATGTGAAAGCTAGTGCTTAGAATGCTGATCACTTCAGAATGCTTGATGCCATTTGTCTGACTGAAATCCCTGACCTGACACCCACAGAAATCCCCTGGAGACTGCAGCAATTTTGACAGAGAGTTCCTGAGTGAAAAGCCACGTCTCTCCCACGCCGACAAGAACCTCATTGACTCCATGGATCAGACGGCATTCGCTGGATTTTCCTTTGTCAACCCCAAACTGGAACAGATAATCAGCAAATGAAAACACAAAATGACTCCCCCTGGCAACATGGTTGAAATAGGCAGTAAGCCTAATTACATTGTTTCAGTTGAACTGCATGCAGAAAAAGAATATTTAAGACTTGACTTTATCACAGGAAGTTATGAATAACACACTCTGTCAAACTGTATACAGAAGATACACATGAAAGTATATACTCAAGAAAATTAAGGGAGATTCTTCCACATCAGTGATACTAAAATCAGTGCTGTGCGTAGAGTGATTTTTCTATTTATCCCTCATTGTTCCGTATGATTGAATTTTAAATCCATTTGAATCATCTGTTGTACTGTACCTGAAAAATGTACTCACAGGCAAAACCTCCCATCTTTTCTTTACACTTGACATTGCACATATAAGTAAACAAAGTTTAGTAGTTCATAATGTTTCTTTTCCCATATTTGCTCCTTCAACACCCTACCTGTGAGTGTTTGTGTGTTACCAAATGCATACAAATGTGAGGGTGTGTGCAAGTATCCTTTTAGATGTAAATGCTGCTACTGTTGTCAGTTTATGAATAAATCTTCAGTTGATCCCTCTGACAGACAGATAAAGGCATCAAAAAAAGAATTGTACCATAGGAGTATGGGGGAAACTGAATCCCTTGGAAGTAACGCTGAGTAAATACAGAAGTGAATCATTTTCTCTCTCACTGTCTTCAGAAACTGAAGGTGCCGAAGAAATCCAAATGTCATATATCCTCAAGAGTAAACCAGACTTTTGTGTTTAGCACAAGCTTTTTTAATTTTGTTTTAAGTGCAATTTTGTGTCAAATCTCTTGCTGTATATCTAACTGAAGCATAACGCACACAGGCAATCTATACATATTGTTTTCTGGGCTGTCATCAGGCTAACTGTAAAGTAGCATTATTGGTTTGGTACTAAAGCTGAACATCTATACGTGTTGAAGGATGTGTTATGTTGTGTGGGAGGGATGGGCATTTCATTGTAAGCATTGGGTCTTTAATGTATTATAATACTTGAATGTAGGATTTTATCATGAAAATAATAGTTGTAAATGGAAAATTTGTATGTACTTTACCATGAGCTGTCTGTGAATTATGGGTGTACTTTTTTTTACTCTCCTCATCTTTTACTGATTATGAATAAATGCATTGCAAGCCCAATCCTTGTCAGCTCGTGTCACTTGACTTTTGCTGCTTTACATTTGAACATGCTACTCACGTGCATGCCTCTAGGCTTATCTAAAGGCTCTTGCAAATACAAAAATCTCTTTGTAAAGACTTGCGTAAAGAAATTCCAGTCTTCTTAATGCATTCCTGCCGTTTTGGTGCAACTTCACGTTCATTATAGTGGTAATGCGCTATTCTGTGGTGCAATGCGAGGACACTGTGGCGCACTGCTTGTGTACGTCCGAAGGTTGAGCCCGTTGCAAGGCACCTAAACATGTAAGAATGCCGCAGGGATTTGGTGAGCGTGGGAGAAAGCCATCTAGTGGCCAGGTGCTCTACCTGCAGGTGCTTCGAAACGGTGAACGAAAGGCGAGGAGAGACATTCCTGCAGTGCGCACGGTTTCTGACCTGTCCTCGTCCTCTGTCCCCAGCAGAAGCCCACAGCCTGCTACAGGAGGGGGACACAGAAGCAGCATGATGTAAACCAACGACCTGAACCGAGCAATAAACTGCTCAAGCTGGTGAAATCGGTTTTGAACATCATGACAGCTGGAAAGTTGGAGGGAAAAAAATGAGTATGCACCACTGTCAGATTGAAAAGCAAGAACAAATGAGACAAAGAAACAAAACTGCACATCATTTTAACTCTGCTTAGTGTCAGTCTACCAATTTTGGGTCCATCGTCCCCCGTCAAAAAGCTTTAAGAAAGAGCACCCTGACACTTAAATATCATATGACTGAATGAATTTGGGAGCGTATCTGCCTCCTGTTATTTATTCGCGGCTCTCCCGTTGTCTTTCCTCAACAGCCAGTCGCCTTTCTCAACAGAACATTTATTGAACAGTTTCCACATCAGCGCATGCAAAACGCGGATGTTGTTTTCTTTTGTTAAAAAAGGCAACGACGGGTTGGTCTGTTGTGGAGGATTAAGTATGTGGTTGGAGGGAGCGGAAAAACCTGTTTCAGGCTGCAGATATGGCTTGATTGTTCAAGGAAATGCGATAAAAACGACACATTCTATCAATGAATTTGGAAATCAATTTTTTCATATCAAATATATGGACTTTTATCATTACGTGCACTGTAACTAGGCATTTTTCCAGCAGTTTGTCTCGCCCTCCCCTCCTATAAAAAACCCGACTTCAGCTCCCTGTGAAGCTGAAGTAGCGAGCCAGCAGAATTATATCAATTCATTATTAAAGGGCGTGATTGTGCTATTATTTTAAACTAATTGTTCATTCAAACCTTGTAGATGGTTGGTCGTTGTGTATAGTGAAAAAATATTGTATTGAAATTAAGCAACTCGAGGTCATCTTCAATAACACAAGATAATTCCTTTTTCGTTTCGGAACGAATTGGCTTTTAAGTAACAAAAAACAATCTACTTATTGAAAGTGGGTCGATTTTCCGTACAATTAATTCCAACTCAACCATTAACTAAGTGTTGATCCACTGGGGGATTAAAGCCTATAACGCGAACTCAGAATAATCCCTTTGTCCTTTAAACATTTCATACAAACAGACAACATATTGCTTTTATTCTTTTTCGGGGGGCACGTTACAGATTTTAGGTTTGATTTGACAGAGTGATATTTTATTGTGTGTGTATATGTGTGTGTATGTGTGTGTGAAGATGGAAGTCAGTGTGATGTAGCCGGGCTCAGAGGCATATAGGCGGCAGAACATGCGCAGTGGCCGTTTGTGCCATATTGGAATGAGGTCGTGAACGAGAACGGCGTCAAGCGCGCGCGAGGCTGCGCAGAAACAACCGGAAGTGTCTTTATATCTCCCTCAACGCAAAAAGCCGGGACTAAAAATTGGGGAACAAACTTTATTGGATATCCCATAAGCCTTGACAAAGACGTCCATTTTAAAATTGTGAAAAATATTTATTAATCCAATGAAATGTTAAGAATAAGAATTTATATTGATTATAAAACTTGCATTTTTTGTGACATGGACACTGAAGCAATTAGATCACCTGATTTCCTACTGTATGTACTTCAAAACTTTATGTCAGTGGTGTGAGATACTGCAAAATTTGGTATTGATCCAGTACCAATAAATACAGGGCTAGTATGTTGAGATCAATATCAATATCAGTACATACATTTTAGAATGATAGATTTCTTTTTGTTCTTTGAATTTTAGGTTCCTGGAATGCAAGGCTGGAAAACAGATACCACACAACCATCCATAGCATCCTGTCCCCACAAAGTGCAGCTCTCATGTCCCCACTCCCCAAGACATCAGTCCATCTAACTTCTGTTTTAAATACTTCTGAACACTTACTTGAGACCTCATTCACCTGTGAATAAACATCTTATTTGAGGATATTTAACATGATGAATTTGTTGAGATTGAGAATTTAGCATGTTGTGCTTTGAAAGAGTTGTAGAAATCTTGTTTCTGTTCATCAAATGTATTTAAAGGGAAACTTAAAATGAAACTTTTCAACCTTGTCGTGGTTTTTAGAATGGATTTTATGGTCATGGCCTTATTCTCCACTCGGTCTTGACTCTCTGAAGTCTTGGTCTTGTCTTGGTCTCGGATACTGTGATCTGGAGCACAACAGTAATTCTAGAAACAAAATGTCTCAGGGGTTGTCAAAAATTAGTGAGATAAAAAGGGGTCATGACCCAAAAAGGTTGGGAACCAATGGCACAAGATAGATTGAAATTTTTAACAACCTCTACTGAGCACTGGACCAGAATATACTTGCTTTTCATCTGTTTTTGGCTACTTGTGTTTTCTTATTTATTTATTTTACAATCTCCTGATCATTCTTTATTTAATTTGAGTGAAACAGTGTTTTTTCACTTGTTGTTTATATCGTTAGGGTTTCTCTACTGCCAAATGCTGGTAAATTAGCTTTCATTAGTGGTGGGCGGATTGATCCTCAATGTCGATATATCTATACCAAAGTTGCTATCTATTTTTATTAACTTTTGCATGATTAGATGATAGCTTTGTTGTATGACACTTAGGGTACCTTTTTGGTCATTGTAAAGGACTATACAAATAAAATTTGACTGATTGATTGATTGAGACTGAAACTTAGAATTATCACGATATATCCTAAATATTAACATGTTTCTGTAATGTTTAATCTACCAGTATGTCCAAGCTATTTGATCAAAATAATGTTTTTAAGGCTAAAATATAACAATTGTTGAAACCCATGAGGATTCAAATTTATCCAGTCGTTACTTCTGAGGACGGTAGATCTTTTTTTGTTGTTGTTGTGGTAGTTTTATTTTGAAACGTCACACCGGAAGTGCTCGGTTGTCATCGTTGTGTCTTAACGTTGCTGTGAACGAGCAGGCGGAGAGGAACGGCATCTAAAAACCGACTTGGAAAAACTACTTAGCGGTAAGGGAGGAATTTTGCGACTAAATATTCACATACTCTGTGTTGTTTGTAACTATTTCCCAACGCTGTTTTGCAGTGTGGTGGCGCATTCGTCTTTTTTCCCGTCTCTCAAAAAGATGAGTCGGCTTCGGTCGAGTGTAAGCGCCCTTATTGCTCGTCAGCCTGCTCTTATTGCTCAAGCTGTGACGTTCAGTAACTTGACTCGGACACAGGCGTTTTTACCATGTGTTCAGTGGGTCCTACACGGTCGCTATACAGTGAGGACGGCACGTTTATTTATCAGAGAGCAGCTGAGTAATTGTGAGTGGATATTTGCCATGTTCTCCTCAGAGTGAAAGTTAGACGGTCGGCGCTGTAGTCTCTCTCTGTAAGCCGCTGCGTTAATGGCCCATCTCTGCCTCTGAAAGCTGCTGGTAGTCCTTACAAGCAGCATAACCTTAAGCTAGTTTCACTTCAAGGTTTTTGTGGAACATTCCACACATTTGCCCTTGAATAACTTCCTTTATATCTAACGTCAAAGTCTTACATAATGAAGGTTGAACGACCTCAGCTTTTTTGTGGCTCAGTGAAGCTTTCTCACCTAACAGAGGAAGAAATTTGCTGCTTGATATCTGCTTTTGTTTTGATGCTTTGCTCTTGCTGGATGACTGTTCAGACGTTTTTGAAGTTCTCATTTTGCCGTGTTGATTTACTGCTCACTATTTTCCCCCTGGCTCTTAACTTCCTATTGTGCAACTCTGGTGATCCGCTGGCAGCGCTGCTCCGGTTGACGTGCCGCTATGTGGTTACAACCAGCAGCAGAGAGGAGGAGAGCAGCTCAGTGATGCTGCCCTGCTTTAGCAGCACAAACCTTCTGCAGCGGTTTCAAACCTGTGTTTTCGGTTTTAAATCTGGAATTACAGCAGGTTAGCCTGCCACAAAGAGGTCAGATCGGTGTAGCTCAGTGTCCAACATTCATTGGCTGTCTCCAGATCTTAAACACACCTCACTGTACTTGCAGTTCTTGACAGCTCTAGGTAAAGGATATGCTACATCTCACAATACCCAGTCACAATTAAAAGTAGCATGGTGTGTACATCATTCCTCTAGTGATCATTTTAACTAAATTCAAAGTACCAAAAAAAAAAAAATTTTTTCTTTTTTTGGAGAGCTGAACACCCATCAGCCATATGGTGTTGGTTCCCCTTGTGCCCAAATACATCAATCAGTGAAAAACCACTGGAATTTTAGGTAAAAAAGCACAAGTTGTCGTGTAAATCAGGGCTGAATGATTTGCAAAAATAACCTTTTTGCAATTCTTTCCCCTCCTACAAGAGCGATTTAGTGTGCTGTTCTTTTTTAGGTTTTCCATGTTATGTGTTATTGATCTCAGAGATAGACCGATAGAGATTTTTCAGAGCTGATACCAATTATTACATGTCAACCGGAATTTGGAGCCGATATTCATTTGTGGTAAAAGTGAAAATACTGGTGTCAAGATTTTGAACAAAACAAACTCTAACACTTTACTTTGTTCAAATGTTTAAGTATGTTTATCAAAGAGACTGTAAGGACTTTCTGATATGCCTGATCATAATCCAATACAATGATAAAAAATAAAATGAGATTGTCAGAGCTAAAATGGGTTATTTCTAAAGGCTATTTCTCAACTTCCTGATTTGGTCTAGCAGGACCGAATTGATTTATGGCATGTTAAAGTCCCTATAAAAACACTCTGCATGTAACCAGTCAGATGATGTTGTGGTTGGGACAATGCTGGAGACAGAGTGGAGACTGCAGACAGAAAGGCACGGCTGCATGAGAGTCAAAATAACATAGTTTTACGTGGATTTCTCATCGGCCTATCATTGATTTATAAAAAACAAAAACAACAGAAAAAAAAAACAACAAAAAAAAAAGAGATGCCCATATTGTAAAAGCCAAGTGCTGTTGATGGTAATTGCCCCAGACTGATAATCAGTCTATCCTTGTTATTCGTTTTTTCTTTAATTATTTTTGTTCAAAGAGACTCTATTTGCATGTACAGGTATTTCTCAAAGAAAATAAAGAAAGAGTAAAACAATTTTGGTCACTCATTACAGAAAGTGGAATCCTGATACAATATCAACTCATACATAAAGTGAATTGTTTCAAGCCTTAATTTCTTTAAATGTTTATGATTATGGCTTGCAAATGAAGAAACATCAGAATTCAGTGTCTCAGAAAATAAGAATATCACAACATGAATATATTAAACAGAAATGTCAGGACTGAAAAGTTTTGCTACGTTTTGATCCATTTTCCAAGTTTTCACCCAATTTTCACCCATTTTTACTGATTTTGGCCGTTGCTACTTCAAACCTATTTTTATTGCTACTTCTTGCTGCTTTTCCACTTTGCACTTCTAAGATTGTTGTTCTTGCATTGGTAGTTTTCAACAAATTGGCTTTTTGGTTGAGCAAGGTTGAGTAACACTGGTGTACATCATAAAACATTGTCTGCAAAAAAAAATTGCATCCAATATTCTGACACATTTGAGGTTAAAGGAATATTGCAATGTATGTGATAAGATTATTGCAGCAGGCTGTATTGCAATTTTATCTAATCTGCAATTAATTGCCCAGCCCTAATATAAACTGCAAACTCAATAAATTATATTGCTATTGAACTTTTATATCAAAGTGTAGTGAACTGAGCACCACAAATGACATCAATATGTCCAACTGCTTCTGTTGCATTAACTGAAGGTGGAGCGATGGCCTGAACCATCTCATAGTGAAACCAAAACCAACACTTCTGACTCAATCACACAACAGAGGATTGAGAACACAGGGTTGATACTTTTGGTTAGATAGAGCCTTTGATTGGGTGACAGTAAAACCAGCACACCCTTTTGTGTCAAACAAACCTAAATAACATAAAATAAAGTACATTTAGGCCCTGTGACAAACCAGAGGACAGCCTCACTTTAAACCTATGTACCATCATCATAATCTAGATGTCATTAAAGTAGCGTTTGACTAAATGTTTGAGCGACTAATTTCATTTATTGTTAGGTGACTGAAATTTTGCTTTCCTTTGAAGCTGTATGAGCACAAGTGTTTGTTCAGTTTGCTTTTCTTAGGGACCTCAACAGTTCATAAGACTTGATCGCACTTTAAGATCTGATGAGAGTATGATTCAGTAAGTGCTTGTAAAGAAGATGCAGCGATCAGCAAGTGCCTGTTTGTGTGTCTGTAAATGTTTATATGGGAGTGTGTATATTTGGTCCTTTCTCTTTCAGGTACAGTCAGAGTCTCAGGTGGTGAATGGAGATGCAGTCAGGCTGCTGCTCTCTGTGGTCCACAAAAACCACTTACTGTGTATGAAACAGGGGAAGTTGCATTTCTTTCTGTCTACTTCAAACAAGCTGAGACACTGCTGTTCTGTTAACTTAGGTTTCACAGAAAGAGCCAAAGCACTGAAATAAGATGGGTGTTGAAATTTATCTCATCACATCTTACACTTTTTATAACACTTTTCAGAAGTATGATGATATATATTTGTTTTAAAGTGTTAAACAGACAAACTCCACTCCTGTGAGAAAGATTTCTTTAGCTTCATCCTGTAAGATAAACTGGAGACAATGGGTAGATAAATTTCAAAAGTGCAAATCAGAACCCCATGAATTAATTAAATACCTTTTCAATACAGCATCAGGTGTTAAAATATGGCTGCAAGTGTTCGTCTGTATTCCTCCTCCTGTCTCCACTGCTCTTTTTTTTCCTCCTCATATGTCAGGAGTGTGACCCCAGGACAATGAGGCCCTCTGGTGTGTGTTTTCCAGGGAGGGGGAGAAAGACAGAAGGAGTCTGGGGCAGGGTCGTGGGTGAAAGGTGGCGCTGATCCCAGAGGAGCACGGGGGTTGCGATGGCGGTTTGGTCGTCGGGAGGGGGTTGTTTTGGGTGGCGGTCCTGGTTTTTAATAGAGACGTCAGACTTGACAAAGACTGGGCTGACAGGCAGGCTGAATGGGTTCGATGTGACGAAGCAGTCTCTCCTCAGCATCCTATGAAGCGCTCTCTCCTGTGTCGTCACGCCCTGTGCTCCCCTGTGTCTCAATGACACCATCTCTCAAAATTTTTTCATCTGCTTTTGCACAATGCTGTGGGTCAGCTTGGTGTGTCAGAGCTTGATGTGCGTGTGCACATTCATGTCAAGGTTCTGTTTGAATCCTTCATAGGGGTGAACGGTCTGAGCCCCAACATCACAAGTAAGAGGTGGAGCCACCAGGACGAGTTGAAGTTAAAGCAGTTCAGAATGATGATGCTAAGTCTGTTGCGTTATGTAGGATGAATGGTAAATATTCACCATGTCATTTCTGGATCTTGATCTGCACTTTTTCAGATGTTTTGCAAATAAGATTACATACCTATGCAATTTGACCTGCTGCAATATTCTAAATGCAGACAGTGCAATATTTCTTAAAGCTCAAATGTGTCAGAATACCAGATAAAATATTTCGCAACCCTGCTCAACCAATGAAAAATTGTTGAAAACTACCTTTGCAAGATCAGCAATCGAAGTGGTGAAATGTGGAAAAATGGCAAGAAGTAGAAAATCAAAAAAACAAACAAAAAAAATAGTGAGGATAGCAGTAATGGTCAAAAAGAAGCAAAAAAGGCAAAAATTGGGATAAAACTTGGAAAATGGTCAGAAGGTAAATTTTTCAAAGGCCTGATATTTCTGTTTGAAAAAATCCTTTTTCATTGATATTTTATATTATTTTCTTAGAGACTGAATTCTGTTTTCATCATCTGCAAGTCTTAATCATCAACAGTACAAGCAACAAAGGCTTGAAAATGACTATATGATATCTGAGTTTCACTTTTTGTAGTGAGTGACCAAAAATATTTGACTATTTCACAATATTCTCATTTTTATATGGTACCTATGCACACAGAGTTGTTTTTTTTTTGTGTGGGTTTTTTTAAATTCTTTTTTTCTGCCTCATGTATGTTTTTTTCTTATTCAAAACAAAAATGCTAAAAAAATATATGTGTCATCGCCTTTAATAAAGCACTTGACATAAACAACACATAAAATGTGGAAGAATGATTGCAATTAGATTATTTTTGCAAATCATTCAGCCCTATTTTGTACTGACTGAGCATATGAACAGAAAAAAACACCTGAACTCTGATTTGATTTGTTAACCAAGGATTTTCTGAATATTCTTTTGTGAAGCTGCGAGAGTCCTTGGTGCAGCTGCTCAGAATCCAAACAAATCAAAGTTTGATTAAGCTCCTCGTGCAGTTTGTTAACTGTTGAGTTTCTCTTGAGTCTGCTGCTTGGTTGCTGTTAAATCCATGTGTCTGAAAACCAACAGATAATACTTCTGTTATCTGTAGCCGTTAGCAGCGCCATTGTTTGCTGATAAGGAACATGAGTCTTGCTGCTGCACTGTATCAAAAGTAGCCAGTTAAAGTAAGTCTTGGTGGCTGTTTCCAGCTCTCTGTGTAACTTTTTGCTGATACGGTTCAGCTTGTGAACTGCTGAGCGGGCACTTACAAACCATCCGTATCACCTGTCTCATAAATCTTACAGTAGCTTCAAAAAGGAGCATGCTCGGAGATCATTCGAATGCACAGATAGTGATTTGATTAGGCTTAGGATAGCTTAGCAAAGAGAGTTTTCCTCTCTCCGCCAATGGAGTTTTGGATCGGTTTTTATTCATTAGCTCTGGCTTCATTATAATCCTCCTCCTCTGTTTCTCCTCAGAGCTCCTACCTTGGCCTTGAGGGGGCACCAGCATGAGTCAGGAGTCACCAGAGTCTGGTAAGAGCTGCTTTTCTAATAGCTGCATGAAACAAGAAAAGTAATGTGTTGGAAGGCAGCTTTGAAAATAAAAAAGAGAAAAATGTGTTGTGTGTCTGTTCCAGATGGAGACTCTGCTCAGGATGTCTCCGACTTTAACTGGGACGACTACCTGGAGGAGACTGGATCTCTGTCAGTGCCTCATCATGCTTTCAAACATGTGGGTGTTGACAGCCTTCACAGCTAGCACAGATCACCAAATGATTTGTGATAGTTTGATGACTATTTTTAAACAATGACTAAACACTTATGAAAAAGCCTTGTTAAGATTATTCAGCTTGTAAGTTTCAAACTGTATTAATTTTAAAATCATGACTCAAAGTCTCAGTGTGTGTTAACTATTAAAGTTCAGAGTAATCTGTTCATCAGGTACCAAGAGAAATTTCGAAAGGAATAAATTATTTGGGATATTAACAGAATAAACACACAACTCACTGAAAAGAATCTATAAATAACAGTTTTAAACGTAGTACTGCATTTTCCACTTTTCATATAATTAAAGTTTCGATAAAAGTTTTTATTTAATTCTATGCGTCTATTCCTGCAAAACCAGCCAGGTTCGCAGATAAAGCTGTGGTTTAACTGCACAAGTTCTCCTGAAGTTTAATATTTCATTCATTTGTTCCTCTGCTGTGGTCTCAGGTGGATCAGGGCCTGCAGACAGGACTGACTCCAGGCATGAAGCTGGAGGTGTGTGTGCGCTCCGAGGCACAGAGTCCTTACTGGGTGGCCAGTATCATCACCACATGTGGGCAGCTTCTGCTGCTACGCTACGAGGGTTACCAGGACGACCGGCGTGCTGACTTCTGGTGTGACATCATGACGGCAGACCTCCACCCACTGGGCTGGAGCCGCCAGCATGGGAAGACTATGAGGGCCCCTGAGGGTAAGACTTGGCTTGTGGTAACATCATATTGCTTTTATGTCAATTGTGATAGATGCTTTAAAAGTCACAGACAAAATTTGAGCATTAAATCAGTTGCTCATTTCTTTTTTTGTCAAATTGATGGATTCTTTAAGCTTAGCCATGGCACGGAGAGTTAGCTGTGGTGAGAAGTTCACAATATTTTAAAATAATTAATTCTTCCCTAAATGCAGTGTGAAAAGCAGTCCTCTACCTTGTGTTTCTTTCACTGGTAGTTTGTAGTGGATCAGAAGTTTCAAGTGGACATAGTAGACCCTGTCAGCTAAAGAAAAAAATAATGTTCAGGTGGAACTCTTGGTTAGCATAGCATGGAGAATATTTCTATTTTTCCCCAAAAACTGCTGCTGCAGTTTCCTCAACTTAGAGTGAGCAAGTTTTGCCCGACAAGTTTTTTACTCTGAAGCTTCAATCCACCAGGCCGTTTTCGCCTTGTTATTTTAATACAAGGGCTATAACATCTGATTGTTTGTACGAGCTGAAACTATGAAATATAATACCAGAATGAATAAATGACTAGTTAATTCTGGTAAAAATGTGAAAGCTTCATGAAACACTTGACAAAAGAGGAAAAAATTAGACACAGTTTGAGATACACATAAGCTGCAACCCTCCATTTTCCGGTCTGATGCTGTCATCAGACCAGTGAGGAATATTTCTGTATGTGTGATTATGAACCTACCTGGTTTTTTGGTTACTACAGTTACATTTTTTTGTGTGCATGTTCTCTGCCTCAGGTGTACGTGAGAAGCACCAGGACTGGGAGGCTTTGCTTGAGAAGGCCCTGGCTGAGGAGTGCAGTGCTCCTGCCAACCTGCTGGAATTGGTAAGGCAGAAGAACGGAGCAGCTGCCCTGTCAGAAACGCCTCACACCCTGGGTGGGGCAGGTCTCAATCTGCCAAGAATAATCACTTCTACCAAGTGCTAGTTTTATTATTAATTCTAAAAACACTCAAACTTGTAAAATAAACCATTAAGGCTCCAAGAAATGAAGTCAGACCTCCTCTGTAGCTGTTAAAGTGGTCAGGCAAGTTTGGAGATTAAAGCTGAAAAACTTCGAATTGACAGTTTATAGCCTGAGGTTTTCAGTCATTCACAGTTGGTCTGCAGTTTTACACACACAAAACACACACAAGTGCTGCTCAACTGTGATGTTTTTTTAAGCAAGGGTTTGGGGGTATTGTTATTCACATCTGAAATGTCATGAAAACAGGATAAACACACTGATAATGCCTGTTGAGTTAAATGTGAAGTGAACTGAAAAAGGATTTTATGCCTTTTTTCAAGTCTTGTTTGTGCACTGAGTGTGAAGTCCCAAGTCCACCAAAACAAGACTCTGATCCATTGTGTTAAGCACAGAGGTTGGGCTGCTGAAAGCAGATTGGTCTTTGAAATTCTTTCGAGCCATTAGTTAGCTTTATGTGACTCTGCTTCAGTTCTGCCATTTAGTCATGCAGCACACTTTCTCCCTTTACAAATTCCTCGCCTTGCCTAGACGTGTGTCCATTTGTGTTTGTGTAACTGTGTGCTCCACACATCTAATTTACCACCTTTAACCTCCGCCCACCCCCGCAGCCGCAGTGTGGTAGAGACCCAATGGAGCTGCTGTCTGCAGGCTGCTACGTGGAGCTCCAGGACAACACAGATCCTGGTGTAGCCTGGGCTGCTGAGGTTGAGGAGAACGCCGGGGGAAGGCTGAAGCTGCGCCTTGTAGGCACAGAAGGTCTGCCAGACACACCAGCAACCCTCTGGCTCTTTTACCTCCACCCACGCCTTCACCCACCAGGCTGGGCTGCAGAGCAAGGCTGCACCCTCAGGCCTCCATCAGGTCAGTGGCACCAGCATGGGTCAAACTGTAGAAATGAAAGGAGGTGATCATTTCTGGATCTCAAAATTTACTCCCAATGTAGGCAGGATTTATGTGAACACATAGAAGGGTAAGAAGAGTTCAGAAGGAGTCTGCGTCAAATCTAATCTCCCATAACCACCAGCAACACATCATGTTTATTTCAAAATATTGCAGTTCACTCTTAACTCTGTAATATCTGATGTACTTAAACATTTTCCAACACTGAGCCACATGTGCAGTGATAAAACACAAAGAGCCATTATTCAGATTGTGCTGATATCCCACCCGACCTTGAAATTGATTCTCCATGCAGGCTCAGATAGATCATTGTTTTCAGAGATTCAATAATCTAATGCTCTTCAAGTGAATCAGAGTTGTTTGTATGTGAGATGTAAGACGCATCAGAGGCTGCATCCGTCTCCCGACACAGCCAGTCTGGTTCCACTGATGCTCCAGCTAAAAATACTTAATGCCTTGCTACTTCTTTTTGTGTGTGTGTGTGTGTGTGTGTGTGTGTGTTTGTTGGGGTCTTAACTTGCCAATTTACTTCTTAAGATTATAACAGATTGCATTGGAAAGTTGTTATGCATTAAATTGATTTGGAAACAACGTGTTTTAGAGGGTTAGTAGCTTTATTGTATTACTTTTATTTTAACACCCCATAAAGGAACAGAGAAGATGAAATATTGCTGATAAAACCCTCCAATATCTGTATCACCATCATTCCTTTGTCTGTCTAGAACCGAGCATGCTTGGATTGAAGTCAATTTTTTATGGTTGCAAAATGAAGAAATTTTTGTTTTTATTTGAACTAAATAAAAATATTTTGTAGATAGTTGGAGATTTTTTGGATGTTGACTAATCTGAACAATTAAATGAAGAAATAGGTAGTCAATCAGATGTTTATTTTGTGTGAAAATGTTGACCAGCACTCCCCTATCCCACCCCCAAATCACAGCATCACACCTCTGCTCTTCCCGCTCCATCTTCGCTGCTGAGACTGTGAACCGAACATTGCAAAAGCATTCTTTATGGTTCATCTTGCAAAGCCCTCATTAAACTCAAGTACATCCTGCTGTACATCCTGTACTCTGCTGTTCACCTACTCACACACTCCTGCTCCCATGGCCACATTACTCCAGTCCTTCTGATCCTCCACTGGCTCTCTGTTAGACAATGCACTCAGTTTCCAAGTCCTTCTCCTCACCTTCAAAGCCCTACACAACCTTCCTGCCTCACTGACCAGCTCCACTCCCACAGTCCTGCCTGCAGTCTCTGCTCTTCCAATGCTGATTTCTTCTTCGTCCTCTTTACAGCTCTCAGAACCAGACACTGATTCTAGTGCAACACAGCCTTTTTCTTCTGCTAACCCTCCCCACTAAAACTCTCCCTCAAGTCACTGGACAAAAAAAAACTTTTTTTTTTTTAGAACTGCTTTTAATTGCTGCTTGTTTTTACGGTCATCTTCATAAGTTTCTTCTTTAAACTGTTCATTTCCTATTGTAACCTGATATTTTGAAAGTGTCTTTAAGTATTTTAAAAAGCACCTAAAACAATCTTTAACATCACCATGATTGATCATACCCTCGCCATCATGTTTGTTTCAGACCTGTTGGCCCTGCGGACAGAGGAAGAGTGGGATGAGGTGAAACAGAGGATTAGAGACCTGCCTCAGGATGAAGCTCTTACTGCAGAGTTCAATAAGGTAAAGCCAACCCTGCTTTTCTTTGTTACTTCTTTTTGAGACAGCCTTGATAACAACGTGAATCAAAATCTGTGAAATTGTCCTTCAAACTGAGCACTGAAACATTTATTAGACGCAGGCTTTTAAAGATGACTCTGTGTGTGTGTGTGTTTGTGTGTGTGTGTGTGTGTGTGTGTGTGTGTGTGTCTGTGGCTTGTTAAAGGAACAACCTGTTATTGCTGCTCATTGTTTCAAGGAAGGTATGAAACTGGAGGCTGTTGACCCTGCTGCTCCTATTTCCATCAGACCTGCTACTGTCACCAAGGTAACAGACTTTCACATCAAATCTTTCTTTAAATGTGCTGCGATACTTTTTCCCAGTTTATTGTTAATTGACCCTGTTTTTTTTCATCCTTTCTGTCCTCATTGCCATACTGTCTTTGCTTTGCTTATAATCGCTGAATCTTAATGAACTAAAACTGTGCAAACAAACACTCTGGGTCCATTGACTTAATTCATAATGTTTTCTTAGCTACCAGTTCTGAATATCTTAAAGTGCTGAAAAAATTAACCTTTTCTCCACCTCAGGTATTCAATGAGCAGTATTTCCTGGTGATGATGGACAATCTCTGCGGTATTGAAGAGTCAGACAGTGCAGGGAGGTCTTTTCTGTGCCACAGAGACAGTCCAGGGATCTTCCCTGCTCAGTGGAGCCTCAAGAATGGACTGCCTCTAAGCCCCCCACCAGGTCTGCTCCGTGTACAGATGTCCAGCTACATCAAGATTAGTCAAGATCACTTTTACAGTCTTTCTATTCACTCTGTAACACAATTGACTTCTTTCTCCCTCTTTTTTATTTTTTGTTTCGTTCTTTTGCCTTTCCTCTCATTACCTCGTGCAGGTTACCAGGGTTCAGACTTTGATTGGGCAGATTACCTGAAGCAGTGTGAGGCAGAGGCAGCTCCACAGCAATGCTTCCCATCTGTAAGTCAGCCTGTATTGTACCACTTTTTTTTTACACCAAGTTCAACCTGCTCTGTAATCAGAGCTCCAGAGTCTTCATCACAAACACACCACCAGATGCTGACAGGGACCAAAATGGATTCATGAATTCAGAGAAGCTAACACACCAATGACAGAGAATTTTTTGCTCTCAATCAGTCATTGTCAACAGTAAAATTTTTCACAATGATTTAGCCTGAATACTCCCTCCTGTGTGACTAACCTATTGTCCCCTGCACCTGTGTGGAGTTTGCAATGAAAGTGTCAATTTATAGCCTTGCAGAATTCATTTTTTATATTTGCTGTTGCATATGTTATAGAAAAACAATGTAATGCCTTCATGACATGTAATCGAGTGTCGTAAAAATAGATATTTCCCATTCACTTAATCGAATCTCACAGAGGGTGCTGTTGTCTCACTGAAAATTGTCAATCTTTCATTTTAGCATGAGTAAAAATCACAAAATCATTATTTGCTGTGAAATCAACTGTCCTCTGTTTCCCTGCTAGGAGCAGAGTGACCACTGCTTCAAAGAGACCATGAAACTGGAGGCTGTCAACCCCCTGTCACCTGAGAACATTCACGTGGCCACTGTCACCAGGGTCAAAGGGCAATATGTTTGGCTGAGCCTGGAAGGTAAGCTGAAGCAAACTGAAGAACTAATTATTTTAGCAGTGACATTTTCTTTGTAGAATATAACTTTTACAGTTAAAAAGTTTACGGGTTAATTTTTTTACATTTATTGACAGCAGGTCTGTGTGTTGGTTTCCCTTAGTTAAGATTCATTCGAACAAGTTAAGGAAAAATAAGCAACTATTTCACAATTACTATTTAAATGTGAATGTGTAACTATGCCTGGAGGTACTGTTAGCTTTCACAGAGGTGTGATCGTACCCTTAACCTCACCAGAGTAAAAATGTAAACTATGATTTCTTTTTGTTGTTCACAGCTTTTTAATCTGAATGTGTGTGAATGTTTGATCAGGACTGAAGCAGCCAATGCCAGAGCTGATGGTTCATACAGACTCACTGGACATCTTCCCCATCAGCTGGTGTGAGACCAATGGCTATCCTCTGGTCTACCCCATCAAACCCACAGGTACATATCATGAGTCATCATAATAGACCCTCAACGCATCTGCAATAACAATGCTGTGTCTGATGCTGATAATACTGAGTGTTAGTCTGACCCCTGAAATTGTCGATGATATAAAAATGGGCACACATTGGCTCAGAGACATCAGTGAGCAGAGCTAACGTTGGTCTCTCTTTGTGTTTCAGTTGAGAAAGAGAGGAAGGTGGCTGTGGTGCAGCCGGAGAAACAGTGAGTACAAAAATGAGAACAGGAGGAGATTTTTCATTTGTTTATCAGTATCAAAGGAGTATGAATGGATAGAGTTTGATTCATTTCAGAGTCTGATTATTTTTGTTTTTTCACTTTATAGTCGAATTCCCCCAAAGTCAACATCCCCTGATGCTGTCAAGCAGCAGATAGCCACCCAGTCAGAAACAGGTGAGTGAGGATTGTCTTAGGTGTCAGTGAAGGACTTCATTGTGTGACATGTCAGGTCTTATTTGTGTGCACATGTTTTGTGATATTTTCATTATTTGTGTCCTGTTTTATGTATATGTGCAGGACAGGGCAATGGAAAATACTGCTGTCCCAAGATCTACTTCAATCACCGCTGCTTCTCTGGGCCGTACCTTAATAAAGGGCGCATTGCAGAGTTGCCTCAGTTTATCGGCCCTGGAAACTGTGTCCTGGTTCTTAAAGAGGTGAGAGACCAGTTCAGCACAATAAGAAGACATCAGTGCTCAATACTGCTTTACATCAAGCTTGAATTTACTAATACTAGCATTTCTACATGCTGGACTGAGAGGGTGAACAAACTGAATGATATACATGTGAAGAATGGACATATATGTGTTAGGTTTATCACAGCAGAGTCTGTCAGTGTTTAACAATGTAAAGTGTCATTCAGTATTGTCACAGTGGATTGAGCGCGACCTCTCAATGCTAAGTCGAGTCCTTTCCACTAATAAAATAGGCCACCTTTTAATAACATGTGCGGCACGCAGTGTAAAGGCCCTTAGGGTCTCCTTAACTACTGAAGATCAACACGTTAACCATGATCCAATAAATGTGTCAAAATGAATATTGTGTTAATTATAAAAACAACAAAACACTGGTTATCAGTCGAAGACTAAATGCTCAGGCTGCAGGTAACATGTATGTGCTCTAATTCTCTGCCTGTCTCTAATCCAGGTGTTGACTCTGCTCATAAACTCAGCCTACAAACCAAGCCGTGTGTTAAGGGAACTGCAGCTGGACCAGGAGAGTCGCTGGCAAGGCCATGGAGAGACACTTAAAGCCAAGTAAGAGGGAAATATTCAAGAATCTTTGCTCTGCAGAAAATCTGTAGTTACAGTAGGAGTGTGAACAGCTGGCCTGTTTTTGGGCGCATACTGGAATGAACAAGTACTTGAATGCACAAACGAGATTAAATATCAACCATGCAAATGCCATGATAGTACTCTGAGTCAGTCTTTTAGAAAATATCGTCTCTCTTTCATTTTAGAGATATTCACTGCTTTGTGTACACATAATGGGAGCATAACTTGGATTGAAGTGCTGGATGTATTTAGTCTTTTTCTTAAAATCTACCGGTTTGATTTTTTGGTTAAAATGTCAAAAAAACATGTTGTGTTTTCTGCTTCTGAGATTCTCAATCTTCTTTGTCAGGTACAAGGGAAAGAGTTACAGAGCTACAGTGGAAATAGTTCGCACAGCAGACCGCGTGGCAGACTTCTGCAGGAAAACCTGCATCAAGCTGGAGTGCTGCCCAAACCTGTTTGGACCTCGCATGGTTCTGGATCACTGCTCTGAAAACTGCTCTGTCCTCACCAAGACCAAATACAGTAAGTGATTTTACAAAACCAAGTGACTGCTGGTCGTTGAGCTTCATATGATTCATCAAATGATGTGGGGTGGCTGCTTTCTTATTGAAGGAGGCAGTTATCATAACCTCTAAGTGCTGTGATTCATTTTTCTAACAGCTTTGAAATCTGTACACTTAATTTCAGATGTGACCTTAGCTCTATGTGTGAGTTCAAACTCGCTCTCCCTTATCATTAATCTCGTTCATTTCTCCTTTTCATTTTTGTTGGCCCTAAATAGAAATCATCAATGAGTACAGAACTGTGCCCTAAACAATGAGTTTTTGTGAAGTGAGAAAGATGATTCAGGTCTCCTCAGGAAACAAGCAAACTGAAGTATATCCATAGCACAAAGTGGCACATTTGTAGATATGTTTACTTGGTATTTCTCTTCAGCTTTTGAGAATCAGAAACTGATGCAATTTGATAGCAACAGTTACTGATTTCATTTTCTCTTTTATCTCTCATGTGTTCAAACCACTTATGACAGCACAAATCTTCCACACACCAGTGCTATTTATAGCATATTTATTCTGGAATATTTTCTTTTTAAATTTCTACAAACTTATTTGATTACTCACCAAGCGTGTTGTCCTCTCATCAGCATACTACTATGGGAAGAAGAAGAGTAAACGCGTAGGCCGTCCACCTGGTGGCCACTCCAACCTGGAGGGTGGAGTAAAGAGGAGAGGGAGGAGGAGGAAGAGGAGGAAGCAGCTCTTTGTACACAAGAAAAGACGCTCCTCAGCCTCAGTGGACAACACGCCTGCTGGATCTCCTCAGGTAACGCACTCATATCCTTTTCATGAATAATTAAATCATGTTTCACCTGTGCTAATGGAGGTTATCATGGGCTCACAGGGAAGTGGAGAGGAGGAAGATCTGGATGAGGACGACTCACTGAGTGAAGACTCTGGCTCAGAGCTGCAGGATGATCTTCAGGATGATTCTGAACAGTCATTTGGGAAGTCACAGCCCACCACACCATCTCCCTCCCCTCCTGCAACACCTCGGCCAACCCGCCGGCGCCGGAAACCTCACTCACCTTCATTCTCTGATGATGAGAACAGACCTCCTTCACCAAAGGTAGAAAAAGTTGCAGTTCAGTGGGTGTAGAATGAGTGAGTGAACAGTGTAAAGATATTATCTCATGGCATTATCATAGACACACAAAGGGTTGTTCATGAAATACTCTTATGTGCACGACTAGTACATTCTAACCCATCTACCCTTTTCTTCGGAAACAACTGCCCCCTCTATGTCTAATCCATTCTAGTAAGATTTTGAACAATATGTTCACTGTGACCTGAACTTTCTCTGAACAGATTACAAAGGAATAAACATTATTAAGCTTCCTGTGTTTCTTTTCTGAAACATTATTCTGATAGCACGTCTGCTCAGTATCAATTTTATGGTTTTAAATAAGTTGTTAGCCTTTCCACCTCAGTCCTGAGATCTCACATAGTCTCTGTCTGACTCACCCTGTCTGTGTGTTTATAGACCTCAAAGACTGAGCCCCCTCAGAAGTTGTATTTGGACACCAGCCCCCTGGAGTGGAGCGTTACTGATGTGGTTCGCTTCATCAGGACCACCGACTGTGCACCTCTTGCACGGATTTTCTTGGATCAAGTAAGAAATACCCACATACTCAATAACCACTCTTCCTTCTCCTCCCCTCTAATATAACAGAGGCGTCATGCTGTTGTATTGTATTCAGAGTCACCAAGTCAAAACGTTGTCTTCACCAGTGATGCAGTGTGCCTCAAATCAGTTTATGTCATTACAGGAGATCGACGGACAGGCACTGCTGCTGCTGAACCTCCCAACAGTACAAGAGTGTATGGACCTGAAGCTGGGACCAGCCATTAAGCTATGTCACCACATCGAGAGAGTCAAGCTGGCATTTTATCAACAGTTTGCCACGTAGCTGCAGGAAAATGGACATGGACAGAAACACATCCGTGCTGTTGTTTATCCTTCAAAAACAATACAACAAAATTGTACTCCAGGAAATCTTAATGTGCTTACGGATCCTGCATTTATTACACTGTGTCTGACAAGCACAGACATGAAACCTAGGACGCTGCGTTTTCTGTCCTCTGGAAAATCAACAAAGACGTCAAGATCTACTGTCAGAGGGAGCTCACATGCTCTTCAGAGTTAAGCACAGGCAGAGGATGAGAAGACAGGAGAATTGAAGACATTCAAACGGCGTAAACACAGTAACTTCCATCGATTAACCCCAGCATATTATACCAATCAGGACCCAGAAAGCAAGACATCTTTTAGGCCTTGCCCCCTGGTTGAAACAAGTTGGTTTCTTCTGTAAAAAAAAAAGTTTCAAAACTTGTTTGTGACTTCTGGGTGTCTCAGATATTTCTCATGTTATTCTGTTTCTATTTTGGGAAAAGTGACTAAGCGCCTGCTCTACAACCTCATTGACATGTTCTGTCTTTTCATGTTTTGCACTGGTGTCTTCAATATTTAATACCTCTATACAGCTCTCATTGTGACTCTTTCTATCTTTGAAATTTGTTGTCTTCAAGTCTGCACCTGCCATTACCTGCTACAGTCAGGAATGATGCAGTCTTACCCTCAAGTCTGTGTTTCTACCCGAGTCTAACTTGGGTAAAAAGCTGTCAAACATTTGAGTTAACGCACATTTTATGATGAATAGTTTAAGGTACCAAACTTAAAACATATTATTTCCATCATCCATTCAGCTGCCAAACCTAACTGTTGAAAGACCAACAGACTGTCCATTTTCCTAATGGGTGCTCAATTTATTCCTAAGCTGCAACCATTGGTACAGACAAGACTTTGATAGTCAACACAAATTTAAAAAATCAGTTGCTTAGAATTAATGCCAGATTCTGTAAAGCCTCAGATGTATGAAATATAAGCCGATTTATTCCAACAAAAAGTCCCCAGGTTTTGCATGACAGGAGTTTAATTTTAGTTTAATATTACATGTGTATACTATACTCATGCTTTTGCTCATGTAAACCTGCTGAATCGAGATACAGTTTCCTTGACGGATGCAGGAGGGGCCATTTTCTAGTGATCAAATTGCTTTCTTGTTCAAGCTTCTGCAGTATGGAAGAGCAGTTTACAGTTTTACAAGGATTCTGTGGTGAAAGCACAAGAAAAACTGTGTACTGTACAGATTTATGCAAATGACAGTGCATGTTTGTAAATAATGTATATAATCTAATGTCTGCGAGAACAACAGGGTGATAAGAAATAATAAATATTGAGCAATTAACTTTCAGTATAAGCAATGTGTAAAATCTCTAACAGTATATTTGCACAGAAAAGATCTAAAACCCTCTTGGTATGTTAAGTTCAAACAAATTCAGCTACAGTTACTTAATTGAGCCATTTGATTTCAGTTATTTTATGCTGAAATAAATAACATTTTAAATATGGGTGATATTCTGTAAATGTTTTCTCTGTTTTCTCTGTTTGCCAGTGTGAGATCTGTTGTGATGTGCTTCTTTCTGTGAGTTTAACCTCTGCCGCTGTACTCAAGCAATGCAACAGCTTTTCGTTTAATGTTTGATGATCAAAGCAGCTTTTAAACAAAGAATTCAAATTAAACCTTGAACAATATTGATTTTCCGTGTTTGGCATACATTTCCCAGCATGCAGCTCGTGTTACGCTGGTCACATGACACGACGTCTGTCAACATGAGTGGGCACTGCTGGGCAGGGAAGCAGCTGGATGTACGCGAGCGGTGACCTGCAATTATTTGCAGTATTTCTTAAAATACACGCGAGAAGTTTCCACATGTGTGACAGAGTGGTAAAATAACTTAACGCAGTTTTTATCATTTGAAAGAAACTTGAGTTTTTTTCCGCGCAGGGTTAGCATAACAAAGAGGACTAGTTAGCTTGGGTGCTAGCTGAGTAATAGCATCTGAGCCGCTGGATCTGCTCTCAGCTATGGACGCTCCTCTGACTGCAGAAAATACACTTTGCAATGGTTTGCCTGCACTGCACAAGATATGCATGTAAAGTTGTGGCACTAATTATGTGTACTTGAGTTGTGGCATGAGATATTTCTAACCGGCGTGTCCGATCCTGATGTTAGCCTCCGGGTCAAGCAAGAGATGTTTTCTCTGCTACGTAGACCTTCTTAACCAGCTACTGATTTTCAGATTTTCACCTCGATTTACAAATGTGCAGACGAGCTGCATAGTACGGTAGCTTTACTTGTAGTCACCCTCTTTGAGATACACCGAACTTCTTCTAAAAGGACTCAGTTATGGCTGTGTGGATGTCTGAAACAGGAGAATGAGCCCGTGCCTGAAGGTGAGACGATGCCACCATCTTTCACCGAAGACTGTCCAGCTTAACATATCGATTAGCTGACCAACAACTGTACCAGAAGGGCGAGGGGAGCACACAAGTCTGTGTCTGCAGCTACCACAATCAGCCCTATCAGTTTAGTCTTGTCCAGCTCTTCTGTCCGATGGCAGCTGTTAGTGGTGTCAATATGCCGTCCCAGCTCGGAGGCATGACTCTGGCTGGTCCAGGAGGAGCAGGGCTGCCCGCTGTGTCCTTCACCAACACCTCGGTTACCTTCAGCCCGACACCGACTGCTGACACCGGAGGATGCGAGAACGGCGCCTTGATGGACCCGTTTGGGATTTTCCTCCAAGGTCTTCTCGCAGTGATGGCTTTCAGCACTCTGATGTGTGAGTATGACAAAGGTCTGCTGAGCTTGTGACATCGATCTGACCCCTGCTGATACTCGGACCACACAGTTATCCAGTGGCATCTGCTGGTTCACCAGTAATAATACTGATCCCAGACATTTATGTCCAATACTTTAACAGGAGGAGACATGTCATGAAGAAAGGAGTTTTGCTTCTTTAAAAACAAAATGTCAGTGTAACCCTACACCTGTTGCACTGTTCTCTTGCTGAAGTGATTGGTTGTAGTTGTAATAAAAGCCATTTGCCCTTTTTATTTCAAGACACACACACATAGCTAAAAGGATAAAGGTGTAATTTCAGAGGACACTCTTTACCCAAACTATTAGTTGGGGATGCACGATAGATATATCTGCATATATTGGTATTGGCCACTATTTCCTTAAAAATGAACTGTGGGTTAACAGATAACACGCTGATATCTGCAGATATAATGGGCTGCTGCTTACTTGATTAAATGCAAGTGACATGTCCCCTGTGCAAAGAAGACACGTGAACAGAGGTTATGTGTCCTTACTCTGTCAACTGAGAAACTGGTCAAATAACCCTGGTTGTGGTTATAGTTATGAATGTTATGCAAATGAGTACTATGTAAGTAATGTGATAAGAGTATGCACCACATTACTGTACACTAATTCATATACAGAAGAGAGTTGATGATCTCTGCAGTTAGGTGGAAAAAAACATAGGTACTGGTAATCAGCTAATTGAGCTTTAAATTTCAGCATGTGGGATATCAGCCAAAATTCTGATATTGTACATATTAGTCACAGGGGGTTTCTGTGTCAGCATGAACCTTACACAGCTTAAAGTTCAAAACTGGGGCTGCACAATATATTGTTTTAGTATCATCATTGCAATGCTCAAAAAGAATAGAATGTATTTTATTAATCCCAAAGGAAAATTCGGTCACAGCAGTAATGCAAGAAAGTATATCATGCAAAAAATTAAGATAAAGAAAATCATAATGAGAGTCAACTAAAAATAATGTCCATCAGAGACAACACAGGGTACACAGGGTATATGATATACTGTTATATATATATATTTGAGCCTTTCAGTCCAGTAAATTTAGCCTGTCTACGCTCAACCACATTACTATTAGATCTAAACGGCACTCTATAAATATGTTTTACCACAATATATGCAACAGCTCACACAGTTACAGCACCTTCTTGGCACTCTTTCATCCCATCTGCTGTCATCAAGTTTGGGCAGGGTGACGTGCGGTGCAGGTGGTAAAGTGACAGAAAGAGGGAGCAGTGAGTGTGAGTAGAGCATAGCAGGGATTTGGACAGTCGGACAGTTTGCTTGTAGTTATTATCACATATGGTGCTTCATTCAACACTTTTAGGGTTAAAGGCAGCAGCTTCCAGGTCTGTGCACCCAACTTTATCTGGGAGTCTGTTATCACCATTTCAGGAAGAATTCAGCTGAGCAGAGTGAAGCAGTAAACTTAAAAAACATCGCAGTATACATCACAGTTTATCACAGGAAACAAACAAAAACTGTTTCCTCATTTAAGATTACATCTACTTTGTGAAGTACACCAAACTTGTCAGAATTGCATCTTCCCGCAGCGTACATTGATATATTATCAACATTAGACAGAGGAAAATATGTGCACTGATGGCTCAGCTTTTGAGAATCAATTTTGGCCTAGGTGTCTTTACACTTCCCCACATGGGCTGTGGAGGAGCCAGGAACTAGACTGATAATTCCTCACTGACAACGAGCTGAGGTCATTCTTGTTTTTTTTACTCCCTCTGAATATCTGCTCAGCTTTGTTTACCTCTGTGGCTGAGTTGACTTCAAATGCAACAGACAGGAAACATTGGCAAAGGTTAAGACATGTTTCCATTTGGTCAGTGTCTAGCTCAGCTTGGTGTGGCCAAAGGAGGACATTTTTTTTTTAGTTTAGTTTAGTTTGTCCCAGCAGCCTTGCTGTAGCTAGTGAGGAATGTTCAGCATGTTGGTTCTTTTTTTCAGCTCGAGGCGGCTCTTTGAGTTGAAGGAGACGGCTGAGGCCACCGCCTTCATTCGCATCACACCCAGCTGCAAGCAGGGTGTGTTAAGTCTGAAGTCACACTTGTGCTCAGAGCAGAAACTGAGGTCACAGCTCGTAGAAGGAGCCGACTGTGTGAATACACAGAAGTCTGGAAAATATTTGTGCACCATGAAGGTTTTCTAAGGGTTCTATTAGTTTACATAGATAGGAACATTGTGTACTCAGTGTTTCTGATAGAAAAGTAAATCACTCTAATTATGAGAGGACTGTTCTCTTGTGCAGCTCTGTTCCTCTCAAAAGAAGATGGTAGTGGGGGTGTCAAGGCAAACAAGTCACTATTGTGGAGAACAGCTAGAGCTTTATTTGTGTTGGACATGCCACTCAGTGTTTAGCCATTCTGAATAACACATAGAGAAACTTTTATAAACAGGAATAATTTAAGTCAGGACATACAAGCACTTTACTTGAACACCTCTGAGCAGCTTTTACACTCTGTAGTTGATGTCATCACTGTTTTCAGAAACTGTCATATTTCCTCTACAGATCATGTCACAGATCACCCCATCTCTTCATCTTATCCACTGTTTTGTACATTTGGAAAGTAGCACTTCACTCTGGTGGATGATACTCTGGTCTTTTTTCCTTCACTTACATGATGCTCATTTGATTTTTTGACAGGTCACAAGAGGTCTGCAACTTAAAATGGAAACAAATGAGATTCTGTTTAATGAATTAGTTTGTTTGTTTGTGATTTGTTGACTTTGCAATATTTTTCCTCTGCAGTGAAACGCTTCAGAGAGCCAAAACACGAGAGGAGGCCCTGGAAGATCTGGTAAGGCAGCAGATGAAATTCATACACTACATGAAACCTTCTGGGGCATGTCAGGTGTGTTTCAGCTGTCCTCTCTCTCTTCCTCTCTGCAGGTTCCTGGACACCTCAAAACAGGCAATTGGGATGTTGTTCATCCACTTTGCTAATGTCTTCTTGTCGGACCTCACAGAGGAGGATCCATGTTCACTGTGAGTCAATCTTTAACTGCTCCTCTTGACTCTGCATGTTACACTGAGTGCCAAGTGAAAATAAAGGACACGCCAAGTGCAGTTTAAACTTACAGTCACGTTTCTCCCCACCCAGATACCTCATTAACTTCCTGTTGGATGCTTCTCTGGGTATGTTGATTATCTATGCTGGGGTGAGAGCTGTCAGTGCAATTGTGGAGTGGAGGCAGTGGGACTCTCTGCGTTTTGGTGAATACGGTAAGGACCATGTGTGTGTGTGAGCTGGTGAAGTCAGAGGCAAAGATAATCCTCAAATACCTGTAATGCCCAATGGAGGGCAGTAACTGCTCTCTCTTATCCTGTAGTCCAATGCCAAGTCCAGAGTTTCCATTCTGTTCCTAGTTCCTGGAAACTGTTTGTGTGATGCTGAGGTGGTTGCTGTTGTTATTGCAGTTAAGAATGTGTCTCTCTTCTTTTCTGTGTGCTTTTGTTTTTGTGTCTAGGAGAGCCAGTGCAGTGCACAGCGTGGTTGGGGCAGTGCGTCCTTTATATCCTGATCATGATGTTTGAGAAGGTCCTCATCATGCTTGTACTCCTCATCCCTCAGTGGAAGAAGGTCAGAAGAAAATGTTTCAGATGCCTCAATAACCTGTTGATTTAAATTAGTCTGTAATTCTCGCTTCTAAAAAAATTCCAAAATCTATTAACTTACACAATAAGTCCGAAGGGTCACACTGGCCATCTGTGTCACTCTGTATTCAAGCACCATTGGCCCCCCTGCAGCACCATTCCCCCACTTGCCTGCAGTTACATTACTTCATCATGAACCAGACTTCAACACAGTTCCCTCTCTTTGGCTTGTGATACGTTGCTTTGGTCCAGCACAGCCCTCCGACACCCCCAACTGTTTAAAAGGATTGTCAGGCGGAGGGGTTGCCAAGATTTTATGTCATGGATTACATGTCATGTCCTCACTGCGTACAGGCGCTTATGCTCATGCACCGTTCCAAAGTTCACCTCTTAAAAGTTTGGGCACAGTACAAAAGGCCAGTGTGACAGTTCTGTTGCCCTAAATATTGAAAAAAAGGCATCAACATTCTCCATCTCACTCATCATGCTTCTCTGCTCATTCTTGTACTTTTCTTACTTTCTTCATGTAGCAGAGTTTTGTGGGGTTCGGTTTTCAAATACCTCTCTGTAACTTTTCTTATCTTCTTGGAACAATGCAATTTACAGTAATATCTTCTTTCACTGCTTGGTAGGGTTTTAGTTATTCAAAAGATGCAGGGGTGGAGTAGGGTACTACTTAAAAAGAAAAATATGCTCCTGTGAGGAACAGGATCAAAAGAAAGATAAATTGGACTGCTTTTTACAGTGGAGACAGGTAACAACAAGAAATGCTCCACACAGCAATTTCAACTTGTTCGAACTATGTCCCATTTTTATACGCAAAAAGAGGAAGAAGCAAAGCTGATCTCCTCCTTGATTTGGGGAGTCATTATAAAAACGTTGATCAGTTTGTTAACACAGATTTAAGTTTTTAGTGATGACTTGAGTAAATATTTTAAAAAGTTGAGTGTAGTTTTATCAGATTCAAGTTAATGGTGTTCACCAGCACCCCTGCTTTGGCAGCTATGGTTGTTTATCCGATGGTCCGTGGTTTCTTACAGAAATCCTTTGGCAGCAAAGAAGTTGAGTCAACTTTCTGACTCAGTACGTTATGAGTCAGGTGCTGTTTACATTCATGATTACAGGCAAGTTTGATGTTTGTCTGCACATAAAGATCAGTCAAGAGTATGAAAGCTTAGCAAGTAAGAATGTGTTTTATGTTACTTAGAATCATGTTGTTCTGTAACTACTTCAGTGAAGTGAAATGCCCAATAGGTGCCCCCTGGTTGGGAAAGGAACTCAGGCTGCAGCAGTGAGAGTATTGAACCCTCAACAGATTACCAGGGATTGATAAAAGGGATTATTCCTTTGCTTTTTGTCTTTTTGGAAAAAAAACGCTTCTCCTGTCAAATGTTGATGTGAGTCCTCAACTTGTACAAGGGTGAGCAAGCTTTTCTCATTGAGGTTTTGAACAGTGTCAGAATCAAAGGTCAGAACGAGCGCTCTACGTTCTTGTTTGGTTTTTAAAAATAGCAACAGAGTGAGCGCTCTTAGTGCTGCGTGGCTGTCGGCTTATCTTTGACATTTCTCGCTTGGTCTTGAGCTATACCTCATGTTCAGCATTAACAGCGAAGACAAACAGCTAAATTCATGGTGTTGCTGATGTCTTTATGAAACACTTCTGCTCAGGAAGGGATTTTTCTGGAAGTTCTTCAGAAAATGCAATGTTTGAAGTTTCTTTTTGAGTAGTGCTGGGTTCTTATTCTTTCTTGAGTCAAGATAGGGATAATCTTTAATCTGTAGTGTCAGTATTTAGCTAATATTGAGACAAAAAAACTGTCTGTTCCTCTCAGTCCAAGGAACTTTTGAAGCGTCTTTAATGTTTTGGCATTGAAGACAAGACTTGTTTGGATCCACACCCGAAGGTGTGTTGCCATCTGTGTGCTCCCCTTGTTATTTGGGTGTTCTGTCATTTGTTTTCACATGTTGCCATTGTGAGCATTGCCATGGGGCCTTTGTCATTCAGAGGAGTAATCAGAGGAATGTCTCATGTACACACACCTCACTGATTTGTCGTTGTTCTTGTCGTTATTGATGATGATGATGTTGGTGTTGATTTCTTGCGTTGCCCTGTGGGATGTTTCAACACTTTGATCACTGTTTGGATATTTGCAGGGGATGGAGTTTTGTAGCCCTACAGGTGATGTTGGCTCCGACTGATGGATGATCATGAACTGGATCTTTACTAACTGAAGAACATGTATTCAGATTCTTTACGGGGTCTTGGTTTCCTCCCCTCATCTTTTACCTTGCTCATCAAAGATCTGTGCTGTCAGTGTTGCTGCTCTGTTTGCTTATGTGTGTTCTTGTCTGTGTGTTTATTGTATATGTGTGTGTGTGTGTGTGTGTGTGTGTGTGTGTGTGTGTGTGTGTGTGTGTGTGTGTGTGTGTCACAGCTGGCCCTCCTCAACCCCATACAGAATCCTGACCTGGAGCTGGCCATCGTTATGCTCATCGTCCCATTCTTCGTCAACGTAAGTCTGCTGTTATTACGTCTTTTTTTCCCCATCTTCTCCATGTTTCAGAATCTGCCATTCATTTATCGTCTCTGTCAGTTCAAACCATAGTGACGTCTCATTAGTGTTCTCTACTTTTCGGCAACGGTATGAAAGATAACTTCTATCAGTTGATGCAGAAGGGAAACATAATTGTCTCTGTTATCTCTCTGGTTTATTTTAGGCTCTCATGTTCTGGGTGGTTGATAATTTTCTAATGAAGAAGCACAGGACAAAAGCAAAGCTGGAGGAGAGAGAGGAGGACTCACGGGGGAACAGCAAGGTGCGCTACAGACGAGCTCTGTCCCATGATGACTCGGAGTCAGAAGTAAGTCTAACTGTTGTTATGTATCTATAGGTCACACAATCAGGTTTAAGTTATCAACAAAGTTAGAAACGTCAGATTTGACCAATAAAACTGTTGAAGTGCAAGTTCATTAGATATCCTGATGCTATTACACTTTCAGTGATCATTGCTATTGTGGCCAATATGTCTTCAGCATAAAGACTGCAATTGCAAAATTTAGTTTCAAATACTGAAATTAAGGAAGCCTAAATATCCCACTCATTTTGCACAAAAGTTGAAAGTATTGTTAATCTTCAGTTTTGACATTGTAAGTTAAGGAAAGGTGACATTATATGTGACATTGGGTAGTCACTGAGTCCCAGCATTGTTGGCACATATCAAACCCTATTAAGTGCAATGATGGCAGTCAGGCTAAAAGACCCACACGAACTTTCGATCAATTTAAACAGGGAAAATATGAAGCCACAGCAGAGCTCATACCTCCTGGTGCTCACCTGTCAGTCAGTTTCAAACATCCAAAATTATGCAAATGTATGTATCCCTCTTGGTCCAAATATATTCAAAGTGGGTGACTTCATTTTTTATTAATCTCCTCATATACTGTGTCTGATTTTAAAAAGTGCTTTTAAGGCCTAAATGTTATTTTCATGTCAGGATGGAAGAATGTTTAGTCCTGCTGTAAAAATGTTCCTCTAAATACAGGGTCTCTAATACTTGAAGAACTTTGAGTTCTGTTAGCATTAAGATTGGTATGTATCTGATTCATACTGAAAGTTCCACGTGAATTCATTACTGAAACTGTCATTCAAAGTGATTTGATGAAATTTGAGGTGTCACCTTATTTAAAACTAGTGTGCACTAATTTTGTGATATGTTGGTATAATTTGCACATACTCACTTAACTTTTATTGGCCAGCCAGTTGTTCTTACAGTTCTGCATGTAGTCCCTGACACTGTAGAACAGAATAAACATATTACCATTTCTTCAGGCACAGTAAAGATAACGCTGCTCAATACTATGAATATAGCTTAAATGCTATGTGCCATGATTCACCATACCGTGGTAAATAGGGTGGCTGGCCTCAAGCACCTCAAACAACACCATGGTACTTACATACAAGCATAAAGAGCTACAGCTGCATCACATTGTCTTTTTTCTCCAAGTGAACCAAAACTAGTTTGACAGCTTTGCTTTTCAAAAAAGACACAGTGCCACCTATTGAAGTGGAGTGAGATGGTCCCGGCCAGAAGTCGGATTCTCTTCTCTGCATGTAGACGCAGACAAGACTAGACCCCCCCAGTGACTTAACAATCAAGCTGTGACCTTATTTGGACCACTGTCTGTCAATGTACTGACTGGTGTCAAACAATAATCTGATTGGTCATTTGTATGTTGCTCTTTGGTCAGTTTGAGTTGGTACACTTCTGGTAAGGCATTCCCACAAAAGAGTAGTTTCCTGACCGGGAATAGAAACCCATGCCAAGGCAGTGGGAGCGCTGAATCCTTGCTTCTAGACCACCAGGGACAGCTGTCAGGGAAGAATGCCTGAAATTTCTGACAGATAATGTTTCCAGTGGAGCTGGTGGAGCCCTGATAGAGTAGGGAGGTTAGTGTGGGAATGACATCTGACACAGAGAAGTCCTGGTTTGTCACCTCAAAATCACCTCAAAAGCAAATTCAAGAATATTCCTAGATTACATTAACAAGATTTGAAGAGAGATGCCATAATGCCATAATTCTGAAGAAAAAGAATACTCAATCACTGATTTATCTTCAGTGGCCATTTTAATGCTTCATACTGCCTTTCAGTGCTTTTTCAAAGAGAATTGTTTTCCATCAACAAATAACTTCTTTCAAACAAACAGTAATTTGATTTGCAAACACACATTTCATTTTGGGGATTTTGTGGTTTCTCTGCTTTTAAAATAGGAGTGAATCTTCAACTTTTTCAAACACAGTTAGTTTTTATAAACACACAGTGGAGTTGGTGGTAAGAAAAATGAAAACACTGCTGAGTGAGCATTACCCGACTTGGATTTGAACCCTGGTCTGTGTGCAGTCTATCCACTGTCAAGGAGCAGCGACATCTAGTGGCAGTGGTGTGAAATGACATTTAGGCAAACTGTCATTAATGTTGTGACTACAATACTGGAGTAGGCTGTTTTTTGGGGGTTGTCATTTTTTTCTGACCTTGTTTCACAGTATGATTTAAATAAAACTGTAGATAATAATATTTTGTTGCAACTTACTGATGCTAGCTGTAACCTGTCTATTTCCAGGGGTTTTAGGGTGGAAAAACACTGGCTCAGCTATATAAAAAGTAAAATGTCTAACTATAAATCTGGTAGACACAGAGTTGCCACCTTGCTGTTTGTCCATTTTTGGACTTTTATCAGGTTTTTGTTAGAGGGCAGGTAAATCCAGCTCAAGCTAAACATTAACCCAACAGAATCTATTCAGGCGGGTTTTGCTTGGAACATTTGTGGCCTAACGATGGTCACATTATCCCCTCCTTGTTCCTGCAGTGGATTTATCAGCCCTTAACCTAGATCTTATGTTCTGCTTTTGTAACATAGGAGCTTTCTGTCAACAATGGGTGGAAAAAAGAGCCTGTTTCACGCTGCTCAGTTAGGTTGAACAATAACAGAACAGAAACCTCAGTGTGAAGCACCACCTCCTCGTAAACATAACCACACGTACTGCAAAGAGCCTGTTGTGGGATCAACTTTTCAAGAATATCATCTGTTTATTACATTGCTGAATAGATCTGTGACCTACACATAGGGAAGTGGAAAATAACTAAGCTGACGTTTTTAGTTTTTGTCGGACAAAGAACAACAGCACCACTGTCTGCTCATGTGAACATGCATCATCGGTAAAATGGCAGGCTGAGAGTAAGGCAGATTTCAGAAATAAAGCTGCTTTTGGGACATTTTAACATAAAAATGGTCGAGGCGGTGCAGACATAAGCCAGCTTCATGGTCGGTTTCATTTCCTGCAGCACGCTGCTGCTGCGTGCCTCCGAGCACATGGTTTCAGTAGAGCGTGCAGCTGTGGGGGATGGGCAGAGCTGTGCTCAAACACAAGAGGAATTCAACAGCATGAGGCATTCACAGCGGGCCAGTGGCGCAATGGATAACGCGTCTGACTACGGATCAGAAGATTCTAGGTTCGACTCCTGGCTGGCTCGTTTCTCCTTTTTGAGTCTTACAGATCATAGTATGCTTCTTGTAAGCTGCATTGGCACATGTAGAGAAGTATAAATGACAACAGATGTCTTCCATCCACTGCAGTTTCACACAGTTTCTCTGTGAATGATAGCTTTGCAGAAACACAGACTCATAACAGGATAATTTGTGAAAAAAATGTCCCCACAAAAGCTCAGCTTAGCTCAGTGTGTTTGCTGCACTTTGTGCTGTCATCTCATTTAGGATGTACCAGTAGTTACTCATGCTGTAAAAAGTAGCCCATCTAACCGTCTAGCAGATTTTCTCTTCTTTAAAATCAAACCTGCCCTCTTCATAACATAATTGGCCTAATGTTTGTCCATCTCCCCCTGATTTCAGATCCTCTTCTCTGCAGACGATGAAATGGATGAATCAGATGAGGATGACGTTCGTCGGCTCACTGGTCTGAAGACGGTTAAAAAGAAGAAGCTTCGAATGGGGATCCCTGTTTGACCCGTGTGCCTCACTGAACTGCTGCGGTTAAACTTCCTCTGGCCAGCGTAGTGTCCCCCCAAACCCCCCTTGACTCAGCCTCTGTTCTACAATGTTAGGAAGTGGTTTGATCAAAGAAGATTATACCATCATTGAATTCCCTTTACTTGTGACTCTGACGGACTCCTGCAGAAACTGTGTCCAACCTTGGTTTCCGTTCAACGCACTGGGAGATATTTTCACAATTCACCGGGTACTTTGAATCTCTGTTGGATTTTAGAACAGCGCTCCGGAGGCGAGTGTCATGTTAAAGACTCTGTTTAGGGAATGAAAATCCATCTTTAGAAAAGACAATACTGGTCAATTTCTTAATGCACGCATAATAAGAAATCCTTAACACTGGTTTTGCGTATCGAAAGGTTGTGTGGATGCAGTGGAATAGATCACAACCAAACATCATGCAAACAAAACGGTTCAAGGAGTTTGATATGTTGAAACTCCTGACAGTCTTTTTAAAGTGATTGTATTCCACATATAGATCCAAGTTATTTCTGTCCTTTTTTCTCATGTAGGCATCCCACGATGGCCTGTTGTGAATGTTTGTGTGTGTGTGTGTGTGCGCGTGTAAAGTTGGATCCACCTCAATTATGTCAGTGTTGATGCATCTCAGCACACTTCTATGTTACTACATATCTTGTTTGTTGTCTTGCTCATGTCTCTTGGATCACACTAATGCTAGCTGCGACCTTTTATTTCTGACATGTTGCTGTCAGTGCTTTACCTTTGGAGCTGCAAACATGCATCTCTTCAGCCTCTGATATCAGCTCTGTCTGGGTTGTTTGTGTTCCCAGACTGCAGTCTCTGCGTCTTTGAGACTGCCCTCCTGATGTTTTGACTGTGTGCTCTTTGTCTTTCAATGTCCCCTGTCCCAGTTTAAGTTGTACGGTTTTGTAAAACTTTTTAGTGTTGTTTTGGGCCAAAAAGGTGACTATGCTTGTTCCAAAAGTGTTCTTTATTCCTTCACTCCAACTAGGAGAGTAGATATGAGAACCATCTTTCTTGCACAATTTATCAATTTCTTTCATTTTCCTGGTGTGTTTATGTTTTGGTATAAATATATTTTTTGTTACAATGATGTGCCTGAGTTAAATTACCAGCAGGTTATTAGTTTTGCTTTTTTGTGTGGTTTATTGAGTTCTGTTCATGTGTTTTTGATTTTATTTTTTTTATCCAGAGCTCCAGAATTTCAGGCACGAAGCAGCATTCAGCAGGCTCTGATGTTAAGAATGTGACATGCAAAGACCTCTAAACTGTTAAACGACTGTGGACCAGACAGTGTATGAGTCTGTATGAATGTGTGTGTGTGTGTGTGTGTGTGTGTGTGTGTGTGTGTGTGTGTGTGTGTGTGTGTGTGTGTGTGTGTGTGTGTGTGTGTGTGCTGTAGCGTGATGGATGCATTAAAGTGTGAGTATTTGGTGTGACTCTCAGTTCTCATGACAGTGAATGAGGAGTTGACTTAAACTGTGACTGTGTTGCTTATGGACCTGGTGATGACTTTATCACAATGTTTCTGGCATGTTCACTACAAATCAGCCAGTGTCCATTTTTCAAGGAGGAAATTATGACATCTGACCACAGAGCATCTGTTAACTCTCAGCTCAGCCAGGACAAAGAGGGCTTTTAGTATTTTGCAAAGTTGAACTTCTAGATAATAACAAGTGATGGAGGTAAATTATGATTATAAACGCTTTTCCAATAAAGGATGTGATACATTATTGAGGCTGAGTTCTTCTTGTTCTTCTGTTCTAATGGTGTTGGAAACAGAGTTCATTGACAGGAAAAGAACTTGGGCCACAGTGAAGAGAGCACCAATACAAACCATTAGACCAAGGATGACCAAGCATTTCATCCTGCAGGCCTCCCCAAAAAAAAAAAAAACAGTTCCAGAGAGTGGTCATGTAATGTCCCGAGGGGTCATGGCAACAAGAAGAGCCCCTCGTGTTTTTTCTCTATTTGCGTGGTTTTATTTCAAAGTTATCTATAAAACTGGACACAAGTATGAAACTCAGATCATCCAAATTTTCTATTTGTTTGAAGGTATCACATGACCCCACTCTGTTGAAACACACAACTCCTTCCCCTCTCCTGGAGTTGACCCCGCTTGAGGAACCACGGCACAAGACCAAGGAGTGAGTGACATCAGCGTACGTCTGTTGATGTAAAGTTTATTAAAAACCTGCTCTGACAAGCAGCCTTCAGCATAGTTTTGGTGAGCTGTGATAACTATTTGAAGCATAAAGATCTAACAGGTACTTGTTTTGTAGTAGCAAAGAATAAAGCAAACTTATTTAGCTCATTACGTCTTAGTTTGCTCACAACTGTAATTTCCATGCCGTTTACACCAGACGGTCATTTTATGATGTTTGTTGTTCTTCTGCAAAAGCCTGGGACAAGGCTCCAAGAGCAGGTTATTGATACTATGAGAGAGATGTTTAACCAGTTAGAAAAGGTATACATGTCTCAAACACAGCAAGGGAATGCTCATTAACAAAAGCCTGCTGCACAAACCTATGGTTTGTGGTGAGAGTAGTTGACCTCACTCAGTGCAAACAAACATAAACACCAGGGTGAGATGTTTTTGGTCTTCTCTCTAGCTAAAACTATGTAAGTTCAGAAACAGGACTACTTATATGATAAAGAATGCTTTCAGACTGTCTGTGTGTGGTTGAGTTTCAATTTAAACTCAGTGAGTCAATTTGTCCAGTGTCGCACAGTTGACTCATTTAATTTCAGAATCTGATGTCAAGGTGGATGATTACAAGCTGACTAATTTTAGAGATCAGTTCAAACCCAATGCAATGCCATCATGACAAATCAACGTAAAACCAAGACAAAAATTAACAACAAAACATGCTCCTGTTTGAACCTGACATTTTTTTATAATGAGATGTACTGTGATCAAGATCTGTTTTAACTTAATGTGAACTTCGTCCATTGATTGGGGATTACTTTGATTAAAAAACCACTACTGGTCTCACTGATTCTCAACCAAGACAGTCATTCTGGGCTCAGCCTGTAATCATGTCCTAAATGTTTAGGCATACTTTTTAAAAGATAAAAAGAAAAGAAATACATCCACTTAGAGTGAAATACACCTTTGTTTTTTACAACTTGGGCTGTTTTATTGTATCAGATTTTCTTGACTGTCCAACATTTGAAAAAGGAGGTTACATCTTCTAGGGTCCCTAAAGGAGCCACTTGCGTTACATCCTGCATTATCAGCTGTTGGCCCGTGGGCTTATGGTAAAAGATGTGCGGCCCATTCCAGCTGTACCAGCCCTCACGTCACACCTAATTATACACTCTGACAACAGGCAGAGTGGGACAGGGGTAGGGGGCTCACTGACTCACTGGGTCTGGGCCTGGACTATATATATAACCTGACTATCTGGGAGACAAAAACACACAAGACAAACAAACGGCAATCATTCAGGACAGACGTGCTGTGGATTCAAGACACTCTCTTCAATAACCATGTCACAGGTACGCTCCAGCTCCTTAAATTTAGTGATTTAGCTCGTTGCTGGAATTGACAAAATATTGATGTGTGACAATAGAGTCTTCAGTTCACTCTACTTAGTAAACGCATGTATATCCTCTGTATTCCTCCCCAGCCAGGAGAGGTAAAGAAGAAGAAGCGTCCCCCTATGAAGGAGGAGGACCTGAAAGGAGCGCGCAGTAAACTTGGACTCAAGGGCGAGGTCAAGAGTAAGACCTATGAGGTCATGGTGGAGTGTGGTGAGTAACGCCTTGTATTAATGTTTTTCCACTGACACTGAAATACAGGCAAAATGTTAGAGGAAAGTTGCTTTTATGTAGCTTACATTCAAAGATATAGATCCCCTGGATTATCAGAAGATTTTCATACTGCTTGGCCTGTAGACTTCAAATGCCCTCAACTGTTTTTGTTCATCCAAATACTCACTTAAACAGTCAGTGATATCTCTGAATAAAGAGATCACCCTTGTAACCTTCTAAATGCAAGAAGAAAAGGCCTTCTCGATCTCTAAATTCATAAATTAAAAAAAGAGTGAGAGATGGTGGTAACATTAAAGGGAGGAGTTAAACCAGGAACTATTCCGCCCCAGAAGGAGAGGCAAAAGATGTTCCCTGACCGGGAATCGAACCCGGGCCGCGGCGGTGAGAGCGCCGAATCCTAACCACTAGACCACCAGGGACACTTAGTCTTTAAGAAGACGTCAGACTTATTCATTAGAGAGTTCACGTTTCTGTGCCGTAAACACTTTTATTTAGAAAGTTGCGACACTATGGAAAGTTCTCTTTACCGTCAGTTTCGATGATAACAACTGAGTAAAGCAGTCAGTTTGAATTACTTTGATTAAAAGTTTTCATAAGAAAGAAGAGCTGAGGGCTTTAACTATGCCAGGTATACTGATGTTTACGGACACCTAACCACAGCATGCCGTCACAAAAAGCTTTTCAAAGTACAGTTTGATTTATTACTGGTGAGATGTGAATTCCTCGAACAGCAGGCCTATAAAATCTTTGAAACCAGGCGTCGAGTAACTGATCATTTGCACCAGCACGAAAAGATCTTCTGCAGTTTCAGTGTTGCTCAATTTTGCAGATGGTGAACAAACCACCTCGTTCTCCAGCCACTGTCCACTGTTTGGCAGCAGAAACAGAAAGGCCTCCAGGTTTGCTTTGGAATCATACCCACACAAATATTTATTTATCAAAGTCGTATTGGTGGGTTAAAAGTGAACTTTCTAAAGCTTTAAGGGTCAGTGAAGTCTTTCAGGTGATCTTTCAAAGGTCTCATTTCTGTATGCCTGATCATAATCCCCAGTTTGAATGGTTGATTTATGGCACGCAGAAGCCTCTATGCCAACACTTCACCAGCCAACCAAGTTTAGCAGGGAGAAGAGGGATCTGTTTTCTCTGCTCACCTATTTTTTTGATTTATCGAGAAGTAAAAAAGTTGGAAATCAATATGTTGAATTGGTGATGCTCAGCATTTCAACATAATAATGGTGGACCCTGGAGCTGGACTGTCTGACAGAAAAAGGGACAGGAGAGCAGAAGAAAGCTAAAAGGGAGAGTGATAGAGCACAGGTTAATGGCTAAAACGCAGACTAAGGGTAAAAACATAGGCCAAAAGCTAAAGCATGAGCTCTGCTTGGTAGACGAGCACATTCAGGGCATAACCAAGATCCACTCATGTTACATAGTATCAATACAGTGCACCGGGCTGAGTAGCCCTAAATGTAGTCGGCTACAAAACTACACTACAAACTCACAAAGTTTGCTTGTTGACAGGTTTTGAACAACAGCGCCAACGTAACTGTTGGGAAATACATTACCTTGTCATGTTACACCGATAAAAAGTCGACTTGAATGAGAGCAGTTGTGTTAAAAGTGAGATCCAAACTCCATTCATCTTTCAAAACAAATACACGTCACTTCATCATGACAGTTTGCGTGAGTCCCCCAGCCATAGGTGTTGCTGCAAAACACTTCAAACAGATTCTCCTCATGGCCTCTTTAACTACTTCTTGGATAACCTACTTGGGTCTTTGTGAGTTTCACTTCTCCAGTGTTTTCTGTAGATAAAAAAAATAGATTAAGTATTGATAAGCAAAACAGAATTATAGGAGCCGGAAGCATTGTTTGCTGTGAAACTAAAGAAATGAAAAACATTTTGTTTTCTTTCCTTTGATACTTGAATTATTTATTTTCATGGATGAGCACGTCTGAAACACTTGGGTCTTTTTTCTGTCTTTCTGTCTCTTTCAGAGCGAATGGGTAAAACTGCTCCATCTGTGTTCAGCGGTGTGAGGACAGGGACAGAGACAGCGTTGAGTCAGCCTGCTGCTCCTAAAGCTCCTGGTGGAAGTGTTTTCAGCAAGTAGACACCCAACAGGAAGACATGATTCATGCTCAAGCCTTTTTTTGCTTCATATGGACTGATACAAGAAGAGAGATGAAAATAAGAAGAATAAATTGGCTGATTTTGTGTTCACATACATCACAGTGAAAAAAGCTCCAATGTGTATTGTATATTTCACCATCTGACTTTGATAAAAGCCTGAGATTAGATGGTACAGCTGCTTTAAGATGAGAGTGACTTATTTATCAGTTTTGACAATGTGTAATTTCTTGCAGATTTTTGTACTTTATTAAATGAATTGAATAAATTTATACTGGCTGTAAAGATAGCGATTCTTTTAATTTTTAGGTGCATGCTTCAAGAACCTACAGAATACATTAAGGATTCAAAATTATCACCATAGCCACAGAGCTCATGCTGTAAATAGTAGGTGTGGTTTGTAATGTCAATAAGCAGACTGAAAGCTTTGAGTTAAACAGCAAAATCATAGAGATCAACACAAAGAGATAAGTAGCAGTCCACAGTTTTACAAAGTAAGGGTTGGGTGAGTTATTGGTTCAGTCATGAGATGAGCTAAACAGACAAAGAAAACATTCATTAACATTATTTGTGCATACTGTTAGGCCAAGTGGAACTATATATTGTTGCATTTCACATATAATACTGCTTATAAAGTCATATAAAGTCAAAATTTTGAGATTAAAAGTCAAAATTCCAAGTTTTTTCCTCATAATTTTGACTATCTCAAAATTTTAACTCATTTCAGGATTCTGACATAAATATCTAAAAATGTTGAGTTTATTATATTAAAATATTGACTTTTATCTCACAACTTTGACTTTGTAGATCACAATTTTCATTTTATCATCATTTTGATTTTTTTTATTTTCTATCCCACTCGTTAAAATTTGACTTTTTATCCCATAACTTTGATTTTTTGGCCCAACATTCTGTGTTTTTATCTCAAGGTTTTGATATTTTATCACGGAATTTTGACTTAAATATCTCAAAGTTTTGAATTTATTTTCTCAAAATGTTGATTTTTTTTTTAGTTAATAATTCGCCCATTGCTGCTCATTTCAGTAACCACAACCAAATTATCTCTGACTGAAAAAGTTCAAGTGTACAACTGAGAGGGGTCAGAATGGACAAACTAAACTTTGGACTCCACATGGAATTGAGCTCTGGCCCAAAAGAGCTTCAAATATTTCAAGTACACTAATATATCTCTACAAATTTAATTTGATAAGGGCTCACAGGTACATTGGGCTCAAAAAGGATTTATTTCAACCACATGACACTTGAGCTTGATGTACTAGATTTACTGTAATGATAAGCTTAATTGACACGAGTAAGGAATAAAAAAACATTATTTACAAGGGTTATTAGAGAATATCTCAAAAAGATGCACACATTTACCATCAAAGATACTCTATATTCAAGTCAGTTTAACCAAGAACCACATCCCAACAGTCTGATTCATCATGTATTTGGCCAAATGTAGAGTTAATCAGCTTCTTTTTTGTTCATGTGTGCCTAAAACATACAGGAGTCTCTCTGACTTTCTCACACTACTGTACTGTTCGCAGCCTGGCAAGTGGGAAATATTCTTAACCCGAACGCTAAGTGAGGCAGTGCAGGCAGCTTGAGTGAGAGGCCTCAGCAAAAGATAAATAAATAAAGAAAACACACTAAGTACAGGAGACTGAAGCAACTGGTCTACAAGTATGAACACTGCTTTATTTACATTTAAGATGTGTTTGCATTTAGACCAGTATTCACATCAATCAGTGGTTTTTTTGACTCACGCTCTGGATGTTAAGCATGATATGCTGCCAAACACGAAGGTAGGGGTGATTTCAGTGAGATGAAGCACATTGATTCATTATTTGACTCGGCACAGACATTTTCACTCCCCAGAACTGAAGTTAGACTTGAGCCCACAGGGGTCAGGTCTGTTGGTATTGACCAACAGACCTGATACACTCCTACACCCACACATAGTCACACACACACACACACACTCACGAAAAGAAAAAAAAAAAAAAAAACGTCCCTCCCTCTGGGCAGAGAGCTTTTTCTCAACACTGAAGTCAGACACTATTCAGTGGAAGTTTGGTCATGTCTGGGCTGCTGGGTGTTCGACTTCTGCTGCTGTGGGCCAGCGCCTGCCTTGTGCTGCCCAGCCTGGCTCAGGGGGCATTTGTCCTCTCCAGGGACCATGAAGCTCTGCAGGTAATGACACACCCCTATCCCTCTGTCCCTGTAAAGACCTCAATATAATGTGATATGAAATATCTATCACATAACTGTTGTTTGGTTTTCTAGTATCTACTTTACCAGTAGCTTCTCACTGCTCACTATTTTTAAGGACCCAAGTTTGCAGCTGTTTTTCTACTGTTTGTTCTCTAGTGAAACTCTTAATTTGTCCCGGAGAGTGTGAAGGTGATTTCAACCGCTGTTTTTTTTTTTTTTTCTTGCATCAATGTTTGTTTTCCAAGATCTTGGCTTCCTATTGATCTCATCTGCTGTTTATTTTGTAGGACACAGAAGGAGCTGCCAGATCACTGCAGGTATTTTAACCAAAAAAAAACCACTTACAGTCCACTGAATCACAGCTTTTCTATTATTACAGCTAAACTTTATGAGCTTGAGTACAATTTAACAAACTTGTAACAACAGTTCCTAATCACAACAGAATCTTAGCCTTTAAAAACATTTACTTTTAAAATAAAAAGAGGACAAGTTCATATTGTTTCAAGTTGTTTTTGCCACCCTAAAATTAAATTTCCTTTTTTCTCTTTTTCCAGAAAAGAAGTGCAAATAAAGCTACGGTAAGAAACTATTCCGTTGTTTTTTTGCTGAATGAAAAATAAATTCAGCTTTAATGTCATAATAATTAAATGCAGCAGCTAAATTTCTGTTTTGAAATTGTTAAAAACATCTGAAAAGCTCTTCCTTAGTGGCTCATTTTTTTGTCGCTCAATGGCACACACCTTTACAGGTGATTATTCTTTTTTTTTTTTACATATTACTTCATCAGGTGTTAAGATGATAAGTTTTGCATGGACTGAGGCACAGTTTACTATCCTGGCAGGTGGTCACGCAGCAGCTGAAAATGAGAAGACTTTTTTTCTGACTTTTTCTGAGGTCAAACAGCGAATAACAGTTGATCGTGAGATTGGAGAACGCTTTGAGTGTGATCTACCTTGCAAATAGGCGTACATTTTGGAAGGGAATACTTTTATATTAAAAATGGCTGAAAACCTTAAATTTTATTTGGGCAAAACTGCAGTCATTGAGGTTGTGCACATTGAAATTTACAGTATAAGTCGAGTGACTGTTATGTAACATAAACCATATTTTTTACAGAAGCAGGATGTTAAAAAAACAGTACTGTAAAACTATCAACAGTACACTGTAATACAAATCCTTTTGTTTCTATGGAAAAAAAATGGTAATTGTGGTTGCTCAACATTTCTCTCCCTTTTATGCAGATTTAATTGACTTGATTTGGATAGTACGACCTCACTGAGGAAACCACGAAGTGAGCTGTGCAAATATCTTCACTCCATTCCTTTTGAGATAAAACTGCCCCCTTATGCCTGTCCTATAAAGTTGTACTATATTCCAAAACATGAAGTTTTAGCTGGGAATGAAATGGACTTAAATTAAAACAGATTGTCTTTTAGGACCACCAAAAGCAAACAAGACCATGAGAGACAAGTCTTTCAAACTTTAATGCCTGTAAGGGTTGGTGACAGAAAAAGCTGAGCTGCTAGAAATACCATACACTACACCTGTCCAGGGATTTACAATTAGGTGTTAAGCTTGGCGGATTAACTAAATTATGTAGATGGGTGAGAATTTTGAACTTTGGCACTTACCTTTACGCTCAGAACAACAAGTACAAATTTGTCCACAAGGGGGTGTCAAAGTCATCACAAAATGAAAGTTCCTTTAAGTTTTCTAGCAAAGATGTTTGTTATTTTCTTAACTAAAATTAACCCTAAAACAAAAACTCTTTCTAAGACTTTCCTGTCTGTTTCTAAAATCATAATCAAAATCAGGGCTGGCTTATTTTGCTTCTCTGAAAAAGATCAGCCAACCATAGTGTGCACCGTGTCAGTGATCCTTCACTTGGCCACATATTAGATGCCACCCCTGAGAAATATTTCTCATTTCCTTTCGTTTCTCAGAAGATCCCAATGAAGGCAGGAAGCACAAGGAGGGAATTAAGGCCGGAAGGAATAGTGTCACCCTGAAAAGAGAATACACACATAAAAAGGCTTCAGCTCAGGCCAACATGCTTATTGTGTTGGTCCCAAATAGATCTTGGGGTGGGGTGGGGTGGGGGTGGGGGGGGTGTAAAGCTGGCGTTGGCTATTGACAGTTGGTGGAATGAGTGAGAAAGACTTTTTTGAACATTTGTGCTTTAACATGTCGCACCCGAACTGACTCACTACAACACTCACCCAGTGACTTAATGCTTCTAAAACATCACTTTTAAATTTCTTCATTTTATGTTTTAGAAAAGCTAAAGTTGTATCTGCTCTGGATTTGGTTTCAGTCATCAGCTCAAGCACCTTTTACAGATATTTACAGAAACATGGTATTATACACCACATGGCCAAAAAAAAGAGTTGCCACTTGGATTTAACTAAGCAAATACAATCCTCCTATTGGCTAATTACTGCATGGGGGATTATTCTTCAGCTCGCAACAACTCATTTAACCTCATTTGATGCAACAAGTAGCATCTCATTTCTTCAATAATAATGGTGAAAGACATCCTGGGGTCTAGGGTCAAATTGTTGGCATGCATCAAGCAGAGAAAACATCTAGGGAGATTGAAGAAACTATTAAAAGTGGGTTAGTGTATATCAGACACATATCACCAGTCTCGATGGCTTTGGTGGTGTGATCTTTAATCTCTTGCTTATACTGCCTCTCTGTCTGGCTCAGGTGGAGGTGTACAGCGTGACAGTGGACTGCACTGTGACGTCTCGTTTCGCTCACACAGTCATGACCTCGAAGGCTCTGAACAAAGCAAACACCTCACAGGAAATTTTCTTTGAGGTGGAGCTGCCAAAAACTGCCTTCATCACCAACTTCAGCATGTAAGTCAAACCTCATTGACTCTGATGATGAACCTGAACAATGTCATCCTCTTCTTTTGACGGCTGTCTTGTGATTGCAGGGAAATTGAGGGTCAGGTGTATGTTGGGGAGGTGAAGGAGAAGGAAAAGGCAAAGAAACAGTATGAGAAGGCTGTTTCCTCTGGACAAACAGCTGGACTGGTCAAGTATGCTGGACTGGAAATTATCTGAAAATGTGAGTTCATTGTTGAAATATCAAACAAAGTAAAATGTGTGTCCATTATTGCAGGGCCTCTGGACGGAAGATGGAGAAGTTTTCTGTGTCTGTTAACATTGCAGCTGAAAGTAATGTGACTTTTATTCTGACCTATGAGGAGCTCCTAAAGAGGACTAAGGGCCAGTATGAGATTCTGACCCGAGTCAAACCTAAAGAGCGGGTCCAGGAGTTTAAGGTGAAACTTTTACTTGAATCAGCTTCCTGTTGAATTCTGGTCCCATATTTCAATGAGGTGCATATGAAATAGTCTGTGTTTATGTCTCTTTTTTTTCTCTGTGTGGATGACAGATTGTGACAAACATCTATGAGCCACAGGGCATTTCTGATGTTGACACCCATGCATCCTTCCTTTCCAATGAGCTGCTCCCTCTGGTGGAGAAAACTGTCACAGATAAAAAGGTACATGATCCAATAGGCAAGTGCAGTTTCAAAGCCAAGAGTCTCTTTCCCATTTTTAAAAAACCTTTGTCCATTTTATCTTAAGTTTAGTTGCAAACCCAGTGATTTGAGCTCAGCTGATCATGTGTCCCATTTCCAGGCACACATCTCTTTCTCACCAACTATTGAGCAGCAGAGGAGTTGTTCAGATTGTGATGGGACTCTAATTAATGGAGATTTTATCGTTAAGTACGACGTGAACCGGGGAAACAACATTGGAGATATTCAGGTCAGACGTCACTTTTACTCACAAATAAATAAAACCCATTCTTCATGAGCTGCATTTTGTGAAAATAAAAATAGTCTGTAACTACACCGTATCATATTGACAGATAGTTAAATATACTAACAACAGCTTGCAATGACTTTTTCCCCTTCAGATTGTGAATGGATACTTTGTACACTTTTTCGCTCCTCCTGACCTGCCCAGAGTCCCAAAGAGTGTGGTGTTTGTGATTGACAAGAGTGGATCGATGTATGGAGACAAGATTCGACAGGTGGGGTGGGGTCTTTGGAAAGGTGAATTTGGTAAAAATATGTTAATGCTCCTGTGCACAAATTTGACCTTTGCTCTATCTGTAGACACGTGAGGCGATGCTGGCTATTCTCAAAGAGCTCCCCGAGGAGGACTTCTTTGCCGTTGTCACATTTGAGAGTGGTGTTCAGACCTGGAGGAATTCACTACAGAAAGCAACAGTGGAAAACATCAATGACGCCACGGAATATGTCAGAGAAATACAGACTGGAGGATGTAAATATAACAATGAGAGATAAAATCTTGAAGACTCCTGTGAGGAATTTTAAAGTGGTTGTTCAAACAATTGAACTAATACTGAGGAGCAACAATGATCTCCAAATGCAAAAGAGGCCATCGGCAAGAAGACTGATAAATTCTATATCCCAAAGACATCACACTAGATGAATGAAAACACTACAATCAGCCTGTCTTTACATTTTTAGCAGTTAATAGTCACAATGAGGGTCATATCTGGGAAGTTGTTTCTTATGGAATATAATCCTGGCATGTACTGAAAGAAAGAGATCAAGAAAGTCTATGACATCCATCTTTGTTCACAGAGAGGACAACAAAATTGACAAACAACCAAAGTTCCTCACAGCAGCTCTAACCCTACATGTTTTTTTCTATCTGTAAATGAAAAAGAAAGCTATTATTATGATTCACTAATAAGAATTAGATGTGTTTATGCCTTAGCAACCAACATGAACAGCGCATTGGTGAGGGCTGTTGAGATGCTGGTGAATGACAGACAGGAGAAGAGGATCCCTGAGAGGAGCCTTGATATGATTATTTTGCTGACTGATGGGGTGCCTGATGGAGGTTAGTTCATAAATATTCTTGGCAACATATTCGTATTTTTTGCACAAGTGCATTTCCTGTTATATACTTTGTATAATTGATTATCTGGCTTTATGATGGTCTTTCATTTGAAGGTCGGGGAAGTCTTCATCCAATGATAAACAATGTGCGCAATGCTGGAGGGAAAAACACAACTCTGTTTTGTCTTGGATTTGGAAACGATGTGGATTATAACTTCATTGATGAGTTAAGCAAGGAAAACAATGGACTGGCCCGCAGAATTTATGAGGGATCAGATGCAACACTTCAACTTCAGGTGGAAGGTTTAGATATTTTCCAGACTAAATTTGACGTCCTTTTGACGTTTATGTCATTTTAATGTGACTAAGTGTGTCTGCATTTGTTCCAGGGTTTCTATGAGGAGGTGGCTAGCCCTGTTCTCTTAGAAGTGGATGTCCTCTATCCTGACAACACAGTGGACTTTATCACCACAAACCACTTTAATCAGTTGTTTGATGGCTCTGAAATTGTGGTGGCTGGTCGACTGACAGACAATGACCGTGACAACTTCCCGGTGGAGGTGTTTGGCCAGAGGGTGAGGAGAGGCGATTATTAAAAATAATATTGAGTTGGTCAAAGGTGTTTTTCATTTATCTGTCACTGGAGACTTTTATCATTTCTTTTTCCTTCTGTCTAGTTTGAGGAGGACTACAGAGTGCAGGGCCAGGCCAGTGCAATGGACTGGGGTGTGGTGTATCCTGATGAGGAGTACATTTTTGGAGACTTTACAGAGCGTCTTTGGGCCTACCTCACCATCCAACAGCTTCTGGAGAAGAGGTCAGCCAGGGTTGTTTCCCATAATGTTCATAAAAACTTCTGACTGACATGATCTTTCTCTATGGGAGAGCCAAAGAGGAATCATGTCTCAGTATACTGATTTATAGATTCTGAATTTAGCCTCTTACACTCCCCCCTTGCAGTAAGACTGGTACCACAGATGAGAAAGGTAATGCCACAGCAAAGGCTTTGGACATGTCTCTGCGATACAGCTTCGTCACCCCTCTCACATCCATGGTGGTCACCAAGCCCGAGACTGAGGATGGAACTGAAAGTCCACTTATTGCTGATAAACTGACTGAGGGTAAGAGAGAAGGTTTGAGGCTGATGCTTTGGGGAAGTCATCTAACAATCAGTCTTTAACATAGAGACTGAACTAGCCATAGGGGCAGGAGTCTGGCTTGTCCATAAGACCAGGCTGCCTACAGCAACCACAATGCAAAACCCTGCAGTCACATCAAATCAGCTTGTATTTCCCATTCTGTGGCCACTTAAGAGTGGTGCTCCAATTGAAATTTCTATTTTAAATTCACAGGCATCTTTTTTCTTTTTTACAGCGCAAAGACAAGAGGCACAAAGAATGGGTAAGACAGTCATTTACACACCAAGAAAGCCTTGAGATTTAGTCAGTTTGTCATATTAACTTAACCTTGTTTCAATTTTACCTTTTCCAGCGGGCAGATATATCCCTCAAACAGTAGGGTACAGTTATCAGGCACCACCCTCATTTTTTGGTAAGTTTTCTTTTTATTTCAAAGCTAGCTGTGAACAACTGTGTGAATATCTTTAGTCGTCTGGTTTGATAGTCCAAGATTTATTTCCATCCAGTGTTGCATGAATTTTTCACCAAGATGATAGGAGAGTCTGACCACTGCGAAAAGCCTTCTGCAGAACACCCCAAAGATTCTGTGACAAAGATGTCTCATGCTCCCCGAACCACTCTCATTCTTATACTAAAATTTGGGTCCCATGACTCCTGGCATTGTCATCTTGGAATATGCCCGTGCCATTAGGAAAGAAAAAAAATTCATTTGTAGTCATTCAGAATATTCAGGTAGTCAGCTGACCTAAATCTTTGGGCACACAATGTTGCTGAACCTAGACCTGGGCAACTGCAGCAACCACAGATCATAGCACTGCCCCAACAGGCTTGTACATTCGGCACTAGCCAACCTTCCAGTTTTTAATGTGTTGGACAGTTCTTAACCCAGTTTTAGTAGTTTCTGCATCAATCTGCTTGGATATTTTCTCTTATTGACCCATGCCAATGATTTGACCTTTCTTAAACAGACAAACATCTTTTCCAGAACCACAGGATGTATCTTTCACCATGGCTGTTAAAGAATTGAGAAGTTACTCATTGCATCAGCTGAAAGATAATCACCCATGCAGTAATTATCCAATAGGAGGCTTGTACCTCCTTGGTTAAGTTCAGGTGGCGCCCTTTTTTTAGGCCAGGCAGTGTACATGCATTGATGTATGCATTGTGTTGCTGTTTTACAAATTTAAAACTAAGACTAAAGTTTAACCATTTTTCTTCTTGTTCATGATTTTCGATTTACAATGTTGTCACCTGCAGTGGACGGGGATCCTCACTTCATGATTGAGCTCCCAGATAGAGATGATGCCCTGTGCTTCAACATCAACAACAAACCAGGAACCATTTTCAACCTGGTCAGAGACTTAAAATCAGGTAGGTTTTGAGTCCTCATTACCAAGACTTGTTTCTGTCTTTCAGAGAAAAACAAGCTTTCTTTTGTAGTGCTACTAGTACACTTTGATTTCATTTTTTTTTTAGCGATTTCTGCATAAGACCTAGTTTGCTGTCAAACAGAGAGACTGAATTTCATGTTTTTTCCTCAGGTATTTTGGTCAATGGTGAGGTCATAGGAGACAAGATGATTCCCCCTGATGGTAAAATCAACACCTACTTTGGACGTTTTGGTATCATCCATCAGACTCTGGGGGTGAGGCTGATGGTGAGCACAACAGACATCTCAGTGTTTCAGGACGGCCAACTGGTCAAACTGCTGTGGTCTGATTCAGCTTCAGTCAAAGGACCCAAGTGAGTGGTTGCATGTGCCATTATCATCTCCTTCACTGAGAGAGTACTTTTACCCTACATGGGAAAAAAGACAAATTACATCCAGTTTAATAACAGAACTTATCATCTTCTTCCCCTCATTCTTGTCTTCCAGTGTGGATATTGTAGTGACCAAGGACCGCAGCCTTACAGTAACTCTGAAAAATTCAGTGAAGTTTGTTGTCCTGCTGCACAAAGTGTGGGAGAAGCACCCGTATCACAGAAACTACTTGGGTTTCTACACATTAGACAGCCATCTTCTGTCCTCTTCTGTTCACGGCCTACTAGGTATGAAAACTATAGGACAGCACACAGTAGAGCAACTTCTTTCCAATGTTTTTGGGATTATGTACTGCTACCCTCTAGACTTTTTCAGCATGATCTGTTTACTTGTTGCATAGGCAGTTGATCGACGTCTGTTGGTGCAAAATGCAACATGATATTTAACATCCTGACTCTTAGCTAAGCTAGATTAGTACAATAATCCTGAGTTACCGAGTAGTGGACATGACATCAAATTTTTTGTCTATCTTTTCCTACGTACAGAGTAATTAAGAAACTTCTTCTGTATTAGTTCTCATAAGGCTAACAGATATTTTTGCAGGATTATAACAGGCTCAAAGATACTAGGGCAGAACAAAATGACTGTACTTTAAATTATGTTAACGTGTAACAATGGGTCATTCTGCAGGGCAGTTCTACCATGGGATTGAATTTGAGGTGACAGACCTTCGTCAGGGTGAAGTCCCAGAGAAACCAGATGCCACCATGTTTGTAAAAGGACATCAGCTCAATGTGACCAGGTACCAGCCCAAATGAGAGCTCTTTTCCATATATCATTTACCTAAACACAAATTTATGTCTGTGTTATTGTATGCAAATTTAAATGTCCTTCAGTATACATGACATTTCTGTGTTGGTCTGCAGAGGCTGGCAGAGAGACTTCAGGAGGGATGTGAAAAAAGGAGACAACGTTCCCTGCTGGTTCATTCATAACAATGGAACAGGCCTCATTGATGGACAAGCATCGGACTACATAGTGTCAGGCCTTTTTAAAACTGTTTGAAAAAAAACAGGATTCACTTCAATGTTCACCACAGAAGTCATTGAAATAATTCACACATAATAAATCCTTGTAACTGGGTGTACTGACATCACCATTGCTCTGACATCAGGAACTAAAAGACCAAAAGCTGCTAAAACTCCTATACCAATATCAGGGCTATTTCACAAGTACTCAAGTGTCATTAAAGTGATCACTACCCTACAGTGAGGAGAAATAATGGGAGCAACTTCAGTAATCACCTGCATTTACAAATAACCGGTACAGTTTTTCTCAAATGGATGCTCTCTGCTATCGTTTAAAAATATATATTGGAACAGAAATTCACATTTGTTGTTCTTTGTTTTGGTTTTCTGCCTCAGGTCCTTAACTGCTTTTGTTTTTTTTTCATGTCAGGAGTTAACAGGATAATAACCAGATTCAGTTTTTTTTTCAAAGACATGTAACAGTCTGTAACATAAATAATAACAAATAAAAGTTAAAGAGTGGTGACAAACTGATGAAATGTTTCTGATTTACACTTCAAACATTCGATGTTTATTCTAACCTTTTTTTTTATGGTAGCTACATTATAACATTTGAGTGATAAGAAATAATTTCATCATTTATATAAGCTGAAAATATGCACTCTTTCATGAATTCAGCACCACATACACCTACCTGAAACCTGGCAAGTCAGGACTGGACCAGGCTTATATAGCTACATGGTTCCATAGGGATATAAAACAAGTTTGGTAGAATTCAGAGTTCAGTATTTACCAAAGACCAAAGACTAAATTAAAAAAATAATGAATCATCTATTTCTGACCATAGACTGTAGTTAAGACGCACCTTACCGGTAAGTAATTCCTGAGCTTTGACACTGGACACAAAAGAAAGAGAGTGCAGGTATTTATCCGTCACGTGTTGTGAAACCCTCAGAAAAAGCGCCGTTACTTTGTATGTTATTAGTCATATCAATACGGTGGCCGACAGAGGCCAAACGCGCTGCGACAGACGAACCAGAGGAGCCAACGCTGTCATGTTAGACGTGTTTGCTTCACGTGACGCTCCTGATAATCTACCTCAGAACAAATATCCTCTCTTTTCTTCTCCTTTATGCACTTTTAAGAAAGATGGACGAACAGACGTAGGTGAACAGGACGCAAGGATGAAACTAAAGAGCTTTGAGATCCGCTCCACGGGTCATTTCTCTTGTAAAACGGGTTATTCTACCTCTCTCCCCCAGAATTACAAATCATTGACACTGACATATGTGAACTGGAGAGAGCCCCCCTCCCTCACAGAGTGTGGGCGGAGTAGTGGTCAATAAGGAAGACGCGCCTGTCCTGTTTCCTCTGTTGACAACCATGCTGTAGAAAACCCTTCTTTTTCCTTCTTCGCAAGCATGTACGGATCGTGGAGAGCCATGCTGCTGCTGCTGTTGGTTTGTGTCTGTACGTGGCTGACAGCCCAGACCGAGAAAGCTCTGGTTGTTTCTCGTCGAGCTGCATTTACAGAGGTATTCTGCACAAAAATGGACCGTTACGTTATTTTCTATGACGAGCTCATTATTTGTCAACAGGCCACACCCTTTCTGCAAAAGTCAGTTCATGTAAGCTGTATATAAAGTTTCAGGTTATCTTTCCCTGTGCAATCTTTGATGTGAAGATTGTTGTGTATCTCGTAACTCAAAGATTTCCCTGATATGGGATAAAATAAGGTCTGTCCACAGATACCAAGGTGATGCCAAAAGATGCAGGTGTGATAGGAGGTCACTGTGTATTTACAGTGTATGTTTGCAGCACCGCTGGCTTCATAAGTGAATGAGCTGGCCCTGATATGTATTTATCTCTAGGTGAATGTATAACAGTGATATTTTGCATTCTCTTTTGGTTAAAACCAAGTTTTTCAGAATCAGAATCAGAGTTAACTTAAATGGCCAGGTATGAACATACAAGGAATTTGCTTTGGTATACTGTGCTCTCTTGGACAGGTAATAGTAAGGCATAAAAAGGGAAAATAATAATAATGATAAAAATTTGGATATATAATAAAGAATATTATTTACAGGCTGATATATATATATATATATATATATATATATATGGTAATAGTGCAGATATTAGATGAGATAGTTAAACGGAAGTTGCGCAGTGGTTTTGTTATCTGTCTCATTGTTGTCTTGTTCCTTCTACACTATGATGCAATACTACATTTTGACACGATGTTAGAAAGGGGTTAAAGTAACTTTTTCACTGTTAAAACAGACATTGATGATGCAAAAGCTTGTAAGGTGTCCATGTCTTGTAACACAGACTCCATCCTGCATCCTGCTCTGTGCACCTGCTGCTCAGTTGTGGACTTACAGGTGCTGTTTTCTAACTCTCCTTTGACAAGTTTTTTACTTTGTAGTTGCTCCCCCCCCCCCACAACCCCACTCCTTGTTTTTCAAACTTGTTGAGATGAGACGAGACAGTTAATATCTGCAATTTGCTTACTACTTACTTGCCACATGGACCTCTGACATCATCATTTCCTACCTTGTGTGCACACCTGGATACCTGTCCTACTTCATATTAAACCCTGTTCATTGGCCCAGTATCTATACCAACCTGCTGCTGCTTGTTTATTCCTGTCAACTTGTTTGTTAACTGACTTCTATTCCCAATCCTCTTCTCTTTTGCCTGCTCAAAGTGGTTGGTCTGGTTTTGGGGTCCACACCTTGCTTTGTAGACATGTCACTATTGTGATCCCCAGTTACTTGCTCTGATGCCTATTTTGTGAACATTAGAGGTGGCATTTTAGTGAGTGCTTTGTTAGACTTTGGCTTTCTGGATGTAACAGTAGAAAGGATGGCTAACCTCAAGTTTAGTGACTTCAAATAGTTAAAGATTTTCTTTAACATGATTTTGTAATGCTGCAATTCTTTGTATTCATACTTATGCTTTGTTCCAGGACATCAAAGAAACTATGGGCACCAGGTCAATCAAGGTATTTATTCTGAATCATTTAAATGACAAACACAACTTAAGAAAATGTCCTAGGTTGCATGTTCTGTCTGTTCTATTTTACAACCAACTTAAGAAACAAAAATGAGCCAGACTGATTATGGATATAACTTACATGTTTCTCTTGTTTTTCTTCCACAGAAAAGAAGCACAAACCCTGTAAGCAAGTATTATGTTGTTCTCAAAATGTTGATATTAAAATAGAGGTGTGACTTCGCTCATTAATAATGTACCATTTTGATATGACTTTTAAAACTTGAATTAGATAATTCAGTTTACATGAGAAATGTTAAAGAGGACTGGCAACTAGCTCCTTTCTCAAAAAGGGGCATTGTTACTATTTGATAAATGAGATTTGTAAACCTCATTGCTTCCAGATGCCACTGCCTTTGCACAGTGAGAGACTAAACAGAAAGGGAGAACCAGAAGTGTGTTGTCCATCTGTTTAATTCCTTTCTGAATTTGCCAATATAATGGCTAATAAATGTTTTCATTTTATTTTTTAGAAAAACAGGTCAAGGACAACAGTTTGAAAGCAGCTAGTTTCCTCTGACATCATGTTCTGAATCACGAGCTTGAATGTTTTTATAATGTCATTACTGCTGCAGTCCAGTTTGTCTCACAATGTGACAATTCATGATCATTTCACTGCTTCTCAGCTTTCAGCCAACAGCCAATGTTAGTGTCCAGGTACAGTAATATCACTGATACAAAGCAACTGCAAGCTGCTATGACCTCAGCGGTGGTGTTGAAATGATTTGGATTACTCGTTTACTTGACACTATCAAGGAAAAAATGTTCAAGTTGCTCACATCTATTCAAACTTGAGAGCCCATCAACAAAATAAAGATCAATGTTTTCAGAACTTCTCAGTTCTGTAAGTAGTACCAAACATAGCCTGGTGCTAAAATAAGGCAAAAACTGAGGTTTCATAGTTTGTGTGCTGTCATATTTCAGACAACAGCACTACACAGTTGTTAAAAAGTAGATTGTCTCATTGTTTTGTTTTGGGTAGAAATTTGGAGAATAAGCTAGTGTGACAAAGAAGAACTGCTTCCATATATTTGCTTTAAAACAACACAACCTTAGTAAGAGCCACATCCTCATGACTGTGGGTGCCAGTGCTCATGGTAAACTGAGTCTTTGACCTGAGAAAACCTGAGCTCATTAGCTAATGTTAGCTAAGAAAAAGCTAAGAATGTCATTATTTTTGTTGAAGGCCAAATGACTGAATATCCCTCTACAGATTCACATTTGTTTTGGACCCTGCATTGATTCACTCAATAGTCGAGAAAAGGAGCCTTTAACAATATAACAGAATTTAAACTTACCAAATAAGTTTGACTCACAGGAATAGAGGATAGCTTTGCAAATTCCATGAGCATCCTATGATAGCGGTCAGATCAGCTGGCCATCAGATTTTCAACATTTTTTTTGTGATATCACAATGACAAATGCTGTAAATGCCTCAAACAACATATTTAGTTTCATAAGAATGCCACATATCACTCCCTGTTCGCTCTCTCAGGTGGTGGAGGTGTACAGCGTGACAGTGCACTGCACTGTGACGTCTCGTTTCGCTCACACAGTCATGACCTCGAAGGCTCTGAACAAAGCAAACACCTCACAGGAAATTTTCTTTGAGGTGGAGCTGCCAAAAACTGCCTTCATCTCCAACTTCAGCATGTAAGTCAAATATCTCCATCTCTGACAAAGAACTTAAACCATGTATTTCTCTACTTTTGACGGCTGTCTTGTGATTGCAGGGAAATTGAGGGTCAGGTGTATGTTGGGGAGGTGAAGGAGAAGGAAAAAGCAAAGAAACAGTATGAGAAGGCTGTTTCCTCTGGACAAACAGCTGGACTGGTCAAGTATGCTGGACTGGAAATTATTTGAAAATGTGAGTTCATTGTTGAAATATCAAACAAAGTAAAATGTGTGTCCATTATTGCAGGGCCTCTGGACGGAAGATGGAGAAGTTTTCTGTGTCTGTTAACATTGCAAGCAAAAGTAGCGTGACTTTTATTCTGACTTATGAGGAGCTCCTAAAGAGGAATCTGGGTCAATATGAGATTCTGACCCGAGTCAAACCTGAACAACCAGTTCAGGAGTTTCAGGTTAAACACACCTCTCTCTTTCATTCATTTACTTTAAAATCATGATCATGGACTTCATCCCTCATAGTTTTTCTTGGTGCATCCCGTGTTTCTTTGTGGACACAGATTGTGGCAGACATATTTGAGCCCCAGGGAATCGCTTTTGTTGAAGCCACTGCAACTTTCCTCACCAATGATCTGCTGTCAGTAGTGGAGAAAACTGTCACAGAAAACAAGGTAAATCATTGGACAGATTTCCCTCCTTGTTTGAGGGACTTTTTTGATCATGAACATTGTTAACTTAAATGACATAATATGTTTTAGGCACATATCTCTTTCTCACCAACAATGGAGCAGCAGAGGAAATGTCTGGGGTGTGAAGGCAGCATCATTGATGGAGATTTTATCATTAAGTATGATGTGAAACGGGAGAAAAGCCTGGGACAGGTTCAGGTCAGCTGCTGGCAAAGACACCATACCTGAATCAAACATGTCACCTGCATATTTCCTCTTTGTGTTATTGACTGCTATTAATAGCCTGAAGGTGCTCTGGTTGTGATTCTCAGATTGTGAACGGATACTTTGTGCATTTTTTCGCTCCTCCTGACCTGCCCAGACTCCCCAAGAACGTGGTGTTTGTGATTGACAGGAGTGGATCCATGGCTGGAAGAAAGATTCAACAGGTCACACACATTGTTTGTTGGTACACCATTTGTATTTTGAATATGCACATCCTCACTGATGACTTTGAGACTTTTTGCAGACCCGGGAAGCTTTAGCCGCTATTCTGAAGGACCTCCATGAGGAGGACCACTTTGCTCTAATCCTGTTTGATGATGAAATCACCACCTGGAGGAAAGCACTCACCAAAGCATCAAAAGAAAATGTGTCTGAAGCTATAAAATACATCATGAAGCTAAAGGATGATGGATGTAAGAAAAAAAAGAAGCTATTTTGGTTTTTTAAAACACCTCTTTATCAGTGGCAAAAAAATCACCTGGACTTGAGATTTTACTACAGTATATCAGGGTCACGTACAGAAAAAAAGATTTCTTTTTTTAAGTGGCAAATTTGCTACTTTATAAACTCAGACGTTCAGGATGTTATGATGACACACGTGCTGCCATGCATGAACGATGCAGGGACATTTACATAGCTGTGTCCAAATGTTTATTATAATATGAAGTGTAACCTGATAAGGCTGTCAGGCTGTGATAACGATCTACAAAGTATGAATCTTGTAGAAAAGAAACTGCAAATTTTCTTTTTTATATATTTTTTCTTTAAGTGGCCCTCACATGCTGTCGTAATTTTTTTTAAAAAGTCTAAAGAGAGAAAGAAAAAGTATGCCGCTGCTTTAGGTTTTTCATTTTTAGCTGGTAGTACAAACAGCTGTGAAGAAAGGTTTGAAGACACAACTTTCGGAGATGACAAGAGGCAAGTTTCCAGATTCAGAACTGTTAATATTTATGTGAGCTGAAGTAACCCTTTAACTGGCTGTAGCTTCATGAAGATATAACCAAAATTAAAATGAGGGTTTGAAATCAAACTTAGCTTTTAGTATGAATTGAGAAGCTGTTACTTTATTTTATTCCATTTGTCATCTCAACAAATGTAACTCTGATTGCTGTCTGTGCCTTTTAGCCACCAATATCAATGATGCTGTACTGAGAGGAGTCGGCATGCTGATGGCAGAAAGAAGATATAAGAACCTACCAGAAAGGAGCACGGACATGATTATTTTACTGACTGATGGGATGCCAAACAGTGGTGAGGCCATTTTGGTCTATTGATTATATTATGTATTTCTCAGAAGTCAATAACGAGGTTGGTAGATCTAGACTAGTTGTGATTATTAAAAAGGATGACAAGAAGTAAGCTCTCAGTCTACTTGTGCATGAAATTTTGAAAAGATTTTTTTTCCAAAGAGATCGATTTTTCCATTATCAATTGTGGTTTGATTAAAGAGTGACAGTGAGACGAAAAGTGCCATTGAGTTGACAGTGTCTGTTGGCCTGTCATATACCGTACTCAGAGCACTCTACTTTTTCCACATTTTGCAATGTTACAGCCTCAGTCCAAAATGGAATAAATATATTTTTCCCTCAGATTTTACACATAACACCCCATTACGACAATTAGATTTATTATTATTTTTTTTTAGTTTTTGTTAATTTATTATAGATAACATACTATGACATCACATGTACATACAGTCATGGACAAAAGTATTGGCACCCCTGGAATTTTTCCAGAAAATACACCATTTCTCCCAGAAATTATTTGAATTAAAAATGTTTTTGGTATGAATGTGCTTATTTCCTTGATGTGCATAGGAAAAACAAAAACAAAAGGAAAAGAAGAAGAAAGCCAAAATGGACACAATTTTACACAAAACACAAAAATTGGCTGGACAAAATTGTTGGCACTGTTTAAGAATTGTGGGTAAATCATTTAATTTCAAGCAGATTATGCTTGTTAAAACTAGGCTGTGGCAAATAACAGGTGCTGGTAATATAGAAATCACACCTGACGCCAGTTAGAATGTATAAAAGCTGGCTCAACCTTTGTGTTGTGAGCCTTTGTGTGGCACACCAAGCATGGAGAAGAGAAAGAAGAGCAGAGGAGTACTTCCTGAATTTACTGTAGGCTAGTATTTCATATTATGACAGGGTGTTGAGCCACACTGATGAACAAATTAATAAACACAGAGGAATAAATACGTTATTTATGAGTAATTGAAATTTACCAGAATTTAGTTAAAATAAAGTTGTAATGATTCAGGTCAAAATGAGGTGTTACCATGTAACTTATAAATGTGGAAATGTCACCCTGGAGGGGATCAAAACATCAGCAAGTCTCCTACACTAAGAAAAAGCATAAACTCACATGTTCAGACATTTACATGTACTTAATCAAAGAAGACAACAGTATACCTCATGCATAATACTGAAATGACTGGCACATTGTTCAGGTACCATTGATGTGCACCAGGCATCTGTTGCTGTACTGCCAGCATGTAGGTGGGCCATTTTAATCTTCCTGGCAAGCCATAAGCCACTTTTTGGTGGCCGTAGTGTCTAAGGAACATGAGGAAAAATTCTTCAGATTTGGTTCTCCATAGAACTGAAAGTTTCAAAAGCTTGATAAGGTCTTGAACATAATCTTCAGGTAGCCAGTGTTTAGCCGCTATCATAGATGTTTGATGGTTTTGAAATTAAATGTTTATAAATGTTTGTGTCTGTTTATGTTCAAAGGTGAATCAAACCTTGAGAAAATCCAGGAGAACGTGCGCTCTGCTATTGCGGGTAAAATGTCCCTGTTCTCTCTTGGATTTGGAAATGATGTGGATTACTCCTTCCTGGATGTGATGAGCAGACAAAACAAAGGACTAGCCCGCAGAATATTTGAGGGATCAGATGCATCACTGCAACTTCAGGTAAAAACCTCGATACCAGAACAATTCAAGGATTATGCCAAACTGGTATTTTATATCTTCTCAGACCTTCACAGATATTGAGGGAACTTAATCTGCCTGGTTTTTTTATTTCAGGGCTTCTATGAGGAAGTGTCCAGCCCTCTGCTCTTAGATGTGAACCTGCAGTATCCTGAAAATGCTGTTCTCTTCTTGACCCAAAACCGTTATAGCCAGCTGTTTAATGGCTCAGAGATTGTAGTTACAGGTCGAGTGACCGACAACAACCTGGATAACTTTTTGGTGGAGGTCTTAGCAAAGGGGGTGAGAAAGATGAATGAGAATCATGGTTCTGTGTTGAAATTATTCACCAATTAGTAATAACACTGGTAGAGATATCCTGTCAGTAATGGTGGCCATTTGATCTTTTTCCTCTCTCCAGCCTGAGGAGGACTTCTCAGTGCAGGGGAAGGCGAGTGTGATGAACTATGACATGATCTACCCAGATCAGGATTACATGTTGGAGGATTTCTCTGAGCGACTGTGGGCCTACCTCACCATCCAGCAGCTACTGGAGAACAGGTTCATGAGTGGATTGTCTGAGTAGTTTTATTTGTGTAATTCACAAGATATTTGACTCCAAGACTTAGGACAAAATGTCCAAAGTCTCTGTGACTCAGGACATATTTGTCAGAGAACCTAAAATGCTCTTACAGCCTTATCTGTGATACACAACATGACCATTGTTTTTTATTAAAAAGCCATCTTTTTGTGTTCGTTTTTATCTGTTCAGTGACGTTGGTACCCCACAGGAGAAAGAGAATGCCACAGCGAAGGCTCTGGACATGGCCCTTCAATACAACTTTGTCACCCCTCTCACATCCATGGTGGTCACCAAGCCTGAGACTGAGGATGGACCAGAGGGTCCGCTTATTGCTGACAAACTGACTGAGGGTAACACAACTTTTCATCACTTATTAGCTAGCTGCTATTACTTTTTTGATTTTAAATTGATAGAAATTGTAAAGTCCTTCGAGACCTAATGAAACATCAAAACGTACAGAAAGAAAACAACAATAATGCATTTTGTCTTCTAACTAATGTTGTTTCACAGAAGAGCGACAGAGAGCAGAGAGGAGAAGAAGTAAGAAAAACATATTATTTTACATTTATTTTCAATCGAATGTAAACCCTCAATGCCGCTATAGTGTTTCTTTTTAAAGTTGTCTTTTCTGACTTCATCCCTCTCTTGATTACGAGGAAACAGTGACAGTGAGTAGAGCAGAAAACAGGTGAGAGTGGAGAGTAAAATGTAACAAAAGGTGCATCATGAGGTGCACAATCTAACTGCTGGGCTTTTCCAGCACCCCATATATTCTCCTATTTTAACGTCAGGCTCCTCAGCCTTGAGAAAAAGTTCAAGCAGTCCATGCTGGTGATAGAAGAGATTTTCTTTTTACTTTTCTTTAGGGCCGAAGGACCAATATAAGAGGAAGCTCATTGTTTGGCCGCAGAGTAATTATAACTCACAGTAGTTCTGTTTCTGTACTGTTTCTTCAAGTTACTTAGCACAAGAACATACTTTTAGAGTTACTGGATAAAAGATTGGATTTTTAAATCTTTCAAGAGACATTTTTTTGCCTTTTTATGCCAGCATTTTTGCGGCCCATGGTAAATTCTTTTGACAGCAGAAGTCTAATGATGTCATGTTTCTTTTGCTCTACTTTCAACTTAGATTTTAAAGGATTACTGTTTTGGAAAGTTCAGACTTATTTTAAACATGTTGTATGCTTTTTGTTTTTGATAATAGGTTTCCTGACCTATGATGCCCTCGATATTCAATATGGTATGATTTTTCTTTCCCTGTAGATAAACTGTAACTCCTTAAATTGATGATTTAACCATCCATTCACTCTTGCTGATTATCTTTGAAGAGTTTCTGTTGGAATACAAAGCGCCATGGATGTAAAGTATTTTTACACATACCTATTTTCGTCTGTGCTGCCTTTTATCAAGGAACCTAAAACAGTACTCACTAGACCACTCATACAAATTGCTGTGCCAGGTTCTACCTTCAAAACATCTAGTGGCATAAACTTGTATACAATTTAACAAGGCTTATCTTGTAATTAAAATAATAATAATATTTATGAACAAGGTGTCTGTGTGCCACACAGAGTCAAAGTTACACTGAAAAAGTAATGCCTTCTAATGCAGACATCAATGCAAAAAATCGGACATTTCTATCATCCCTTCATATTATTTTACTTATTTACTATTAATCAGCTGCTATTTTATTAAGTTCATGTGATTTAGGTATTTCATATAACAAGCCTGGGTAAACATCAGTTTAAAAGATGAAAAAATGTATATTTGCCATTTTTCAATCCTTTTTTCAGTCAGATGTGGGCAGACAACACAAACTTAAATATGCTTCTCTCTTTTGGTAACAGATGACCTGTACTCATATTGGAGCAATCAAGCCAGTGACATTCACCAGAGGTTTTACTTACGTTTCACCTTGAATCTCTTATTTTTTGTGTGTATTTACTAATTTATAAGTTTTACTGAAGTGGACTCTGAAAAGAAAACAACCAAACTTTTCACATGAACTTTTCTTGAGGACTCAGCTGAATGCACTACCATTATCCCAACAAGCTGCACAACACGTTGAAACCACTTAAATTGCAATGTATTCTGAATTTCATTAATCATTTTTCTAACACGCTGCTGCTGCCTTATTAAAACAAATCTCTGTAAACCGCATGTAAGTTAAACTGAAAAACATCTGTCCCAAGCTAACTCTGAATCAATATGCGTAATTGTAACTCCTGTATTTGGCAACATACATGGTGCCTTTACCACTGAAACCAACTACCACATTTTGAAATTGATGCCAGTGACACATTTCAATTGAGATCAGGATTGGAGCATGTTTTCTGTTGTCTATCACCTCTTCTTTTGACAACACTCCAGTGGAGGGGAACAGTTCCTGATGTCTATCAATAAAGTGAAAAGTGATGGTCCAGTTTGCTCTGCTTGGTGCACTGGTAGGACAAACCAGGATTCACTAACATTATACGTCAGTTTATATATATACTTTTGTATGTCTCAGAACACTGGGCTGTGAGTAGCACTGAACGTAGCCGGCTACTAAGCAACAGAATAAATTTACAGTCTGCTATCATCTTTTAGACATGTGCTACGTAACTGTTGGTAGATACAGTACCTTGTCATGTTGTTTCAATTTGCCACCCATGCTCTGGCCTTGTGTTGGATCATGCTAAAAGGTAATAATGTTTTTTTCTTGCCATGCCACAGCCTTAACCTGCAATGATGAAACTGATCAATTAAAATGATATTTGAAAGTGACTTTTAACCCCTAAAGGGATTTTTTAAAATGCAGTTCTGCATCTGAGCCCAGAGATCTTGGCCTGTAATCGATTTTGGTCCTATTCTCAATGTTTGCAATTCTTGTACCATATGCAGTACATAAATCTACAGTACATAAATCTACAGTACATATGATGTACTGTAGATCATGAAGTCAGAGGTCAGTTTCTATGTAGTTCTTACATTGGTTTCAACCAAATATAGAGTCTTAATGATCTTTAAGCCACCCAAAATTGCAACCAAACTATTTTAGATTTTGGATTGAAGAACAGGTTCTACCCTGAAAGTGGCAACACATTGAAGTACAATCTCCAAACCTGAACATTTCAACAAAAAAGACTGAAATTATTACGAAAGGGCATTATACCATAAGGGTTAGCGTTTTTAATAACACATTCACTATAAAAAACTGTGCAGATATAAAACCCTTAAACTGTAATTCGTGATTTTGGGAGCAATGTTGTGGAGCTACTTCTCTATGTTTCATGTCCAACATTAAAATCTTGAGATGATTCGCTTGTATGAGCAAGAATGTGTTTCTTTTTTTCTTCTCACCTCATTGCATCAAAGCAAATGCTCTCTGGCAGAAAGCCAGAAGGGCAATAAAGTGTCAGCACTTGTATTTGCTCAGTAGTCTCAAACAGATGAAGAGGGCTCTAACAAAGATTGTATGAGGTCAGACCTGCTGGTGACAAAACTGTTGAAGATTCACAGACCAAACGTACCAGCTCTGGTCACATAATGCTTGCTAACGTCAACAGTCACAGCTCAACAATTTGGTTGGATGTGACCTTTACACTTTGTCAATGTGTAGAGTGTAATTATATAATCTCTTTATATCACAGCCACTAATTAAAAACACTAAGCTGGTAGAGAAGACTTTGATCTGTGCTCGTACACAAGCTTATCCGATGAAAACAGATAAATAAGTCAAGTTGGGGGCGCGGATGGCGCACCATGAGGTTTGCCCTCAAGCGGGCGGCCTGGGTTCGAATCCGACCTGTGGCCCATTTCCCGCATGTCACTCCCCACCTTCTCTCCCCTTTCCGACGCCATCCACTGTCCTCCTCTATCTAATAAAGGCACAAAGGCCAAAAAAATAACTTTAAAAATAAAAAAATAAAAAAATAAGTCAAGTTGGTTTTTTTTGGTAAGACAGGCACACGTACACTCACATCTTACACAGCTCCAGCCCATTAGGATACCACTGGTTAAAAAGTGTACAGTATCATAACAGTGGGGTATAATTCATTCAACAATTTTCCTAACCCTTTAAGCACCAAAGTCGCAAAACTGCAACAGGCAATATTACTAAATTTGATAAGCCATAGCTGCACATATGGTGCCTCATGTAGTTACTACTTTACACCAGGAGTTGGCAGACACCTGTAACTTCAATCTGAGCAATATTTGTGGGCGTGCTTCTATTCAAAGTTTTGGTGTATAGTAAAGTTTGAAAACCGCCCCTTGGCCAAGGAGACGAGGAAGTAGTGGTTGTTGTAGGAGCATAATAAAGAGCAGGAAAGCAAATTTTTGTGAGAGAAAACTTACTATGCCGAGAGGTCTGTGCACCGTTGACGAAGTACTTCGTCAAGCAATAGCTGACTCAGAAGATGTTCAATCAACTTTTCTCATTTACAATATGCCTTTATGTCTAACCATTTTTGAGCTACAACCTTTTGAAATAGTGATATCAAAATGGTATATTTTATTGAAAAAACTGTGGCGCCAAAGAGCTGACTCAGATCAGTTAGTCCATGGGGTCTTGGCTTAAGGGGACAGCCCCCCCACCCCCACCCCAAACACCTGTTTACAGTTGTTGCATGGACTCGTATTTACAAGAAGCCTACTGCTATGAAATATGCAGAATTTTCCAAAAAAATTAAATGTTGGTTTTTACAGGAATAATCCTGCTCAGTTGTTGTCTCTGGGCCTCTATACCAGTGTTTCAGGGTCTGTGTCTGCCTCACCCCTTTGTAGGCCCCCTCTTTCATCTGTTTTGTTATTGTTTTCTTTTTTGACTTGGGACGTTTCTTGGCGTAGAGTTGGAGTTGTAATGGATTGTGACCAGCCAATCACAGCGTGCGCAGTGTGCAAGAGGCTTTGTGTGTTGATGATAGTGAGTCGGAGAAGCTATCCGAAGCGTCCACAATGGCAGCTGTAACACAGAGAAAGAATGGTACTATATTTGTAGTGTGTCTCATTTACTTGCAGGAAGTCAGGTCTACTGCACTTGAATTTCTCTCACGCTACAGTTTATGGTGTGTTTACCAAGCTACGATTGTGAGCCATGCTATGAGCTACAGTCGATGACAGTGAGCATGCCTGCAACTGGCACTAAGCCACGGAGGAGGCACCATGTTTGGATGTTGTATGTAAACATATAAACGAAACGTATCAAAAATTCCTGCATACCTCACTCTTAAAGAACAATCGCCATACTTTAAATCTTGCACTATCTAAAATTTTAACTCTAACTGAATCATTTTTCATACCAAAGGTCAAAACACACTATTTTACTGGCTCATGTCATAACCTGAGTGCATAAACACAAAGTAAAACTTAAACTTAAGCATAAATAAGAAAGCACACCTGGATATAGATGGACATGTCAGGACAGGACCAGACCTATTACTCCCACTGAATTGTTTAGCTCATAACTGCTCCATACACATTCGTATGATCGCAAATACACCCACAACAATGACTCACACCAACATAAACGCACTCATGGAGGAAGAGAGACTTTTTCCAAGCACTGTGTGGGAGGGGTTTAAGTCTTGTGGGAAGACTTTATCCCCAGATGCCTGGAATTTCCTCCCCACTTGTTTTCAGCCATGCTGGGGGAAAGGCTCTTCTATTTCTCAGGCATGCCTGAGGTGCGGAGAGCCATGCTGCTGTTGGTTTGTGTCTGCACCTGGCTGTCAGCCCAGACCCAGGGGGCCCTGGTTGTTTCTCACAGAGATGCACTGGCAGAGGTATGTACAAGAAAATGACTGTAAACAAATGTCACTTCTGTTTTTCTCTATGCCGAGCTCACTCCCTATTTGTCAACAGGCCGTACATTGTTTACAGAAGCCAGTTTATATGAGCTTGAAATAAAGTTTCAGACTCTCTTGCACTGAAAATTTTCCATGATGTCAAGGTCTTTGCATGTCTGGTAGCAGCAACAAAGATTTCCCTGATATGAAATAAATAGAGGTCTGTTCATAAATACCAAGACCGAGCAGAAAACCAGAAACTGGCACTGGCAGGAGAAAAAGTTAAATGGATACCCAAACAGTAGCGTGATTTATGGGATCAACTAATCTTTGACAGCTGAAAGTAAACATCCTGCAAGACTGTAAAAGTAGAATATTTACAGTCAACATAAATGGTCCAGCTATATCTTGACCAGGATATCATCTCCATCTTTGATTTTCAAGGTATATTTTGTGTTTTCCCCCCAAATTCAGAGGGGAACTTCAAGTGACACACTAAATGGCATTTATGAGAAACACTAAATGTTTCCTCAGGAGTGAAGTCAGTATTTTGCGAGTCACCTCAGAGGACCATCGTGTAGAGCACCTCAAAAACCAGGTGTGCCCTGGGCGTGGTCTTGCAAGATATAAAAGGATGCTCTCTAGTGAAGCTGTTTCTTTTTAATCCAAAATACAAGCTGGAATAAAGCTCAGAAGACTGCAGCCTGTCTTGGAATAGACCAAAAGAGTTGAGGTTTGATTTGATCAAGAAATTTAAACTGACTGAAGAAGTTCATATGTAATAAAGCACAAAACATGAAGAACAGGTCCAAACTTGTTTTTTGGAGAATAAATTACAGAGCTCTGGCAAATAACACCATAAAACCTGGCATCAGTGGTGGGAAAAATGTCCTTTCCAAAATTCAGAAATGTTGATCATAAGTAGAAACAAGGATGTTACCCATCAGCTGCAAGTAGATGGACCAAGACAGTGGGATATATGGACAGATAAGAGTCGGTCTGACAAAAGAGAAACAACTAGTGCTACAAGCAGGATTGCACAGACTCTTACATCTTTTGAGTGCAAGTAAAGGCAAGAGACAACAAATCAGCAACAAATCAGTGTTGTGCAGTAACAGTGAACTGCATTTTCACTATTTTTTGTCTTCAAATGAACTTCACAAACATATTTACAGGAATTTTCTATCAAGAGCTCTGCAGAAAAACACCATTATTTTGCAGATATTTTCCCTGGATTGCTACAATCAAACACTTTGAATAAAGTTACAATGCAAAGAGTATGGCATAAGATGCCATTATTTGACAGATTTGAACTGATTTATTACCATCGAACATCTTCATCAGCCCTCAAATACCTTCTTTGAAAAGAAAAAAATGTAATATTTTGTCAGACATCCCAATCAAACTGAAAAGATGATTAAGAATTTCACATTCAAAGATTTTCACCATTTAATTTAAACCAGGGTGGGGGACATAAACACATTTAAGGTACCTATATGTGGCTCTGACTGTTAATGGAGTTAGTGAAGCTTTGACGGCATTTGTCACCCATATGAGGCAGGGTCTCAAACCCACTGTGCTTCCTACTCACTCACAGTGACGCTAACAGTTAGGTTACAAATTACAAAGTCATTATGGGTACAACTCTAAAGCTGTAGCTTTACTAAACTGCTGGGAGGGGCTACAGTGTGCTGAAAATTAGGAAACAAAGTGATGGAGGACAAAGTGAGGAGTGCTGCAGTGCAACAGTTTTCTGGTTTTAAAATGTCTGACATAGATTAAAGAACAACCCTGAAACCCTGAGTGAAGAGAGAACAGAGTGCAGGGACACTGTGGAAAGTGTACATACATACACAGTGCCATACTGTGATTATACAGGGTTGCCCGATATTTAAACATACATTTTTAAACAGGTTTTTCTTTTAAATTTCCTCATAAAAACTTACAGCAAATAGTTGCAGTATAGACCTAATAAAATTGACCTTCATCATGGTCCTACATCATTTAACCGAATTGGAGAGGAACTCCTATACAAAGAATTTTCCATAAAATGAGAAATAGTGCTTTAAAAAACAGAATGCTTATTATATTATAATTGCCACACTGGCCTCTGACATCATCATTTCCTACCTTGGGTGCACACCTGGAAACCTGTCCCACTTCATACAAAACCCTGTTCACTGGTCCACTGTCTCTACCAACCTGCTGCTGCCTGTTTATTCCTGTCAGCTTGTGACTTCTAAACCCAATCCTCTTCTCTTTTGCCTGCTCAAAGTGGTTGGTCTGGTTTTGGGGTCCACACCTTGCTTTGTGGGCATGTCACTGCAGTGATCCCCAGTTACTTGCTCTGATGCCTAATTTGTGAGAGTTGGGTCAGGATAAGTTGTTTTGTTCATTTTTATTACCAGTTCTTGAAGTACTTGTTATATGTTCCAGGACGGGAAAGAAGCTATAGGCACCAGGTCAATAAAGGTATTTGTCTTGAATCAATGAAATAATTTACACAAATAAAAAGTTTTCTACTGTGCATGTTCTGTCTATTTCACAACCATATTAAGAACTGGAAAGGAGCCAGTTTGTTTACTGAAATAAACTTTGTTTTCTTTCCTCCACAGAAAAGAAGCACAAACTCTGTAAGAACTTATTATGTTTATATCAAAATGTTGACATAAAATTGAGGTATGACTTTCTTTATTAATGCTGTACCACTGTTATGTGACTTTAAATATCTGAATTAGGTAATTCAGCACACATGAACCATGTTAAAGAGAACTGGGAACTAGTTCCTTTCTCAAAAGAGGAGCATTGTTACTGTTTGGTAAATGGAGTCCACATTTTCTCTAAACCTCATTGCTTCCAGATGCCACTTCCTTTGCTGTTCTCTTCCTGTCATCCTCAGGCTTGAATTCATTTTCTCTTTTCTTTACAAGAGAGGATCAACAGGAAGTGAAAACTGAAAGTGTGATGTCCATCTGTATTTTATTCCTTTCTGTGTTAGCCAATACATTTTTCCTTATATTTTTCTTAAGAAAACAGTGGTTTCTGATCTATTTGACATTTTAGGACCACAGTTTGGGAGCAGTGAGTTTCCTCTGACATCATGCTCAAATTTGATGTTGTAATGTTAAACTGCTGCAATCCAGTTTGTCATACAGGTATCTGACAAATCATAATTTGTCTCAATCACCTAGGGGTAGGGGCAACAAAGCTTACGGTAAATATCCATTGCAAAGATGCTCTTTGAGTGATACATTTTTTTTGTGATATCACAATGACAAATGCTGTAAATGCCTCAAACAACATATTTAGTTTCATAAGAATGCCACATATCACTCCCTGTTCGCTCTCTCAGGTGGTGGAGGTGTACAGCGTGACAGTGCACTGCACTGTGACGTCTCGTTTCGCTCACACAGTCATGACCTCGAAGGCTCTGAACAAAGCAAACACCTCACAGGAAATTTTCTTTGAGGTGGAGCTGCCAAAAACTGCCTTCATCTCCAACTTCAGCATGTAAGTCAAATATCTCCATCTCTGACAAAGAACTTAAACCATGTATTTCTCTACTTTTGACGGCTGTCTTGTGATTGCAGGGAAATTGAGGGTCAGGTGTACGTTGGGGAGGTGAAGGAGAAGGAGAAAGCAAAGAAACAGTATGAGAAGGCTGTTTCCTCTGGACAAACAGCTGGACTGGTCAAGTATGCTGGACTGCAAATTATCTGAAAATGTGAGTTCATTGTTGAAATATCTAACAAAGTAAAATGTGTGTCCATTATTGCAGGGCCTCTGGACGGAAGATGGAGAAATTTTCTGTGTCTGTTAACATTGCAAGCAAAAGCAGCGTGACTTTTATTCTGACTTATGAGGAGCTCCTAAAGAGGAATCTGGGTCAATATGAGATTCTGACCCGAGTCAAACCTGAACAACCAGTTCAGGAGTTTCAGGTTAAACACACCTCTCTCTCTCATTAATTTACTTTTAAATCATGATCATGGACTTCATCCCTCATAGTTTTTCTTGGTGCATCCCGTGTTTCTTTGTGGACACAGATTGTGGCAGACATATTTGAGCCCCAGGGAATCGCTTTTGTTGAAGCCACTGCAACTTTCCTCACCAATGATCTGCTGTCAGTAGTGGAGAAAACTGTCACAGAAAACAAGGTAAATCATTGGACAGATTTCCCTCCTTGTTTGAGGGACTTTTTTGATCATGAACATTGTTAACTTACATGACATAATATGTTTTAGGCACATATCTCTTTCTCACCAACAATGGAGCAGCAGAGGAAATGTCTGGGGTGTGAAGGCAGTATCATTGATGGAGATTTTATCATTAAGTATGATGTGAAACGGGAGAAAAGCCTGGGACAGGTTCAGGTCAGCTGCTGGCAAAGACACCATACCTGAATCAAACATGTCACCTGCATATTTCCTCTTTGTGTTATTGACTGCTATTAATAGCCTGAAGGTGCTCTGGTTGTGATTCTCAGATTGTGAACGGATACTTTGTGCATTTTTTCGCTCCTCCTGACCTGCCCAGACTCCCCAAGAATGTGGTGTTTGTGATTGACAGGAGTGGATCCATGGCTGGAAGAAAGATTCAACAGGTCACACACATTGTTTGTTGGTACACCATTTGTATTTTGAATATGCACATCCTCACTGATGACTTTGAGACTTTTTGCAGACCCGGGAAGCTTTAGCCGCTATTCTGAAGGACCTCCATGAGGAGGACCACTTTGCTCTAATCCTGTTTGATGATGAAATCACCACCTGGAGGAAAGCACTCACCAAAGCATCAAAAGAAAATGTGTCTGAAGCTATAAAATACATCAGGAAGCTGAGACACAATGGAGGTAAGAGAAAAAAAAGCCTCGTGTTTTGGTTTGGTTTCTAGATTCAGAACTGTTCATATTTATGTGAGCTGAAGTAACCCTTTAACTGGCTGTAGCTCCATGAAGATAGAACCAAAATAAAAATGAGAGTTTAAAATCAAACTTACGTTTCAGATAAATTGAGAAGCTGTTACTTCAATTTAATTTCTGTTTATCATCTCAACAAATAAATTCTGATTGCTATGTCTGTGCCTTAGCCACCGATATCAACAGTGCTGTACTAAGAGGAGTCGGCATGCTGATGGCAGAAAGAGAAAATAACAGCCTACCAGAACGGAGCTCGGACATGATTATTTTACTGACTGATGGGATGCCAAACAATGGTGAGGCCATTATATTCAGAATATTGGACCATTTACTTCTCAGAGGTCAATCTGTGACAAAATAAAAGTTATTTCACCTTGGCAGGTGGCTTGCCTATAAGCTTCGCTGCCACAGCTACTAATCACTAGCTGATGACCTGTGAGCCCGTGCCTGTAAAAACAGCTAACTCCAGGTTAATAGAAAAGAGTTAATCTTATTTCTTTGAAGGAGAGGTTTCTTAAATGTGGCATCACAGATTAGCTGCAGTCACCTACAAAGGTTGGGCAATGAGGCTGGCAAAAAGCTAGATCATCTTTATGACATAATAGAGGTGCCAAACAATTGTCTTTTTCACGGGTAAAGAAAGACACAAGAGGAGCCTTTAATTATTCTGTTACATCACTTTGTTTCATCTGCATGTCCAAGGCCTAAAGAAATTGTAGTGACTCACTGGTGACATATTACTGGAAAACTTTCACCCATCTGACATTAGTGGTAGCACATTAGTGATATACGGCAAAACCACAGACATTTGCTACTTAGCTACTGGCATATGACGTGACACCTCTATGACAAATGAAAAACCACCAGTATGTGGATGTCATGCCCACTTCTTGGAATATTTTACATGAGAGCAAATCCTTCAGATTTGGTTCCTAATAGAATTCAAAGTTTCAAATGCTTGATAATGTCCTGAGCAAAACCTTCAAGCCAATCTTCTCGCTTTCTAGCCCATGTCTAGCCGCTATCATAGATGTTTGATGGTTTTGAAATTAAATGTTTATAAATGTTTGTGTGTGTGTGTGTTCAAAGGTGAATCAAACCTTGAGAAAATCCAGGAGAACGTGCGCTCTGCTATTGCGGGTAAAATGTCCCTGTTCTCTCTTGGATTTGGAAATGATGTGGATTACTCCTTCCTGGATGTGATGAGCAGACAAAACAAAGGACTAGCCCGCAGAATATTTGAGGGATCAGATGCATCACTGCAACTTCAGGTAAAAACCTCGATACCAGAACAATTCAAGGATTATGCCAAACTGGTATTTTATATCTTCTCAGACCTTCACAGATATTGAGGGAACTTAATCTGCCTGNTTTTTTTATTTCAGGGCTTCTATGAGGAAGTGTCCAGCCCTCTGCTCTTAGATGTGAACCTGCAGTATCCTGAAAATGCTGTTCTCTTCTTGACCCAAAACCGTTATAGCCAGCTGTTTAATGGCTCAGAGATTGTAGTTACAGGTCGAGTGACCGACAACAACCTGGATAACTTTTTGGTGGAGGTCTTAGCAAAGGGGGTGAGAAAGATGAATGAGAATCATGGTTCTGTGTTGAAATTATTCACCAATTAGTAATAACACTGGTACAGATATCCTGTCAGTAATGGTGGCCATTTGATCTTTTTCCTCTCTCCAGCCTGAGGAGGACTTCTCAGTGCAGGGGAAGGCGAGTGTGATGAACTATGACATGATCTACCCAGATCAGGATTACATTTTTGGGGATTTCTCTGAGCGACTGTGGGCCTACCTCACCATCCAGCAGCTACTGGAGAACAGGTTCATGAGTGGATTGTCTGAGTAGTTTTATTTGTGTGATTCACAAGATATTTGACTCCAAGACTTAGGACAAAATGTCCAAAGTCTCTGTGACTCAGGACATATTTGTTAGAGAACCTAAAATGCTCTTACAGCCTTATCTGTGATACACAACATGACCATTGTTTTTTATTAAAAAGCCATCTTTTTGTGTTCGTTTTTATCTGTTCAGTGACGTTGGTACCCCACAGGAGAAAGAGAATGCCACAGCGAAGGCTCTGGACATGGCCCTTCAATACAACTTTGTCACTCCTCTCACATCCATGGTGGTCACCAAGCCTGAGACTGAGGATGGACCAGAGGGTCCGCTTATTGCTGACAAACTGACTGAGGGTAACACAGCTTTTCTTTAAGTTATGTTTGTATGACTAGAAAATGTCTCTGGTATGTGCCAAGTTAGCAAACTAAATTTTCTTCCTTTTTAAATGTACTGCAATCTGTAAATCCTTTCAAGGGCTGAAGTGGGACATTTAGAAGAAATGTAACTAACTCTGCTGCTTTACAGACCAGCGACAGAAAGCAGAGAGGAGTGGAGGTAGAACAATCTACCTACAATCTATTATTTTTAATCTTTTTTTTTTAGATTTTATCAGGACTAACCAATTCTAACAACAACTATTTTTCATGACAGATCAGTCAACCCTCAGTGTACACCCCATAAAGCAATCAGTTGGTACTGCATCCCGAAGCTCTAGTTCCAGAGGTAAACTCTTATACGGCAAAACATTTAGTAGTTTTCATTTTACTGTTGCTCTGTTACTTCAAATTACTTAATTTCCAGGGATTAATTGATGGGAAAAGTCTAGACTTGTAATGTAACATGCTGCATGCCATTTTGGTTTTTGATAGCAGGTGCCAAGGCCCATGGTTCCAGCTCTGGTGGACAATTTGATGGTACAACTTTTGTTCTGTAGTAGCTGAGCTATATTTCCTCAAAACCATGCTTCATTTATCCTTTCACTTTTACTGATTATGTTTGAAGAGTTTCTGTTGGAATACAAAGTGCCATGGTCGCAAAGTACCATTAGTACAAACCTATTTTCATCTGCGTTGCCTGATACTGTGCTCACCTCTAAAATGCTGTGATAGGGCCTCTCTCCAAACCTTACAGTGGTGTAAAGTTGTCAAAAACCTATACAGGCTTCTCTTGTACTGAAGCTTTATTAATAATTTGGCTGTGTGCCATGAAATACCAGAATTTGATACCATACACTTCAGATTCAATTCCATCTCTCATCTCGATCACCACCTTTAAGTTGTACCCTTTTGGAACAGCTGTAATGTAGCACATCAGTACAAATAAGTTTAACTGCAACAAACATTAATGACTTTCTTGTTTTACTTAAGTTTGGCTATAACAGCAGAATAACCCTTAATGTTTATTTTCCAGTGGATGGGGATCCTCATTTCATGATAGAACTACCGGACAGAGAAGATGCTCTGTGCTTCAACATCAACGAAAAACCAGGAACAATTTTCAACTTGGTCAGAGACCCAAAACCAGGTCAGTCCTCAGTCGTCTTATCCCAGATTATTTTTTTTAATAATAAACTATAACAAAATGACACCTTCTTGTTTTGTTAGGTTTTTTTGTTAATGGAGAAATAATTGGCAAGAAGTTCTCTGATGGAGACAACACCTACTTTGGTCGTTTTGGTATCATCCACCGGAGTCTGGGTGTGAGGCTGGAGGTGAGCACTCAGGACATCACACTGTTCCATGGTGGCAAGCAGGTCAGACTGCTGTGGTCTGGTACAACATCTATCAAAGAGACCGAGTGAGTGCCAGTATTTTGCAGCATTATACTTGTTGTGCTTGAACAGATGTTTTGAACTGAAAGGATTTTTTGTCCTCATGTGCTTCTTAAAAGTAGTACAAAGTTGTTTTCAAATGATCACAGTTATGGGTATAATTGATAGGATTTTATTGAAACCAATGCCCTGAATGATTCTGCTTATCAATCTGAATCTATTCCCTTATCAATCCCTCCTGTGAGTTTTATGTGTTAAAAAAGTAGGCTTTGAAGGTTTTCAATGTCTACATTTTATTGAGTAAAAAAAATATGAAGTCGGTTAATGAATGTGGACATCTCTGTACGTAATTAAATGAAAAAAAGTAAAAAATCTTTGCATGTGGTCACTGGATCCTAGATATCCAGAAGTAAATAAATAGATAAAAATGTTAAAATCGCATGTCACATGAAGTCAATGTGTTGCTTTGTTATGTTCTATTGACTGAAGTAGGCAACTTAACAATGCTTTGAGTTCTTCCGAACCTTGAGCTTGCCGTAGTTATGCTGATGTCAGCCATGAGCCTGCACATCCCCGTGCTGTTAAACATTTGCATGCAAATGATGAAAGCTGAAATTCTGGTTGAAAACAGAAATTATAGCCATGTATTCTAACAACTTGTATAACAATACAATTCCCTGTATGCGTTTAAGTCAAGCTAGCGCTGTATTTTATAGCATCTGTGGTACATTAGGAGAATAAAATGTTGACTGTATTGAGTCAGAGTTTTCTTGGGGAATTGTTATCCATCTACTCAACCAAGCTAGCTTTGGCAAAATTATCAATGTAAGGTCCATCTGCATCATGTAAATAATCAACACGGGAATCGATAAGCACAAAAGGCCAATAATGTCAATGGACTGAGCCGTTTCTTATTGATTCCCAACAGGGACCAGTTCTTGATTTCCATTCCAAAATGCAATCTACCTGTAAAAACTTAAAAATGGTTTTAACTGCAGAACATGATAAAAGCACAAATGCTGTACAAATAAACCAACACCATCTTAATGAGTTAAGGTTGGACCTGTGTAAAATTTCACAGAAATAGAAAAGTAACTCTCTGTTTGCTGTTTTCACCCCAGCATGGACCTCAGGTTGACTAAGAACTCCAGCCTGACAGTGACACTGAGGCACTCAGTCAAATTCATGGTCATAAGACACAAGAAAGTTTGGAAGAGACGCCACACCCAGCAGGACTACCTGGGTTTCTACACCTTGGACAGCCACCACATGTCTGCTTCAGTGCATGGTCTGCTAGGTAGACAACTGAGAAGTTTTATATAAGTGTTATATCATGATACATCGACTATGTTTCCTATTTTATACAGCATTGGTGTTCAAAGTACCCTAAAGATACTGAATGAAACTTTTCTTTCCAGGCCAGTTCTATCATGGGGTTCAGTTTGAGGTCTCAGACATACATCCCATGAAGCACCAGGAAAATGTTAAAGCCACCATGTATGTCAAAGGCCACACACTCAACGTAACCAGGTGTGTATAACGCTCAGACAAACACTTTGACATAAAGGCAAAGACAGTGCATGAGGAGGAAAGAGCAATACTTATTGGGTTTTTTTATGTTTTGCAGACACTGGCAGAAAGATTTCAGCAGGGATCTGGAGAACGGGGAAAGTATTCCCTGTTGGTTTGTTGACAGAGATGGAACAGGCCTGATTGATGGGAACGCCTCAGACTATGTCGTGTCAGGGCTTTTCAAGACTACTTTGTGAAAGATAAAAATTCTGTATCAGAGGCGTGGGTGAAGGTGCACATTACTGTGAGGCTTCTGTCAGAAATTATGTGCAGGGAGGAACCAACACATAGAACACGACAATTATATCGTTATGAAATGGTTAAACATGCGACTCAATCATAATAAAGCGGTTAAGTAAAAATGTATAAGCTCAGGTCATTTGTTTAACTGTATCAAGCCTGCAAACTCTGCTGCTTAACAAAAAGTTGGAAGTAAGAGTGTTTCATGTACGGTCTGTACATATTTGCTGGCAACAAAACATCAACTTAGTGGCAGATGAAACTTTAAACCAATGCATATCCTCTACTTATTCATGATGCAACGTATTAACTTCTGTCATCATTTTACATTTAACATCGTTCATGATAGGTGATCACTTTATATCATTATAAGCCGTTTTCAAAAGTCAGAGTCAGTTATATTTACTCAAGTCTGTTGCAGTTGTCAAGTTAAGATTATGCTTCATGATTGTTTAATGCACTTCACATCTAACAAAAATTCCAGTCTTTTTTTCATTCTTTTGTTGACTATTTTGTGTGGTTTTGATATAAAAAAATAACCGACTTACAGTCTCATTTATCTTGACATCACAATAAATCCATATCACAAGTGTGAACTTGATTGTACAGTCATCTTCTTTGTGCATATTCTTGAATATTTAGAGATTCTTAAAATATTTTATTATAACTGTTATTTCATCTTTGTTTATGACCAAACCATAAATGTAAGTGTCAGCTGTCAATACTAAGCACAAAGTTTCAAATTTGAAGAAATGCTTTGAAGAGCTTGATCAAAAAGTCTGAGATCTGAGTGAGATCCACATGAGATTCACTCAAATCATGGCACAACCCATCGGTTAAATCCTTAAGAAGAGATTAAAAATGCAACACTTCTTGTTTTGGATTATGTTGGTAGTGAACTGTACAAATTTAAAGAAAATGCCATCTTTAAATTTCTTTAAATCATTGTTTTTGACTCCTTTAAACTGTTCAAATTTGTTTCTAAAAACTTGTTATTTCTTGCTAGACATTTGAGGGTTTTTGGACTTTAGGACCTTCTTACTAAAGGTCTGAGGACCGTGGAGACGGTCGTGGACTTTGGTCAAAGTAAAATAAATATTACCACAATATTAATTTTGTTAGTATTCAACATAGAGTATTTCTAACTCTGTTACACTAGCTTATGACTTGTTTACATTTTTTTCATCTCATTAGCTAAGCTAGCAATGCCGCAGGTGGCAAACAGAGCAGAGCCAGACACAGCTCTACTCTAGGCTCGTGAGTCTGTTACCAAGGTGATCTGCTGTTCAATGTTAAAAACTGCTGTAAATGTTGCAAAGTAACACCTTCATAATTCAGTGTTATTAAAGAGTCACTCGTTCATTAATTTATCATTTTAATTTTAACACCATATCTGCTCCACTTACTGCTGTCTACTTTCCTCTTCGGTTTCCAGCTCCCAGTCATGCAATTTTTCTTCATCTTTCTTTGTTTCTTTCATTCAAAATTGTTTCCACGCACGAGTGCGTGCAGTAACATGGGGCCCCTTTAGGGGAGTTTGAGTGTGGCTACTGTCATTGCATTAAGTTGTGGTCTCTGCCAGTGGTTGAAGGGTTAAAGGGCAATGGGCTGGAATTAGTACAAGACTGTGGGGGACTTCTGGGTAATGTATCCTGGGTCTGTGGTTTTACTCGCCACAGGAGGCAGCAGTGAGCTCAGTGAGGCCTGATTCGCACTGACACGACGTGAAGTAGATGCTGCACAGGAGCCAGGAGTTTCTTGGTGACAGAGGTACAGTTGTTCTTATTGGGAAGATTTTCATCATATCCCCCCTCTCTGAGATGCTTCTTTCTGAAATGTACATAGGGTCAGCTTCAGAAAATTCAGAAAAACAGTTAAACAAACCAATTAGCCTTCTTCATCAAACTAAACCACACTTTCACCAAAGCCAGCGTTCATCAGGCACTTTGTAGCCAATGATTTTTAATCCAGGATAAAAGCAAGGTTTTCCTTATTGTTGATGACAACAGATGTGTTTTACCTGCTGAACATTAAATGAATAAAACATTATTTTTGCCATAATGTTTTTGTCAGGTTACCTGGGATTGAAACAGAGACAGGTGATCCTAGACTGACTCAACAGAGAGTTAAACAGGTGTCGATGAGGACAGAGGTCTGTAAGTACTCCAAATACCCTTGCTCAACAGAATCTACCAACAGTTCACAACAACTATAACATTGGTTTTATTATTATGAAAATGATCATAACTATTGCTGTTTTTTGCCACCATAAACATAAACATGTATAAGGAAGGCATGTATGGTTGGTTAAAACCTTCACTTTTTAAATTTGGGTGTGTAAAAATAATGAATATGGGAAAATACCAAAAAACTATCTATATCTAGTTTAAAAAATGAATTATAGTTTTTTATCTACCTCATGGTTTTAGTCTTCTTTCCTCCTTTTCTTTTATTTGTATTCACAGGATTTATTGAAGAGTAGTTGGAATGTGTTGTCGTGTCCGTGTGAAAGCACTGTGAAAGCAGGGTTCAATCTGTAATTCTATTGATTTCCTTTGGAAAAATTCAAGACAGATGATCTCTGTGATGGAGAATTATTTTTTAGGGATGTATAACTCATCTTTGTATCATTTACTACTTAAAACGGAAACTTCTTTTGCCACTGCTTCTCTTTTACATTGCAGATTTAGTGTAAATATAATTAGATATGTGCTGAACTTGCTCCTGTGCAGTCTACAATATGTGTATGTATGTGTCAGTGAGAGTGTGTGAGAGAGAGAGAGCAGGTTGTACTGTAACTACTCACCGGCTCTTATTACATGGCTGTGTGGTGTGTGCACTAATAGAACCAGGGCAAGTGTGTTGACCCCGGTCATGTCGGAAGTTCAGAAGTTGAGATGGATTTTCTAAAGGGTGTCTTTGCAGATGTGTTTGTGCGCGAGTGTCTGTTTCTTTACATGTGTGTATGTGTGTGCTTGTGTAAGCTTTGCTGATTAACGCCAGATGTGCAGGGCCCAGGGTGTCGGCAACAGCTTGAGAGGGCCCCACTGTACTTCATTCGGCCCTGGTTGAAGAAATTGCTAAAGCGACTTCTTCACACATGGCTGACATTAATATCTTCTCCGTTCATCCCCCAAATCCCCCAAAGGTTAGAAACATCAGGTCAGACTGAGCTGTAGGTGGGTTTAATAAGGTGGAGATGAAGCAAAAGCTGCTGGATAGATGTGGAGCTCCTGTTGCTCCACTAGAGGGCGTAACAGAGCTGTGCAAAATCTGTGGTGTCTCAACACTTATGAACCCATCATGTTTCCTTACCCTGTGGTGTTACTTTTTTGTAAAGTTATTTTTAATTTTCCAGTTAGTAGAAAGAAAAGAGTATATATTTTTTTTACAATTATCTGAGTAAACATCAGTAGAGAAAGTGACTGAATTTGATTCCAATAACAAAGCCCAAATAAATTCTAACATCTAGTGCATTTTTTATTTCTCCTTGCTATTTGGGATAAACAAGACCTAAAAAGCATGAAACTAAACTTTGTCTTTATACCAGACGTTATGTTTTTAGTGTTATTAGTCAGCTACAGATTTTAGCTGCACAGCTGCGTTTATGGCTACACTTTTTTTTCCCTAAAATGTATGTAATGTTTTCATATTGCCAAAAGATCATGTTGAAAGTGTCCCTAAATGTAGCTAAGGCCAAAGTTATAAAAATGAAGTATTATGGGTCTGAGAGGCAGAAATTTAATTTCCATATATGTGGATGCTGTGCCATAAGGGATTAAAGATAGCACTTTTTTCAACATGCATCCAAACAAAAGGAAAAAAGTCTCACATCCGAGAAACTATGTTTTCCCGTTCTGTGTTTTAACGACAACTCAAATAATATCATTGATGGTCTGAGTGAGGGTTTCAACAAAAATAAATATGAGATATTGAATGAAGAAATAAGAAATGAAGACAAAATTATAAGAGCAATTTATGCTACAGAATGTTTTGGGTTTGTGTTGGTTAAAAGTAGAATCTTAATCTAATCTTAATTTTGAACTCCATATATTAACTTTTCCTTTGTTTTACGTAAGCAAGAAAAATCTCTGAAGTTTTTCACATTTATATTTCATGCCAGTTTTCATTATTATTATTATTATTTTAACCCCACTTTCTTAAATCCCATCTTTCATCCTCCCCTCCAAAGTCCCCCTCCTCCCTGTCCGGCTCTCTACCTTTTGTCCCTGTGTGAATATTTCACATTGCTGTTGCCGCTGGTGCGTGATGCTGGGGACTGAGCGCTCATTGTGCGTTTGCAGTGTGGGTGCTTCGGTATGTGACTTTGCGGCGTGTGGTGTGTCGTGACAGGCGTGTGGCCGCTGACGCCAGCCAGCCGCCTGCCTGCCTCTGTCTGTCTGTTCGGTTACACCTGACCAGCACTGACACTGCCATACTCGAACACACATGCAAAAGCATACACACACCCAGAAATGTATATTTTCCCTATAAATGAAGCCAAAAATCAAATTAAAGTCAGAATTCCTGCCTCTATGGTTTGCACGCATGAATGATTACAGTTCTGAATTTTTTAATCACCTTTGTTCTTTTTCTACATTTTGCATACATCAAGTAGGCCTAACCACACTGCAAAATACATTTGTTGTGTTACTACTTTGATATTGAAAATACGTTTATGAATTTGTGATCTTGAAGTTTGCTGCGCAGCCGGTTCTGGGACGCAGTGGAGGCCAGGCGATATTGCAGCACACCGCAGGGTAATCCTTGGTATTTAGTGTGTTCTCTCAGGCTGCCGAGGTGAAAAGTTGAACCTGGTGTTGACCTTCTCTTGAGAGAGGGCTTAGCTCTGAAGTCAGGCGCAGGCCAAACGCACAGGGAGGATATTCTCAAGTTCCTCTTTCCCTCCCTCACGTGCACCACTCCTCTGCACGGCCACCCTCCTCTCTCACACGGAAACAATTAGCATCTGTGATAAGATGTGCATATTTCCATCATTTTATCTCATCAGTTTGTTCTGTTTGTTTGTTTTTCCATCATGACTAAATACTTGTGTCCTCTTGTCATGGAGCTGTTAATCACAAATGCATCTCATCTGGGTGCAAGGAGTTTGGGAGAGAAAGAAGGAGTAAGAGACTGAGGGGCCTAATGTTTGTCACTGCAGGGAGCTGAATTCCAGATAGAGAGATAATGAAGAAAACAAGCAAGTAGATATGCAGAAATAGAGCAGATTGAAAAAAGCAAAAGCAGACTGACAGACGACAAAGACGGTTGTTGTGGTAAACTGTATACGTCTTGTGTTTCCCCAGGAGGGCAGTTTGAAACAGGTTTGAGTGATATCTGCAGTAATCAAAACCCCTCACAGCCACAACAAATACCTGACCACAACTGTTTGTGTGAGCTTTTTTTTCTGTAATTCCTACACATGATATTGATGCCATCCAAAAAAAGAAAGACATCTGAATATAATACTGAAAGTGAAGTTGAACCTGTTGTTGTTATTGTTTTGTTTTTTGCAGTTATCAACAGTACAGTTGTCTCCAGAGGTATCTCGTGACATCAACTGATAAACTGTTGAGCCTTCTTTTTGTGTTAGCATTATTTATGATTGTTTTGTTTCTCTGTCATATTCATCATAGTTGAGGACAGACCATTTAACCACTGTAAGATGTCTTATCATGTGTCGAATCATACGCCTCAGACACGCTGATCCACACTCCATTTTGTTAAGGAAACATGACCCAGAATTCAAAACTAAGTCTGACATTCTTCCAGTCCAGTGGAGCAGGAGAATACATGGCCTAAAGATATGAGTCCGACAGTAGATGTTGAATTTTGCTGCACTCTGTTCTCCATCTGTTTTAGTTTTGGAGTGGTTGTGATAACCTTTGCCTGACCCCTGATTGGGCTAATCTCGCCCTCATCTTCTCTCACTGGTCAGCTGACAGAAAGCTGCTTTGCAGTTGGTGGGTGCACCGCCGAGGAAGAGGAATTTGTTTAGCATTGTGTTGGGGTTACAGTTATCCAGTGAGAAGTTTAGTCTACTGTCTAAACCATAGCAAAGCTTCAAAACCCAGAAACAAGAGGAATGTTTAGGATGAGAATTCAAAGGGCCAAACATGTTTGCTTTCCCAGGCTGTGGCCTATTAGATACTGTTCCCTCATGGTGTGTGCACAAGCACAACTGGACATCATTGAAAATAAATCTTAATGAGGTGGTTTAATTTTACATTTTATGTCATATTGTACATTTTGATGATATCTATAAATAAGTTGATTTTTGTCTGTTTGCTGTGAAAGTTGAGGGAGTCTCAAAGCCCAAAGCTGAGGAAACTGCCACAAACTGAAAATTTGTTCAATGTTGTAATGTCAGTGTGTGTAGTTTCATTGTGACCTGTGGACTCAAAAGCTTGTAAAGTAGAGCTATATTAGTCAGAGTTTTGGAGAAATTGCTGCAAGTTGCAGTCCAGTGCAGTAGCTGCTTGGGGCACTCTGTTTGGAGTGCTTTAGCCCAGCCAGATTAGATCAGAGGACCACTCTGTTTGTTTGTTTTGATATAGGAGGGGCGAGGCTCCTGAGGGACACCCACCCCCATTCCAAAACTACCACTCGGCAATCCCTCCCCAGGATTCACCTTCAGGGCACAGTCGACTGGAGCCCCCCTGACCTCTCTGTCACCCCTCTCTAAGCCACGTTAGCCAAGGCATCCTGGGAACAAAAAAAGAAAACGAAAGAAGTCTCTGCTGTGTCTTAGCATCCTCTGAACCAAATCACAACCAGACCTGTTCATCAGAGGTGTAGGCAGTGCCACCCAGGCAGACACCCCCTCTGGTCCTGGTCATCCCTGGAGAAGGTTCACCTCAGCTGGCTGACCTCTCTTTCATCTGCGTGAGTGTCTGTGCTCTCTCACACCCGGCGGTGCTGCAGGGGCAGTTAGGTAGTGAGACAGTGAAGCTTGGCCAAAGGCTTCAGTGTAGTTTCTGAGTTTAAAATGGCTGCATTTGAGTTTGGGAAAAGAGCTTCTTTTAGTCAGTATCCCACTGACTTCAAAAAAGACAACTAGGAATTAGAATTCACATGATACTCCTCTGAATCCCATGACTATGTGAACTCGCTCTCTTTTCACCTGTCCTCGTGTTTTTTCATTACACATTCCCTCCTTTTTTTCTGCCTTTTCATTCGTTTGTCTGTCCAGGCTCATTGGCAAAGCAAGGGTGTAGACCTCCTTACACACACACACGCACGCACGCATGCAAGCACGCACACACACACACACACACACACACACACACACACACACACACACACACATACACCACCACCACAGGCCTCTGCTGACCTCTTCTTCATCTCCCACAAGGCCTTGGGGTGAGGCAGCATGGCACCAGACAGTTATTCAAACCCTCGGGCAGCTTCACAACAGGTCAGAGAGAGAAGCACAGAGAGGTAGAAGGAGAGAGAGAGAAGCACAGAGAGGTAGAAGGAGAGAGAGAGAGAAAGAGAAAGAGTGGTGAGGTTTTGTGATCTGAGCCGTTGATTTGCTTGATTAACAAGTGTCTTAACTTCAGATTAGGGATGTGGACTCGTTCTTTATAATAGACAGAACTGAAACTTATTGAAGTCTTTGGAAATTATTTTCAATGATTGTTCTACATTGTTTGCTGGAATTACATCAAAATTACTTTTAGAAATGTAATAAAATATAAGTCTAAGAAACTAATTAGTTTCTTTGACTTTCATTATTGCTTTGTAGATTCTCTCTAAGTCTTTCAACCCATTCCTTTAAAACAGGGAAATATGTTATTCAGCCATAAATTAATTTTTGTTTTTTTTTATTATGTTTCATTTATTTTAATCCCATGAAACAGGAAATAAAAGCAGGGGGATGCTGTGATTGGATTAAAAGTCGTCTGTGTAAACATTGTGACCCATGTCTTTGACACACCTCCCCTCTCTTGAAGAAAGTCTCTTCATAGCAGGGACGCTGAGAGATGAAGGTTTCTTTTAAAAGAGGACACGGGACGGGGAGGCAGACTTTGGAGTCCTTCTAAGGCACGTGGGCCTGTGTTTTGTGTCTGTTTTGTTCTTCTAAATCCTCCTTGGTTTGTGTTCGTCTTGGAGCTCTGCTTTGAGCGATTAGGGCTGAGGATTTGAACAGCTCGGTTAAATGAAGACATTATTTCAGCCCTTTATTGTAGCTTTGAATAGTCTGCCTTTGTATCAATAAATGACACTGGTTTGAATATTAGCTTCATTGAAGGGATGTTCAAAAGAAAAATAGTCCAGAGGGTTTGCAGAATTTCACTGTGGCAGAAACTTGGGGGCTTTGCTCTTTATGGGATGAGAGTTTATTGGACAAGTGATGTCAGTAAACCATGCCACCAGAGATGAGCCATATCACAAGAGGCATCACTAGAAATCTGAGTTGTGCCATTAGACAGAAAGGCAGTATCTTGAGAGAGAGAGAGAGGAAAAAAAGGGGGAGAGACACAGAATGGATTGTTCCTCAACAGACTGACGGACCTTTTAGCCTTATCTTCCTGAGCTACTCTTACAGAAAACCAAGGAGAGGAGGGAAAAGAATGCCCTACTCTTTCTCTCCCTCCCATTTCCCATTCTCTCATTTCTCCTGTCTGACTCTCCCTTCCTACTTCATTTCTTCTTCGTCCTTTGTCCATCAGTCTGTACCCGGCGTTTCCTAAAAATCCTCTTAACCCTTGCTCTCCTTCCATTGTCTCCCTTCCTCAATATCTTACCTTGATGTTCTAATATCTTGTTCTCTGCCTCGGCTATCACTATCTTATCCGTCTCCAGCTCTTTGGAAGACTCTTAGAGCTCATTGCTCCTGCAGCTTGTTAAAAGGTAGATTTGTAAGCCGCCAAGACGTCTCAGCAGCAGTTGGCTGTCACTTTGTTAAAAAAGATCCTGCTTGACATCTCTGGATCACAAGACGAACACAAGGCAGCTTTTCAGACGTGGGGTATTGTGGGTACAAACTCGGCCCCGTGGCCTTTGCAGGAACATCTTATTTGCATTTGTTTACACAAGCCTTTTTCTGCACATTTGATTCATTTCACATCTTGTTCTGGTTGAGCCCCTTGCTCAGACACACAGGCAACAGTATTTGGTTGTGATGACACTATGAGTCGTCCCTCTCCTCCCTCTTTGACAGAATGAAACGGATGGATAATTAGATATCAAAGAGAGGCAGGCAGGGTGTGGCGAGGCGCTCGGGCCCCTACGATGGTAAAGCACTTATTAATGAGATAGGCCTTATCTGCTCTCCTCCCAGGAATTCTGCCTTTGATCGGCCCCGACTCCGGACTTAATACATTTTTGATTGATAGGCCAAGATGACAGAGAAAGGCGGCGTGGATAGGGTATGTGGGTGGAGGGAAGTGAGTATGCGTTTGGAAGGGGGGGGCTCAGATGCAACTGTAACGATGCCCTTCACACGATTAAATAACTTACGACTATAATGTTCTGCCTTATGGAATTTGATCCATTCAAGATGAGCGCTTACAATTTGTTTGCACTGCAAATAAATCTCTGTTACACAAACATACTCCAAACACTTTCAACACACACACACCTGCACTCTCAGATTCCTCTTGCCCACACAGACATAAATTTACGGAGACAACCTGAACAGACAGGCCTATTCAGTCACTTTAACCTCAACTATAACTCACACACCAGGGCACCAAAAAATCTTTTCGCTAAGACAGAGCAGCAAGGGGCAGGCCTGGAGGTGGGGGGGCTGAGATAAGGCCCTATCCTCGTCTGGAGATGAGTTATAGCCCACCCAGGAGGATGTGGCTAGCAACAACCCACCCGGACAAGCTGCTCAGCATGCTGGGATTGGTGGGGATGGCGTGCTCCTGTTCGTGAGGCGGCGGGCGACCTCATGGACAGATAACAGCCCCTCTCTCAATAACACCTTGACCAGAGGGAGAAGAGGCTACATGGAATCTCTAAGCCTCTACACACTTAATCTCAGGGCCACACAAGCAAAATCCACACACACCAAACACCTCCAGCCTTGCTCCCGCTTTCTGCCCGACAAACAGGTGACTGAGCGTAACCATTATGGCGCCGTGTCACCTTGTTATGAGTCTCTGTCAGGGTGAGGTGCTGGTTAAATTAAAGAAGCCATAACTGCTGCTCCGTCAACCGCACGATATCCCCCATTTATTAACCGTGCCAACATAAGGAGGGACAACCCCCCCTCATTTAAAGTAACAGATCGATCAGTGTGACAGGCACATTTCAGGTCTCGAAATCAATCACACAAACAAAGGCATGTGAAAGAGGAAGTGGCTGTTGATTTTTTTTTTTCAGAGGACTACAGCTGTGTCTCAGCATGAGTCAGGTGAACCACAGCCTCAGATTTTCTGGACCAAAATCACGAACTTTATACATCTAGGTCAGGAAACAGGAGTTTTGTTTCTCCATCAAACAAAATTTTAGTCTGGCTTTTTGTATGTCTGGATGTAATAATCTGTATCAGTGGTTGGTGAGCAACTCTTCAGGTCATTGATGAATGACTTTTGAATAGGTCATTTTTAAAACACTGAAAATAACAGTATATATTTGGCCATTGTTCAAACATTTGCTATGTAATGTACACTCTTCTTTATGCAAAAAAACCCAGTTAAGAGATTTAAGTGTATTTAAAGTTGAATAAAAAGTCTCGCTTTGAAAAAAGTCATTTGGGGCAATCATAATTTGTCTAGTATCAGTTAGGAGGTAGTATCAGTATCTGGCATTAAATAAACAGTTTAAGAAGGACAGTCTTGTGTAACCTCTCATTTTATGTAAACCATGATTTCACAGGTTTAGTCTATAAAAGTAGAATCTCTCTCATAATGCGGGTAAACACCCATTTTTGCTCTAAAACCCATAAACTCATCTGATACATAATTATATTTTTAATTCATGAATGATATGTAAATGTACAAAAATTATAAATAGAGGACATATATGTATCATGTAAAACACTTAACAGTGGTTCCCCCAATTCTTGGTCACCCTAGATGATGTTTTCAAGTTAACTTAAATGTTACAGTCTAACTGTAAGCTGCAGAAACCAAACAGGCTACTTCTTATGTCATGTCACTATCAAACATGTCATCAAAATATGAATTTGCAGTTAAAACTTATTGTTCACAGTTTTTTGTTTTGTTTGGTTTTGTTTTTAATTTGAGAGAGACTTAATAACCATCCAGGTGTTTCATTGGATTCCTCAGGTGTGTCTGGTCAAAGAAATACTTTGTCTTTGAGCTGGTTTCAAAATTCAAGTCCCAAAATTGTGTTTTCTTGATGATTGCCCCAGACAATACGAACACATAGTTAACACATTCAGACATTGGTTTGTCTATTATGATAGAAATATAAGTGCTTCATAATGCTGTCAGTGAAGGCAAAAAATGTAGGAAATTATGCCAAGTAGGATGTATGGATATATTTATATTGATTTAAAGTCATTTTAAATCTGTTGTCCAAATAGAAGTTGAGGCTGGACGTCGCCCCACATGTTTTGACACTTCAGAGCAGAAAATGACCAAGTACTGAACTGTTCAGAGACGTTAGACTGGTTTTGTATATAGGGACAGTATGAGACATACATATTGTCTTTCTATGTAGTTCGAGTTTTTTGTTTTTCCAACATAAAAATTCAGTAGAACAGGAATAGTAGGTGCCACATCGTTGACTCCTTCACATTTTACTCTCATGTTAAAGTTTGTCATGTACAGACTGTCGCTCTTTGAGGCTGGACACAGCATGAGCGTGCGACTCCATCAGAAACCCGATGAAACGAAAGGCAGTGCTGAACAGAGAAGGGGTGGGAAGTGAGACAGCGTGAGGAGGGGGTTAGATGATAAGAGTGGGAAGAACTGATAGAGAGGAAGAAACCGTGTAGAGAAAGAAAATGATTAAAAACAGCAATCACCCGTCAGAGACTGATAAACCAACCAGTCGTTAATTGGAAGCGTGCAACTCGTGGGGATATGCTTGGATTAGGTTCACTTCTTCCCTTTGCTCTCAGTCTTTTCTTTCTCTCTCTCTTTCTTCTTTTTCCTCCTCAAATGTCTGGAAGACACATTTCATTATCAACAGTTGAAAGTATTACAATTCATGTCATATTTATATTTTCATATTCGCAAAACCCATGGGGAGGAAATGAATCATAGACACTTTAACAGAGTTCTCGCAGTATTACTGTACATCTGAAACAAACTTGGGAAGACAAAATACCATGTGTTGAAGAGAAAATGAATACCAAAGGGAGTCTGAGATGGAGAGACAAAGAATGGTGAGGTAGTCGCTGTTTTTGACTGATCTTGGATTCGGGGGTATATAGGAGATGGGAGATGGGTGGTGGTCCATAAACAAAGGGCTGACAGCTAACCCATCACCCCGGCAGGTCTGGCTTGTGCTGCCTAGATAAAGCAGAGCTGCTGCCTCCTGTATCAACACCATCCATCATCCATCTTTGCCTTCTTGCCTGTTCATCTGCCCTCAGCCCTCTCACTCCTCTGACTCCCTACACCTGCCCCTTTGTGTGTGTGTGTGTGTGTGTGTGTGTGTGAGGGTGTGCTTTTACCCATCAGAGCTTTACAGAGCTGCTGGGAATCACAGCTTTCTTCATTTGTGGCTTTTATGTTTCTTCTTGATATGTAAACCCTGCATGTTACGTTTTCTTCACTGTTCTTCACTTGTTGATTCAACGTAAAAATATGATATAAAGGGCTGCCCTCAAATTTTATATTTGGTCAGAAAATAAATTTTAAATAAGATTTTTTGTGTCGACCCTCATTTTGGTTCGATTGATTTTAACTGGTAAGTTAACTTGTCTTCTTCAGATAGCTGTTTGAAATAATTAATCTATTTTTGTGTATTCCAGCTGACTGGTCTATGCTTTTGTGTCTAAATTCTATGACTGTCTGTCTGACTTCGTGTCAGTGCTGTTGAGCTCAGACAGCCTTTGCCGCTGCAAAATGTTTCTAATGTTCAGCAGGGTCCTGTATACACTGCATTCCTTCCTCACTTATGGTGTCATATCCGTTTCCAACTCACAAGGCATTCTGGGTATAACTTCCAAGTTGTAGCTTCACTAAACAGCAAGGAGGGTCTAAGGTGATCGTCAAGTCGACATGCATTACTGATTTATTTGGACATAGATTTTCAAGGTTGAAATATAGCTTGTAGTTGAGACAATGCCAACCTATATCTTAGTGTTATCACAACAACTTAAGTTATCTTTTGTCATATTGATATAGAATAACTTGCTTGAATAACAAACTTGCAAAATTACATTTTACAGTGTATTTGGGTATACTTCAGTTTGTAACTTTCCATCCCAACTGAAGTTTTTAGATTGTCCTCTTGGATTTGTTCTCTCTTGATGAAAAGTAGGCATCTCAACTTTAGAAGGATGAGTATTGACAACTTAAGTTGTAATGTGACAGCTTCTTTTCTGCCACTTCCATTTTGTAAGAAGTAGATTAAGTTAAAACAAAAAACAAAATGAGTGGCATCAATGTTTCTAAACTTTTTTTCCTTGATTTGGTGGAAAGTTTCAGGTTTGCTGCTCTTAGCTCATCAAATGAGACAAAGAAAGGGTTCGACTGAGGTTTGGCAATCTTACATTTCCCAAAGTAGCCTGACAAAATGTTAAACCACGATTTGAGAAATGTTAGCCCCCTTAAAGTGACCCTTCAGGCCCGCATTGTCTTCTCATCAATTTGCTTTTTGTTTAAGCATCTTCTTCCTTTCTTTGTTGCTCATGAGGAATGGAAATTATGCAAATGAAAATGGGCACTCTGAAGAAAAAATGTTGACATCTCCCATCCTTGCTGCCCCTAAATACACACACATGGCGCACACACCATTCATGGTGCTCTCTTTTGGCCCAGTTTAGTGGGTCTGTCTCTTTTGGCTGTCTCTCAAACATACTTTAACAATTGCAGTCATATTGCCTTTGCCCCATCCATTCTGGCCTGTTTGAGTCAGCCTGGACAGGTGCTGAGACGTGAAGACAGAATGCTGTCAGCCATTGTAACAAACAATATAGTGTTATCTGACTTTGAAAGAGAACAGAGGAAGTAGAAGTTGTCTTGTGTTTGAAGAAAACGTGCTTTGACTAGCTGCTACCACCAATGCCTCCTCTCCACTTGTTCTCATGTTAAATATAGAGAAGGCAGATTGAATGTTTCAGAGCAAAATGAAAGCGGGTTTTTGCTTCAAAGACGGGGGAATTTAATGAAGGTTTGGGGCAGAAGAAACTTTGTAGATGCATTTTTTTTTCTTTTGCTGCGATTCATTCTGTTCCACCAATCAGAGGGGAATTATGAGATAGAGCAGAGACCTGGAGACTGAGCAGAGCAGGATGGCCAGGGAAATGGCTCAACTAGAGGATGAATTAAAAGAATAAAAGCCAAGAAATGGAAAAATGGGCTATCACTTGTGCAGCATAATGAACAAAGTGCAGATATCACTGTCTTTCAATGCCAGGGGGCTATAGGCTCTATGTTCTCACACTAGTAGAACAAATGAGAGCAAACAGAGCCAGAGAGCATAATGACTGTCCATTAGTCTGTCCCTAAATCCTACTTCCTGTCTTAGCTTTAGGGGAGCAGAGCTGTGGGAACCCATTTGGGACCTCTGGAGAACATTTAAATACCCCCAGCCTGGCTTTATGTGCCCAAACTCTCAGAGTTTCTCCTGAGATTTAAGCTCTGATTCAAGGTTTAGTCAGAAATTTTGGGGCTCTGAGCAAAAAGGATGCCTAAAATTTTTGAAACTGTAAATCATCTTGTAATATGATAGAAAAAAATTCATAGACTCTGATAAATAGTCAGATATCTGCATGAAGTGGTGTAATACAATCCAAAGGGGTTTAAAAAATATATTATTTGTAGTATCTTGCCTTGTAGTTTTATACAACAGAATACAAAATCAACATAGCAAAATGTTGCTTTGTATAAATTACAAACTTACATACCAAATGATACAAAGAATGAGAAAATTCAGAGATAACTTTGGACAAATGTATCTTACAGTGACTAATTCTTCTTAAGAATCTTTACAAATATCTTGGTCGACGTCTTTGTAAATGCATTGTTGTATTTCTTTTTTAAGTCCAGCTTTGAGACAAATCAGATAAATCGGATAAAAGACTAAGTTTATCTTTGAAGCTTAAGCCAAAATAGTTTCTTCATTTTACATAAAAGTGATGGAAACAATAAGTCAATATGATACCCTGTTGATCAATGAATATTGTATGCAGCTATACCTCTTAAATGTATTACTATATTTTTTTCATATATAAGACCTTGGGGATTTGGGTTTTTTTTTGTTGTTGTTGTTAGATATTTTTATGTGTGTTTATATATTTGCTTATAAGTCTATATTTTAATTTGCAGTAGAGAAAACCCTGTCAAACCCTTTGTAAAGTTTCTGAAAGGTTGCCAATTTTTAATTTGTCAAACAATAATGTAATATAAAAATACAGACTACATGATTATAACATTATCTGTTTTGTCTACCTTCTCGGCTTGTTGATAACAAAATATCCACAGGGCTGAGAACTATACTCTCACAAAGTCAAAAGTTTGAAAACAATATGTGCAGTCTGATTCACAACCTCTGGACAGTTGATCTGAGTGAATGAGTTATTTCCCCATCGACATGACAAACGAGCATCATCATCTCTTACTGATGAGCTCATCGCTGCCTTCGCTCAGCTCTAATGATGATGATCTTCAGTCACGCGCAGCACAAGGAAGAGCGCACTGCATTTAAGACCCCTGCACTCGCCATCGTCTCCATTAACCCCCATGACTCAGCTGCTGACACTTAGCTCCAGTCCAGGCCAAGGATCAAACTGCAAACTAACAACGCCTCCCAGTCAATGTGGTTAGACTGGCATGATCAGAGGTGACATAAACAAGCTGTGAGCCGGCAACACGGGTGTGTGGGAGAGAAAGAGAGAGAGAGGAAGGGCTTCGTGATATTAGTGCTGAGGAATGTGATGTGTTGGAGGTCATGTGAAACATCACTGGCACTCTGAGTAACCTTCAGGAAAGCTATCACGACACAACCCGGAAGTAGTCAGGTCATGTGTCAGGGCAAAAGGCTCGTCTCTGTTGACAGCACCCTTTCCAATCTCTGCACTGCTCTCACTCCCCAACCTCCTGGGAATCATACTCCCTGGCTGCTGAGCTTAAAAGGGTCTGTCCACACAGGAAGAAACATGTTGACGTGACTGACCCAAGTATAGAGAACCATTGTTGGCAGTTTGGATATCAAGGAGACATTTTTTGAGGCCGTAAGCTGAGAAGAAAACTTCCCCCAGGAAGTGCTGTGGTGAAATAATCAAATCCACATCTTCAGGCACCTCCCCAGTCAAGACCCCAGTGGGTTATGAATTTAATCCTAGGGAAGGAAAGGTGTCCCTGTTTGAGAAACGTGGACTATCGATCTGTATAAGAGGGCATAAAAATAAACGGGGATGCAAAGGGAAGGTGGTGAGTGGGGAAAGAGTTGAGATTGAAGTCACAGAGTTCAAGTTGTGTGTCAAACAAACAGACTTGTCTCTTGAGCGGCTGGAGTCTGAGGTTTACACAAGTTAAGTCAATTAGTGTAAATTTGTAGAAGTAACCTAATTTTTAAGAAAAAACAAATGGACGAATTTAAATTGAGTGCAATCACTGGACAGAATGGGGAAAATGAACCGAGACGGAAGGAAAGACTAATGGTTTATGTAGGCTGCTGCCACAGCAATTATCACCAGTCTTTACTTTGTTAAAGAGGGACGAGCAAACTCAATAAAATGATCTTATGTGGATCACAAGGATGAGTGCTTTAACCTTCTTTTGTTCCACTGTAGAGGAGAGTCTAAAAATAGTGTATTTCTAAGTATACCACATAAAACACAGGACATTTGACTCCTCTCCTGATGTTCACGTTTGATTATGCACATCTGACTGTTCAACCTTCATTTCTTTCTTCTTCTTTTTGTGCATGTAGTACATGTTCACCCTACTTTTACTCTCTTCCTTCTACATTTTGAACAAATATTTGTTAACATGACTATGACTGCTCCTTCTTTGTTGCTTCACAGTGAATTATGTATGAGCAAACCAAGGATCATTTGTGTCTTTCAGGCAGAGGAAACTTACTCAAGCGCTCACTGGTTGAAGCCTCTTTGTGCTGCTTCATCTGATGCCTTTCTCTGTTTACATAATGGAGCATCATTTCATTTTTTGTATGGATGTAAGTAACCCTTCGCAAGGTTACTTACGTGAAGGTACCAATTTGAATCGAAAGAAAACAGATGCCAACCCTTTCTTTTGAACTCATGTAAAAGTTGCTTTTGGTGGTTAGAAGAATTTTGTAACTGTGATTGGTTGAAGTGCAGTTTGTTTCATTTGTCTTTCAATTGCTTTACATCAGCTGAGCACAAATACAAAACAGGACCATTTGACGATGAAATGTTAAGTTAACGAGAGAGAAGCAGTTAATTTGAATCCTTAAAGACGCAAGCTCATATGTGTTATAATATTACAGTGCAAACAAATCTGTGTGTGTGTGTCATCATCTTTCTCTCCCAGTCCTTGGTGTTATAAAGGAGAAGCTTTACTTAAACAAATCTGCTGCACATCGGCTGCACAGCTTTTCAGCAAGGTCAGAACAGCTCAACTTGTCAGTGTGTGCACAAGTGTGTATGTGTCCTTGCACTCTAATGTGTGTCTTAATGTTTTAACATATGCAACCCCTTATAAACAGTGTTTTATGCAAACAGTGGCAGGGCTCCCATCAGATAAGGCTCCAGAACAGGAGAAGGAGACTGCATGTGAGTGAGAGAGGGCTGGAGGAGAGACACAAGAGTGAGGGGTGAAAGCGGAGGCAATGTGAGAAATGAGCACAAAGCATTACAGCCAAGAAAATGTCCCTTTTGAACATTTTAGACTGTTAGGAAGTAGAAACACATTCGTCTGAGGCAGGTAGGTGACTTTTATTTGACCCTTTGGCATTAGAAGTACATCAAAAGTAGCATTTCTGTGTTGTTGTTTAAACCCTCTCCTACAATAAATAAAAAGGCAGATACAGAGCCTTACAGACCCTGTGAGGACTTTCTAAGTGCTCTTGAAAAAGTCCACATCCACATCTTGAAATGAGATTATCTGGGCCATCGTCATCAGGTCAGGCAGGATTGATTTATGGTACATCAAACCATTTCTTGCATTAATTTTGTTGCAATAGTGGACACTGGAGCTGGACTGTCAAAAAGAAAAAGGACAGGGGAGAAGCATAAAACTGAACAATGTACTTATTAACCTGACACCCAAGAAACTAACATTGCATGGTTCTGGAAAGAAATTCAATGAAATATGGAGTTCCTCCCAGATGTTCTTTGGCAAATCCTCTACATATATACATGAATAAACAGTGAAGGAGTAGCGTCGTGCTTCTTCCGGATTTATTTTTATGTCTAATTTTATTATCAATTAATTTAGCCTTATCTATGCATCAGAACATCAATATATTGCTTTTTTGAATATAGTTATGTTTCCCTTGTCTGCGTTTCACAAAGTGCCTTAACAATTAGTCTTTCATATTCACTACCAGTTGAGTACAGCAAGGTAGAGAAAGAGTTTTTATGTGAGTGACATCTAGGGGTGGGAGATTGTGTGTGGGTGGGATTTGTTTTGTCATTGTGTATTATGTTATGTTTCATGTAATAATCTCAAATCCAATAAAAAAAAACTTTCAAAAAGAAAAAAGCTAAATGAGAGAGTGACAGAGTACAAGCTTAAAGCTAAAACAGTGGCTAAGCTGTTTGTGATAATGTTCATTCCAACCCACATGCAGCAGTTTTACTGCAATGATCTGTTCAAACCTGAGAGTCTATCAATAAAATAAGAACCAGGTTATGGTCTCTCTGTTTGGTGATGTTGGAGTTGGTAGATAAGCACTTATGGGACATAACCAGGGTTCACTGTCATTGCTAATTATGGATGTGCCTCAGAACACCAGGCTGTGAGTAGCACCATATATAGCCAGCAACTAAATTACAATACAGTGTCGACAAGGTCAGCTTGATGTCACCTTTCAAACAATACTTATCATCAAGTAATTACATTACCCCGTTACTTTGTGCCGGGTAAAAAGTTGTCTTGAACAAAGAAACATGATGTTGAAAAGAAGATGATCTGCTGGGAAATTGATTGTAAATTAGATTAAATCACAATATAGGCTGCTGCAATATTCTAATCACAGGCAGTGCAGTACTTCTTTAATCTAAAATGCATTAGAATATTGTATAATTTTGTGGAGAAAACAAGAGAAAACTTGGAAAAATAGTCAGAAAATAGCAAAACATGAATAGCACCTTAAATCATGATGCAATATAAGGAAAAATAATTGCAATTGGATGAGTTTTGCAAACCTCCATTTATTTGCTTCAAAACAAACATACACATTGTTAAAGGTCATGAGTGTGCTCATGAGAAATGGAGTCTTTATACCAGAAAAGCAATAGCTTCTTCAGATTGTTCTCACAGTCCCTTTAAGCCATACTTAATTTATTTTAATAAAAAACAACACAAAAAATATTTTGTACTTAAATGATTTCTGGACGTAGGGAATGAAGCCAAAGCCACTTATAAAATGTTTTTATCTATGCAAAGTCAGATAGTTTTCTCCCATGTAGACTTGTGTTATCAGCTCTCCAGCAGAGTACATCTTGATTTAAGGTGTAGGTCTAGTGTAATCTGTGTGTGTGTGTGTATGTGTGTGTTTGGTTGTATGTGTGAGGAGTAAGACAGCTTGGTACTGGTTACTTTATCATTACTAATATAATCCCCTACTTCCTTCACCAACACAATATAAAAAGCAGCTGCTTGAAAGAGCAGAATATAACATAACAACTTGGCTTAGCTGCTCCAGCCATCTCTGTCCTTATCTCCTATCAGTTGGTTTTCCTTTCGCTCTCTCTTTTTTTTCATCTTTGCAGCAGAAAGAAACATGTCTCCAGTTCCCTCTGACTTTTGATGTGCGTCTGCCTTTTCCATTTGAACTTTCTCAGCATTTCTTTTCTTTATTTGGATTCTCTTCAGTTTTTTGAAGATTTAGGAAGTACTGTGGCGTTGACGGAACCACCACACTGCCCTAGATCAGCCAAATCTCTCATTTTGAGCACCCCCCGCCAATTTCTGTCACTCCGGGAGACAAATGTGCATCTCGAGTTCATTCCCCCCTCTCCCTGTGCCCACTGGCTCCCTGAAACTCAGTTCCGTTTGCCTTTGAAGTTTTGCGTGCAGAATGGAGATTCTTTGCATGGTAAATTTGCCCAGTTGCCCGCAGCGTATCCATTACACAAGTTTAAAGAATGCATGGGAGACGTTTTGGAAGGGTCCTTTTTTCTCACTTCATAACCAATTTCTCTGTGTTTTGAACTTCGGTAGTCATGAGCCATGTAATCTGTAAATTGGGCCCTTTCTTCCAAGCTTTCGCTCTGCCATCAACCAGCGTTTGATGTGCAATTATTTTGCTCATTACAAGTTAATTTTATTGTTATAGTTTGCAAATGTTTCTTGGGGTCATGATGTTAAAAGTTTCTGAGGAAGTAAGAAAGAGGGAGAATTAGCTGGTTCAGTTTGCATCACGGCAGCGCGAAGAGCTCATTTGAGATGGCAGAGTCGACTATCTCCAGGCTCACTTTCAAGCCTTTTGGAAACAACCTGCTGGGTGGTTTGAATAGCTAAGGAGAAGTTGATCAGGGATTTAGTGTGGAAAAAGGATCCAAGGCCTTTATCTGCTGTAAAAGGTTGGGAAAATGGAGATTTGTCTTGTTTATTATAATGGAACCATAATCTCTCTACAGAGCAATCTTAGCAGTATGGAAATCATACATCCCATTTACTTCGCCTTTTGTCCTCATTCTCTCCACACACACACACACACACTTTAATACATATCCATACACACACATACACATCTTGCCAACCTGGTGTGATTATGCTTGTTTGCATACACTGTTTGTATGAGAAGGGAGGAATGATGAAGAAGAAAATCTCCTTTTTTTCATGAAATATTGGATTTGAGTGGCTTGCTAATTTCAGAGGATAACCACAATAATGATGTCTGGCTAATGAACAAAGGGATTTTTTGCAGCTGCTAAATGTCATTGTTGAGGCTTGGCAGTACAACTCTGCACATCACATTACCCTACCGCTAAATCCGTGTTACTGAATTATGTCGTTGTGCCTATTAATTTCAATAGCTGCTCAATCCGTTGATTAAAATAAGATTGAGTTGCCACTAAAACATAATGTTTTTTTTTGTTTTTTTTATTTATTTTACAGTTCCTCAAATCATTCCACAAAATGAAGTTATAGTCCTTCCTTTCTTAGCATTAACAATCACAGCTGGTGTACTCCTTCTGCTTTTTTGTGTTTCCATTCAACCTTACTTGAATACATTTATAATTAGCCTTTAGCAGTGGGACAGAGGAACCAACACACACACACACCCAAATTGTTTGTAGACTTTCCTTTTCATCTGAGGGAGAGATAGCGCTCCGTGCGCTTTCTTTTACGTCTCTTTCATTTCTCCCTCGTCTCATGGCAAAGGCAAATTCTGTTGGACTGTGTTCTTAATACCATCAACGTTAAATAAACTTTGTTGACAACAATAGCTCCTGGCAAGGCGCCTTCACAAACAAAGGAGAGCCAAAAGGTTCAAAGGCAATGCATCACTCTGCCTCTGACTCGTCATTATTCATCCCTCTGTCTTTACCTCTCATCCACCCATTCTTTCCAGTGCCCGCAAATGTGTGTGTGTATGTGTGTTTTCTTTGTGGCTCTTTGTCTGTTAAACTGCTACATGGTCTGGATACTGAGGCTTATTAGCTGTTCAGTTTAATTAAAAAGGGCCATTCATATGAAAATGTGAGTCTGATAGCGATTGCTGTCCCCAGCAGCTTCCTCCTGTTACTTTTAATTAGACACCCACTTGATTGACATCAAGACTACACACTGGCTGAAGCCATGATTGTGTGAGTGTGCGTGGTCGTGTGCATGTTTGTGTGTATTACCCTAGTACTTGTTTGATGCGTGTGTGTGTGTGTGTGTGTGTGTGTGTGTGTGTGTGTGTGTGTGTGTGTTAGCAGGCATTTTCCACACAAACATGTTCACAAGCATGCACAAATACCAGCTCTAAGGTCATTAAAGCATTACAGGGGAGAGACTGTACATCAAAGTTCACTTTGTCGTCATGAGGTAATTATCCGCACAGTAGCACAGAGCCCGGCTGCCCACCTTGTCACTCATGTCCAGCCAGTCACATCCAACAATGAACAGTAACCTTGTGATTATGAACAGGCTCCGCAGTGTAACAGTCACACCAGCACCACCCACCAGGCTGATGGAAAAGGTGATGAGCAGCTTTTCTCTTTATATTTGTCCTCTCTTTCCTCATCCACTCTCTCCCCCCTCTCGGTCTCCAGAGAGAAGTGGCTCTCTTCATCTGTTTTCAGCGCACGCTCCTGCTCTCGCTACCTTATTATTATACTGTCAGCAGCACGTGCCTCGCTGATAGATGTTCCTCTCAACTGTTTACTACAAGCAGATGATTTAACTAAGGCTCTCTGTTCAACTTGACCTCTCTTCTTTTCTTCTTTTAAAACAAGATGACTTCATCTGTTGTTTACGACGACTCCATTTTATGGGAGCAGGCAGAAGAAAACGCACACGCCACAGGGTCAGTGGCGGTGTTTCAAGATGAAGGTGTTTGTGTGTGTGTGATTGAGAGGGGAACAAGTTGAAATCTAACAACTGCTTTTGAATGTTTGAGTAACTTTGCACTAAGACCTTTGATGGCTGCAGTTCAGTGTAGCCTTGAGGAGTAGGCTGTTTCATGTTAAGAGCTAAATAAGGCCCACCTCTATGCAGAACGATGTCTCCTGCAGAAAAGGCCCATCAGAAGTCACTGCTCTGTAAAGTTGTGTTCTTTTCTCGTGTTTTGTTTTGATTTGGCAGACGTTTGGGATTGATTTGGGAGAAGGGCCTGATGGCGGCAGGGATACCAGAGCAGGACGTGCATGTGAACCTGAAATGTTGTTCCAATTACTGCCTTCATTATTGGTTTGTCATCCACAGTTTGGACACACAGCGGCCTGCATTTCATGCTGCGGCAGGAGAGGCTGCCTGTTGTTTTTTTCATGTTTAGGTTTTAGCCAGAGGCGACTAAAGCAGAGTAAGAAAAGAGTCTGACTGTGAAAGGAGAAAGTAAAGTTGCCATTAAGGTTCAGTTTTCTGGCTCTTTCCAGTTTTTGAAAACGTATTGCTCGGAGCTAAATTTACTATACATTACATAAGCCTTTTATTTGTCTGTGAAATAAATACAATTCAAAATGTTTCCTTTTTCTTTCACTGGGGCTTCATTTAAAGATCCACAAGGCCGTCTGTGCTGTTACTCTGTTGCAAGCACCCCCCACGCACCCCCCTCCTCAGACAGATTAAATCACTTGTGTTACTCGGAAATGCTCCAAGCAATAAGGCAGGATGGAGCCTGTACAGAAGAGCCAAACATGGTTTGTAAGAGCAAGACGAAGAGTGAGATGGGGGGGGGTTGGTTGATGTAACATATCATTGTGGTGAGTTAACACCATTAGACAACTGATGTGAAAGTCCAGCTGTCTCTCTCCAGCGCCAAGGTGAGTTACCTGGGCTGACTTACCTGTCCTCCCAGTGCCCCCCAGGATACAGTGTTTCAGCCAGGCCCCCATGTCCTCCCTCTCCACAGCACTTAGCAGTGATTAACCCCGGATTCTGCCGGCCCACCTGCCATCTGACTACCATTACAGCCCAGCTTATCTGGCTCTCCATCTCCCTACAATAGGGCTGGGGCCTGGGCTTGGCTTGGGGGATCGAGCTGGGGAAGGCAGCCTGCTCTGTTTAATAATAAATCATTAGCTAAATACTTTTGTCCATTTGTGTCATGTTACATGTACTTCAATTTTCTGCTCTGTCTCTGTCCATCACCCCCCTCCTGTGTTTTTCCTCCCCTTTCTCGTCACCAGCCTCGTCTGCTGCCACTATCCACAGTGCCTGTCAGAATCTGTCCTCCAGACTAATATTTGCTGCTGTTTTTTTCTCTCCCTGTGTTTAGAGTCATGACTGGCTGTAGGTCTAAATGACTCATGTCAAAGCAACAGTTTATTATCTTTCTCTGAATCAGCAACTTTGTAACTCTACGAATCCTGCACTGACTGAGTGAAAACTTAAAAAGATTCCCACCTTGGATTGATCATTTGGTTCTTTTCAGTATCAATACTAAATGCAGGCTTCATGTTTTGAGCCTGTTTCTCAGAATAGCGATATTCTAAATGGCACCATCCAAATTGGCCTGTTTTGGCTGCCACCGTGTCAAAACTATCCATTCATATCACTTGCATTTAAGGTTCACTCTACACTTTTTTTTTTTTTTTGGTCTTATTCAACCGTAAAAGGACACCACAAAAGTAAAACCACTGCAGGGGATTTGTGTCGGATAGGTTTCACAACATGCTCACACACACACACACACACACACACACACACACACACACACACACACACACACACACACACACACACACACACACACACACACACACACTCACAGGAGCATGTCTGACACCAGTGTCAGGCAATCTGGACAGCGAGGAGGAGATAAGTCCATTGGTTCATCTAACTTGTATAAAGTGATTATAGACATACTGAGCCCTCCATATTTAGACTTCTTGACGCCCCCTCCTCAGGTCCTCCCCTCTGGTCCGACTGTTGTAATCTAATTTTCCGCTGACAGAGACCATGGAGATCCTTAGGTCACGGTGCAAACCCACCAGCCCCCCTACCCACCCGTTCCCCCCACCCCGCGCCCTCACGCTCTAACTAAGAAGTCGCCATGCAGCAGACAGCACACATTAGATCTGTCTACTGCTTCGCTGGCTAGCATAACTTATCCATATCCCTGGACTGCTTTGCTAATCTGAGAGAGAGAGAGATTAGGGGAAAAGGTGGCAGAAAGAATTTGCATTTATCCCAGTATCCGCTTTTGTTATTCCTATCATTGCTCAGCACCTTACAGTTCCTGTCAGAGTCCCAGTCAAGGTGAACAATGTTCAGAACTTGCATTTTAATTCTAACCTATGAAAGATCACCTGGGTGGATAGAGAAGCAGCTGAGGAAAGTGCAAGAGTGTGGCTGCTGTGCTGGAGCTGAAAGAGAAGGCCACACCTGGAGGGGTCAAGCTCCTTGTTGACCTTTCACGTGTCCCCGACCTTACTCACCCTCAGCTTCACTTCACATCACTCTTCTTGTCAACACTCGCATACGGCCTGCACTGCTACTGTTATCTGTAATAGAGAACAGTGCAGGTCCCTCAGTTGACTCTAACCCTAACCCATTGTGAGATTTATCTCAGTTGTTTAACTGTTGCTTTTGAACTACGAGATGGCAATATTTTCCTGAAACTGAAAGAGAGTCCTTTAAATATTCAGGCTCTTCCTATATTTCTCAACGTACATAGTGATCCTGTTTAAGATATCTATGTTAACGCTGAGTACAGTTTCTTTCAGCATCTTGTGTTGTAGTCTTCTCTCCCTCTCTTCCTCCCCTTCTCTCTATCCCTCCCTCTCCTGCAGGCCGTAGCATAGCCAGAAGCTGATAGGAATCTCCTCTGGAGTCTGCTGTAGTCTGCCCCAGCTTCAGACAAAGTGCCTCCACCAGACCAGTGAGGCACCCTGGGAACTTAGCGGCAGACCCCCTGGCCCCACAACCAGTCTGTAGCGCATGTGTGTATGTGTGTGTGTGTGTGTGTGTGTGTGTGTGAACGAATGAATGAATGACGGAGGTTCAGACTAGAACCTTTGTGTTCTCAGCCCGGTGTTGTAAATGGGTTTTGTAAACAGGGAGATATGGAGATGTGCAGCATCAATGATATGTGGGCTACAGAATGAATGCCTGGTTTATTCCGAGCATTCATCTTGAAGCAGCGCACCGCACTATATGGACTATTCATCCTATATGTTTGCATTCATGCAGTTGCGTCCAAACCCATGTGACAAAGTCATATCAAGATTAACTTTTTCTTAAAGCTGTGAGATGCTGAAGCACACACATGCTCAGACACACACCCACAAAAACACAAAACATACAGCACACACACACACTTGGTAAGTCATGCTCCCTCATCAAATCTACACTTGGCATCAGGGAACACTTGGCTTTTTGACTTTCATCATAGCTAGAAAAGAGAGAGACTGAGTGGACAAATACAGAAAAAAAGAAGGAAATCAGAAGAAATGCTTTTATCAGGAGCCCAGTGTTCAGGGCCTGACGCACACTTTAAACTCTCACACACACACACACAAACACTCTCTTCCTGGAACTGACCCCAATATAACCCCATAACTTTCCAACATTTAAAAATGCAGTCAAGACCACTTTTCTCCCAGTGGAGTTTATTTGTGAGTGTGTGTGTGTGTGTGTGTGTGTGTGTGTGTGTGTGTGTGTGTGTGTGTGCTCGCATTCCTCTTGGGCTATCGCCACCATCACTTGACAAGAATTATATAATTGCAGCCTGTGATCTCATTTTCCTCAAAGAGTATTTTGAAGTTTCCTTTCCTCTTCTGCTCTTTTTGTTTCCTGTGTGTCCCACTTGTTTTAATGTTAAAATGACTCACATTAAACCACTCGTCTCTCCCCCGCTATGCCGCTCTGCATGCGTATGCTCTCTGCATGCATGTTGTCTGTGGAAACTTTTTGGACTTTTATAGAGTTTAAGTTTAAGTTGTGTAATTCATGTATGTGAACGTTAGCCAGTGTAGACTAGGGCCACAAAAAGCTTCTTTTTTTCTGCATCCATTTTCAATCTTTAAACTGCAGTAATGATGATAAATAGCATGTTGTAGAAATATCTGTACATTTTTTGAAAGAAACAAATGAAGAGTTATAGCTACAATCTCACATAGTTACTGCCTCCCAGTATTTTTGGAAGAAACATTAAACCTTTTAATATGATTATGATCAAAATAAAAGTTTGTTACAGGCTTGGTTGATTGTTTAATGCAGTAAACTAACTTCCTGATTTGCTGTATCCGCCAGAACTATTTTTTCTTTCAGTGAATCTTGCATAAAAAAATCATTTTTCATCAAATCATATTTTATAAATGCATTTCACAGTTGTACTGCCATTTACTGCCTAAATTCTCTTAAGGCTAATTTTTCAGTAGATTTTTACATTTCTAAAATATCAAACCCAATGAAAGAAACTGTAGAATGTAAAGGAAACAGTATTCGCTGCTATAATCTAAAATAGTAAATCCCCAGTGCTCCAAAAACAGTACTTGTTTCCTCTAAACCATTCACATTTTAATTTGACCTCATTTCCCCATTCCCCGCTGTAATTACACAGCTAATGATGTTCTACTTTGACTCCACTGATACTAAATTCAAACCTGAGCTAAATCAGAAACTTATCTATACATCTGTTCCATCCCTGAGCGCCACATCTCTGCAGCTGCAGTCCAGTTTTTAGTCAATAGAGGGCAGAAGTGATCTGCAGAGGCTTGTCTTTATAACAGAGGACAGGGACATGGAGTGGGTGTGTGTGTACAGGTGTGAGTGTGTGTTCAACCAATGTGAAAGTGTTCTTGTCTGCCTGTGTTCAGGTTGTGTGGGGTTTTTTTTTGTCTGCAGTTGAATATTATAAATGAAACTCACACATAACAACAATGATCTGACTGCTGTGGATGGATCCCTTGAAAACACTTCTGGAAGAAATATTTACCTGTAATGCTGCAGGTAAATATTTGACTCTTATAAGAATTTTTTTAAAAGTGTCACAGGACTCTGAGTGGAATTACGACCTGCTGTCAAAGATGGGGGAAAAATAACTCACCATAAAACCACCAAGAGTGTTTCTGAGGCTCTTCAACTGATATTATGGCTGTGAATTTGTATTATTGTTAAACCTTTATTCAGTTTTTCAAAGGGATTATTTTCATTCCTCTTCATGTCTTACAAATAACACTTTCTTCTGACATCTTGCCTTTGGAAAAAAAGGAACACTTCTCCTAACACTGATCGTCCACCTTGTTTCTTTCTTCCCTCTCACAGATAAATGAAAAGAGATTTGGCAGTCTTTTGTCTGCCTCCATAAATCAAATATCTCTAAATGTATGGTAGAGTTAAGGACTAAGGCTGCCCCCCTCTCTGTGGGTAGGTGGCTGTATTGTCACACAGGCCTTATCTCCAATTGACACCTCTGGAAATGTCCCAGGAGAGGGACAGATTTGCTGCAGGATTAAACTAATTTACCAGATGATTGAATGTGAGTCCAAAGCCACTCTTTTGGAAAAAAATGCAAAAGGGGCCCCCCTACGGTAGCCATGATACATGACTGACTTGGCAATCATGCTTTCTGTGTTTATATTTATATCTGAGTGCTGTTTTCAGATCTGCAGCATATTTACAAGAACAACCTCTGTAACAGGATTGTCTTCTTTAGACTGAATTGATGGTGAATTCCACCAAATAGTATTTCTGCACCGTCAGGCACACGATTTTAATAATGCTTCAAAATGTTGTTGCACTTTTAAGGTTTCTGAGATGTTCATTTAAAGCAGACAGCCTGACACCAAAGCCAGCCAGCATCTCTGGATTTGCAGTATTAGCAGCAGACATGAATCATCGCCACGATATAGAGCAGATGGAGACGGGGAAATAAGGCTTTGGGTCTGACAGTTGGGGAGAAGGGGGCTCCTCTGTAATACTCAACAAACCAAAGCAAACATCACTAAACTCTGCAGTTTGCTCACGTTCTTCATGGTCTCTCAAATACAAAAAAAAGGAGCAAGAGAGGAACATTTTTAGTGTGTCCAAACCAATTTGTGCCTCCGGGATGTTTCTTAATTGGAACACATTCAAGAGAACACTTACACGCTCCCGAGTGGTGTACAAAATATTACATTAATTAACATGCAAAACAGTTCTGCTCAGCTCACGCACACACACAATCACAATGCAGGCACGCAAAGAGATTGCAGCGACAGCACAAAACAGACATAGGCCAAGAGGAAATAAGGGCAAAGAATAGGAAGGAAATTTGCTCGAAAATTTAGCTGTAAGCCTGCTGAAGATCTTATTACATAGGCTGAAGATAGAGATCTCAGCTGGAATAATACTTAGCACATGCTGCCCTTTTAATTAAGCAGTAATATCTGCAGAGAGGGGTGGAGAGCAAAATCTTGCTGTTTCTGTCTTCATCTCTCTCACTCGCTCTCTCTCATATCACAGTTCCCCATCTTTACCCTCTGCTCCTCTCTCTCTCCCAATAATCTCCAATGAAAGGGATGGGCTGAGGTGTGGGATGGGGGAGGAACAGGGGAAACACTCCTCTATGAAGTGTCTTCATGAAGGCCGTACACATGTTTCTGTGTTTTGGTTCCACCAAGGTTGCCTGAGCTCCCCGCTGATGGCCCTCAGGCTCTCACTTTGAGGTGTGTTAAGCATGTATGTGTTTAAGTAAGAGCTGACATGCATGTTTCCGCTATTTATACACACACGATCTGCTCCTGCATGTAGGTGAGGACCACCTCTTGAGGCGGTGGGTGGTACATGGGCACCTTTCTACCGGGATATCAGGGCTTAGGTCGTGAAGCCTGAGGGCTCATTGGGGCTGTCCCCCCGAGGCTGTGATGCCTCATGTGAGGGCAGGATAGGAACCAGTTGTCCAAACAGGGCAGGCCAGTCTGGTGGGGTCTGAAAATCAGAATCTCTCAACATGGGGCAGCTTTCAGGGACAGACTATCGGCGTCAGGATCCCTGGCCAAAGTGCTTTGATTTTAAACTTAATAAGAGGATTTAAGAGTTCTTTATTTAACCTACGCAGGTCACAATAACTGAACGGTGATATAGAGTTGTCATGTTACTCAGAATGTGTAAAGAAAGCTCCCACATCCTGAGTGTGTATGTTTTGTTAGAGGTGATACTGCACCATAATAGTAACCGTACTTTGTGGAAGTGAATACAGTAGGTGAGCTGAATGCCCTGTTGTTATACAGCATTACTGTTCTTAGGTAGAAAGCCTTTAATCCTCTGAGTATGCTATTTAATCTAGTGGCTGAGTGACGCTTCTATGCACTTCCAATTGTGCAACATGTCACACATAAAGCCTTTATTCAGATGTGTTAACCATTGCTCTGCGCTCCATACAAGTGCAAATCGAGTTAACACTGTCTGTCCGCCTGTGTCCACACACCCTGGGCCTGTGTCATTTCTCTGCACACTGGCAACCGGGCTCACTCTGTCATTCTACACACTCGCACACGCTCACACACACTCACAGGGCAGCGCACGCTCTGCACACACACTCTCTGCACACACTGGAGCTGCAAAAGGCCACATGTTAATCAGCTGTGAGTTAAACTTGCGGCAGAGAAAAGACAACAGATCTGCTCAATTAACACAAAAAAGAAAGTGCTCCCTGCACACACACACACACACACACACACCCTCACAGACACACACACACATACAACCTTAGCCATTGCACCTGCAGCTGAAGGGGCATTGTTCCAGCAGCCCCCTCCTCTCTCTTTCGCTCTGTCTCTGTCTCTCTCTGGAGGAAAGCTGTTTTGTGGCCACTCTTTTCTCTCTGACTCTGGGCCTTGGCCTCTCCACAGAGGACCCCTCCTTTCTCTCGTGTCCTTGGGTTGCTTCTCTCTTACGGAGGCACAGGGTGCCCCTCGCCTGCTTCACTGCAAACACAGCTGACAGAGGGCTGCTCACGTGCCGCTCCACAGGGCCCCAAAATCCCTTTGAGTGTGTGTATGAGAGCGAGTGTTTAAGAGAAAGTGGGGGGTTTGTGTGTTTGAGGAGGATCTTTACTATTCATCTGATGTCTCTTGATGCGGTGCAGTTCGGTCCATTCACAGTGGTTTGCTCGCTTATTCTATAAACACTCCAACATCCAATAAGATAAAATCTTATTTCTGTTCAGAGAGACTCTTAATTTAAAACCAAGAGTTAGATTTTTTTTTGTTTCTGTGTGCTTTAAAACTTAATAACACCGTGACTGCTAAAATATTTTCTATTACTCCATCTTTCACGCAGCGAACCACAACACCTGTGTCATTGAGAGTGTTTCTGTCAAATAGTCTCACAAATGAACTGGAATAAGATAAATAAAAATTGTTGTAGAATAAATTACCAAATGATTGATATCAGGTGGTTGTTATTGACCTGTTCATTTTTAGAAAGTATGTTTTCGTTTCCACTCTTGGAAAATCATTCCGTCCTTGGCCCTAATGCCGTTTTGCATTGCTCTCCTCTTTGGCTCCCTGTCCCATTTGTCACTGCAGCGCGTATTGCTCATTCTCACTGATCATCCTATCACAGTGCTATTTTTCATATTTCTCATATCCGCTTCCCTTATCTCTCCTCCAGCGCTGGGCCAGACACGCAAAGCTAATACAGGCTCCCAATACGTGTGCAGAATTCAGGGACCAAAGATCACAGCGGTGTGAAATACATATAGATTTCATACGTTATTCTGTGTTTGCTTGTAATGGGATCGGGCTTATCCCATTTCCAATAACTCATGAGATAACATGAGAGTACACATTGTTGATCAATGAGAAAGTGGATTTCTTACAGGCCCTTGGATATGAATTTCCCCTCACAAATTAGGACAGCGGCAGGAACAGGACCCATTATAATTATTTGCTGTATCAGTTATTCAGTGAACACTTGACAATCAATTTGTGCAGCTGCTTACTTAACTGCCACAAATACAGACAAACAGGCAGAGTTGTGTGTCTGCGAGCACATGCGCATATGCAAGTGTGTTGGTGTCGGGGCTGTGATGGATGAGCCTCTGTAACTGTTGGCTGAATGCTGTTTGTGGTATTCTAACCATGCTGCTTGTATGTTTTACTGCCCTGCTGGGCTGCTCTTTTATAAAGACCCTGCCTGGCTGCATCTATCTCCCCAGGTTAAAACAAACACAGACGCCCACCACCACTATTCAGCCTCCCACCCTGGCCTGCTTGGCCTGCCCTCCTCCTTCCCTGGCTCCACCAGCTCCGTCCAGGGGGCAATAAACTCGTTATCTCTCCCTCTCAGATCCTAATCTGACGGCCCGCCGCCCTGCATGCTGCCAGGTGACCTGGGGTGGGGTTGGGTAGAGGGGGGGTTGATTCTCCCTCTTCAGCTCGTACTGCCTTAACTCCAGCCCTCCTCTGCTAGCCTTTTAAATCCCTACAGCTTTCCCTGCCTGTCAGCACCATCTTAACCCCCACCTTCAGAAACCCTCCCCTGCCTGAGGCTCTGACGACCTCCTCCCTCCTTCTCCTTGCTCTCCCCCTAACCCTTTCAGCAATTAATCCAGCTATTGATCAGTGAAACTCTAAAGGCTGGTGGCAGACTGGTTAGGGCCTATTCAAGCTGATGGCTGCACAAGGCAACAGTGTAGACACAACTAAAACGACAGGCTCTCACCGTTTCTACACTACATGTCTGTTTAATCATATTTTATTCAAACTTCTGACATTAATCACTTCCACTCATTACATGTCATTGAGGGGGCAGGGTTTTTGACAGAGTGGAAGGTTTTGGCTGATTTCTGTCACTCTTTCACATTTTTGAGGTGCTTTCAGATATTGCTCCACTGTGCTTCAAAATGTTTTCAAAATGGGATACTTGTCACTCAAAAGGGTCTGTAAAGGTAAGGGGAAAATGAAAATACAACTGTTTTGAAAACAAGTGTATAAGATGAACAACCCCATCCATCCCTGGCCCTCTTTACAAAAGTCGGGTTGGCCTCCCTCATGCCTAGAAACTTTCTTGGCTGCATTTCAGCAGAAATGTCACAATGAACGAAAAATAAATTATTGGACAAATCCCAGCTTGTTATTGTGTCCAATCATGATAAATGAAACTATGACCTAGTTTTAAGTCAGGCTTCTCAGGGATTGAAGTCAGTGAAGTTTGCCGCACTCTTCCCCAGTGCCATTCCCACTTTCTGAAAGTGTCAAATAAAACACCTTATGTGATATTAACTATAAGCAAACTGCCAGATTGTCCAAATTTCTGATGTGCTCTGCTCAAATTCACTGCTCTCTCTCTCTCAGTCACTCGACCACTCACTCTCCCCGACCCTCATATCAACAGGCGAGATGACAGAGCGCTGAGAAGGTGCTTTAACTGTTATCTCATTTAATGTGATAAAATATATAAATGGATGCTCATTTAGATCTATCAGTAATGTTAATGGGCATAGAGAGGCTACATTAACTTAACTGAAGGCTCAAATATATCCCAATATACATATACATTGTGATACGAATATTGTACGTATAAATATTGCGATGACAAAACTAAAACCATGTACTGTGCAGCCCTACAAATAAAAGTCAATCCAGATCATAAAAAGAGATGATAGTCCCAAGTCCAGTTCAAATATCAGTGTCAGAAAACACAAGACGTATATTAATTTCATTTACAGTGGCTACTGCAAAAATGAACAGGATATTATTTTTGAAGCAGTAAGTTTTACTTATGTGCATATCAAAGTTTTAGCTCCTCATAGAAAAAGAAAAATCATCATGATATATATCTTTTACCATTATCTGATCTCGATTGTTATCACAATTTTTAAAATTGCTTATAAACTACCAGTTTTAAAGCTTCTGTACTGAAAACTATAAAACTAGAGATTTTTTCAACATTTTATTAACATACAAAGCAAATAACAAAGCAAATTTAATAAGATGGACACAGAGTGATATAAAAATTATTTATACTCACAGTCCAACAAATGCTGAAAAATGTAGAATGACACTACGATATAGTTTATAGTCCTGAGTATTTTGGTGATACTTCTTCAAATGATTGAACAGATTTTTTCATGGTACCATTTTTTCGAGGGGACTGACTGCTGACATACCTTGCCCATCAGCTTATTTGCTCCGTGTCACTTTGGAGATACTCAAACCACAGCCACACAACCAAAGTTCAATAACATTTCCACTCCACATTTGCCTCATCAATTTTACTACCCTCTGCTCTGCATGGAGCTCCTTTTTCTGTCATTTTTTTTAATTCTCTGACAACTTACAGATAAAAATGAAGCAGGAAAAGGTCGAGTCCAATGGGTTGTTGTCACACTTGTTTCCACCAGTTGTGATCGAGTAAATGTGCTCACAGCTGATCACTGTAATTCATGTGAAATTTATCACTATCACTAATCCCAGTTATATATTTGTCCAGCTCAACTTAGAATCAAATTTTTTTGGACAAAGATCAAAATCATGTTCTGTTAAAGCCACCTGCAGGATGTGGGATAACAGAGGAAAAGGTTTCGACTTCTGCTGTTAATAAGCTGATGAAAATCATACTTCTGTGGAGGGGGTTGACGTCAAAGTCAAAACCTAAGGACATTTTCTCTGTGATTTTTGTTCTAAATAAGTTCTTTTTTTAACAATATGGTTTTTATTTTTCATTTAACTTTATAAAAAACGTATTTGACAATCTACTTGTCAGTATTTCACAATTTTTTGGGAACAGTTATAACCAGGGGGCTGTTTCATAATCTAGACCTCCACTATTTAATGTAGCTGCTGGAGAACAATGCACACAACGACTGACTGCCCAAGGTCTAGCAAATGGAAAATTCCCCAAGATCCACACACTTCCTTAATGACTCATTGTGCAGGTCACCAGCTGTTCAGACGCAGCTTAATAAAGGTCCGTGTGATGACAGAGGGAGTGTGCATTTGTCTTTCAGTACGTGCAGGACATAAGTGTCCTTTCATGTAAACAAGTGCGAGTTTAAGTCTTTGGATCCAAAGGAGCTTCACTGCATGTCAAATAGGATTGTGAAAGTTCTCAGGGGGGTTTCCACTATGATTACAGCTAAGTTGTGCCGTTCCCCAGCCGGTGACACAGTCGCCCTCTGTGCTGAGCAGGGCTGAAGCTGGGACTGCAGTCCAGCTCCAAGTCTTTGATGTAAGGAGCGAGGCGGGCTGTTTGGGTGTTTGGGCAGGAGCTGGGACAGACGGGGGCAGAGTGTGATGGAGTGATTACTCTCCTCTCTGCTCTCCTGTCTGCCCTGGCATGAATGCCCCTCTTCATCAACCCTAAAAGGCACATTATTGGCCCAAGGAGAGTGGGATATCCTGGCCACTGACCCCAGAGTAGGGGTCAAGGGGAACAGGGGGGCAGATGAAAGAGGAGCGTAATTATGGACAAAAGACAAAAAGAAACCTTGTCTCCAAACAACTATTTTGGTGGGAAGTGAGGAGAGGGTCCAGTTTAAGGGGGGTACGATTGAGATCAAGAGGTTTTCCTGAGCATGTTATGTTCTTATCGCGTCCCTTTTTCCGTGGTGAAGCTGAGGCTTGCTCTGATTGGCAGAGCTCTGGGGCTTATCTAATGATGATTGGTTGAGGCCTGCGGGCATAGGGAAGAATGGTTCCCATGTACCCACCCCTGTGAGAAACAGTCTCTGATACACGGAGAGGTGCTGACATCTGTATGTTTTGTGTGTTTGATTTATATCCATGTATTCATCACGACTCCAAGTGACTGGTCTGTGCTGATGTGCTGGGATCCTAGTTCACCTTATCAGTGATTGGCCTGTGACACTGTGGCAGACTCAGGGTCTGTGTTTGTCTGAGCCAATGAGCTCTAACTGGGTAAATGAGCTTCTGACTCCATGTTCTCCGAGCTTCAACTCCAGGTATCTGTTTTTGGCCAAAAACTCTTATCAGTCCCTGGATTGATTTTGGTTATAGTGGGATGACTTGTTGGTCAATGCTCTTTCAAATGTGATGTTTGGAGCTACTGCTGGAAACAATAGCAAAAAACTTGATCTTTAGATTTAAAATTCTGAAAAATGTTTTCTCAGAGTGAACCAAGCTGGGACGCTCTACCTTATTTCTGAATGTATTTTTTATTGTTGAACTTCTTATAGTTTTTTAACACTAATAAATTTGAAACTGTACAAAGGAACATAAAATGAAGTCGTTCTGGCAGAGTGCTGTCACTTTCACTCTCTGGCATCCACAGATGGCAGTGTTTACAGGGTTTTGGTAGAATTATTAAAAAAGATCAATTTCTCAGCTGTTTTGTTAAATTTTGTTTTGTTCTGTTTGTTTTGTGTTTTTTTCATTTTGTAGTAATAAAAACTTAAACACAAGCTCGACCACTGAAGTTTCCTCTTCATCTCTTCCCCTTTTCTTTTTTTTCAATGCACACTGTTTACGGCCTCTAGGAACAGTTCAGTAAATCTGTCAAAGTTCAGCTCAAACTTTTTGTTCTCTGCAGCTCTCTGTGTAAAGCTTGCAATCTTGCCTTTCTTATTTTTCTATTTTCCTTTTAGAAAGGTTTCAAAGTGAAGGTGAAAAAGTGTTTTCAGGAATGCAGTGATTTAACGTTTGCTGAGTAGGTAAAGAAGGACTCTATATATTGTATAAAACATGAAAAGACACAAATTGAGTCAAAACTGTGCTTTGAATGAGTTACTACAAATGCCACATTTTAGCCCCTAATACTCATTAGCCGTGTTATTAAAACTATTAAAAACAGATCAACAACGTTTTGGGCTTAACAAACTCAAGTTTGGACAGAACAGTAGAAAGATTTGTTTAGTAGATTATGCAGAGGCTTCTATGACACTGATCTCATTTCTAAAGTGAGTTAGTTTAGCACCAGTCCGACGGCACTTTTCTTGGAATTACACAACTAAATGATTTTCAGGAATTATTTCAGTCCCAGCAACCTCTGACCAGCCAGACACTGAACACAGAGGCATGTCTATGACCATCTGAAGCACCAAATCAGAGCTTCAGATAAATGTGTTTGTTGTGCTTGTTTTAGGACGTAATCCACATGCTTTTCTTGTGATCTCTCTCAATTTTTCCTTAATAAAGGCAAAATGCTGTTCTGCTTTTAATAGAAGACAAAAAAGGATTTAGAAGTACCAAGGCAGGGGTTGAAAAGTCAACCAGTTGACAGAAATTTCCAACAGTTGATGGATTTGTTGGTTGTGGGCTGCAAGTGCATGTTTTGACACCTGTAGGCCTTTGACAGTTAAGATGCTGTTAAAGAGTGTGAGTGTGAGCCTGTGTGTGGAAAGCCTAGTGATGCATCGTCGGTTGGATTGTGCATCTACTCGGTGAGCTGAGGCACACACTCCCTCTTGGCTGATGGATGGAGGTCAGGGAGGTGTGGGGCTCTCCTGCCCACCCAGGGATGACTTTATTGGGGATAGGAGGAGTGCTGCCACAGGCCGCTTTACCAGCAGAGCGCTCAGATTCCTGGCCAAGATTCATTATTGCCCTTTGCAGGAATGTGGTCAGGCTCAGGGAACGATGCGAGTGTGTATGTGTCAAAGTTTGAAGTGCTGAGCCTGTGTGTGTGTGTGTGTGTGTCTGTGTGTGTGTGTGTGTGTGTCTGTGTGTTTGTGTGAGTGTGTGTGTACCCTCTGCATATGAATGAATGTTTATGGTTTCGTGCTGCTCCTCAGGATGTATCTGTGCTCGACCATGTGTCTCAGAGTCCTCTTGAACTTGGATGGAGAGCTGACAGTTAAAGATGACTTAGTGGGAGCAATGAAAAGCAGTCAGGGCTCATCTTGTAAAAAGTACAAATTTGTGATGAGAGAGAGACGAACCAGCTTTAGGAAGGAACATTGGCCTGAGCAGCTTTATTACTACTAGAGATTTACGCTCTACTTTATTCCCGACTGTCACTCGTAAAAGTAAAGGAGAGGAAAGGAGAAGTGAGGGAGGGGATGATATACTAGCGCAGCCCTATATGATAATCAAACCCAAACAGGAAACAGTCGAAGGACTTGGCAGAAAGGAGGATGTCATCATACAGCTGGATGCTCTGATGGCAAACCATATTGCTGTTATTTCTCATTTCTCCTTCAGTCAATCCGCCAGAGTTTTCGCTACAGCAAAGTATCCTTTTTTAAAAGTCTTTCGCAGAAGAAATAGCAATAAACCTATCATTTTAATGATGTTATTGACCGCATCACTGCCGGCGTTATACTACACTAATTACCATGTCATTATCCTCATCAACATAAACATCCTTAGCAGCACACAAACACATGCTAGTGTCATTTTCAGGGGACTATCCTTGGGTGATCTCACTTAAAAATAAAATGCTTTGACGACTGAAGGAAGAATTTGAAGAACTGTCCCGAGGAGAGTTTCTGAGAAAAATAGATAAGATAAACCGATGGAGGAGTTCAATGAGGCTTTCAGAGAGATCACCCCCTCTGATAATGTGCAGATAGTGAGAGGAAAGGGGGGAGAGATAGTGCAGGTATGTGTGAGGTAGTCAGATTTAGGAGATGCAGTTGGCAGGTTTTGTGTACAACATTGTTGTTAGATTATGGTATCTTATTTGAACAAGCTAGATAAGTGAGAAAAGTCACCATGGAGTTGTGTTTGAGCTTGTGAAGGGGGGAATGTGCCGTTGTTTTGCCAGGCTTGACTATATGGGCCTCCCTCTCGGACTGCATTGTAAAATCACATTGATCTGGCCTGACAAGGCGTTGAGTCTTATCCCCGCAGCGCAAGCTTAGGGGTTGAAGCTACCGGCTGAGGAGGATAGTAGCGGCGGATAAGATGAGGGAGAGGCGAAGATCCTCTGCCTCATCGGCCGCATTAAGAGATGGGAGGAATCTAAAGTGTAAAATCGGCCTCTTTGCGATCAGTTGGGATTTAGCGCTGGTTTGTGGCAGTCGGCGCCGGCGCTGAGTTCTCCCTCCTGACAGGGTAATCGCCCAGGGGCTTAGCGCCACAGGAAGAACAATACCTCCCACTTCCTCTCATCTCATCTCACGGATGATCTGGACAAAGTACACGTCCACATCGACCATATCTGCCGGAGCGAAGCAGCCAGGGAGAGACAGGAGGATGACAGAGCGAGGCCTGAGAGAACGCTTAGAAGTCCAACATGCTGTCAGTGAGGGGCAGGCATGAAGAAATATTTGTGTTTGTCATTAGTGTGTGTTTATGTGTGTGTGTGTGTGTGTGTGTTTCCATCTCTATCTGTCTTGATGTGCTATGTGTTTTTGAGTTTGTGTTTTTTCAGTATAGTTTGTGTGGACATGGCTCTCTTAGATTACAAACGTTCATGTACATTTTACCCATGGATGTGTGTTTGTCTGTGTGTGTTTAAAGCATCATTAGATGTGAGTACCTGCACACACATCGATGATATGCTCATAAATGTATGTGATGGAACAGCATGTGAGATCCAGGGGGGTCAGCGCTAATCTGCCTCAGGTTTTAGTATCTAGAATCCCTCCTGTTCCCATTAATAAGAACCCTAAATAAAGCTATATCTCTGACACATGCAAATGAGCCAACGCAGCAGTAAAAAAGATCAAAAGATGAAAAAGGCTGCTATTACAGTAATCTACCTCGGCGGAGATGAGAGGCTTTTATCTGGCCTAAATTAACAGGCTGATCCGCAGTCCATCATCAGCAATGGGATCAGAAGGCGTCAGGTAGTGCAGTGCTGCATAAATGTGTTTCCAACATAAAACACAGAAAACAGCCGGTGGTCCACTGTTATCAGCTTACTGAGTTATAAACTCATTTTAAATCTTTCCATCTTCATCTGTTTTATTTTCCTGCCTATGTGGCAGTTGAATCTCAAAGCGGCAAAAATGATTCATTTAATGAAACTGTGGAGCTGCCGTGATGATGAAGAAACCATAGGGATGATCTGAATCATACACACACCTTTTTTTTCAGTCGACCTCCCTACTATAGGTTGACCTGTTGCCCATTCTTGACATGTCCAGGTTTCTTCTGTATCTCAGATTTAGGTTGGGCCAACTCCACTGTAACCTGAGACAGGACTCTCCTCCTCTCTCGCTCTCTCTCTCTCTCAGTCCAGGTGCTGAGCTTCACTGAGCGTCTAAATCTGTTAAGTACAGTCTCACTCCTCTCTGTCTAGCCCTGTGATAAGGAGCAGGGTCTCCAGTCTCAACCCCACACATGCATTCTCATATAACCCAGCCATTACTTTGCATCATTGAGGTTTATTTTACCTGATAAGCACACTGAGGGACCATTCTCTTGGCTGTAAGTCCTGAGGAGGAGTGGCTGACCTGAAAGAGGTTTTTCAGCTATCTGAGGTATGGCAGCCATTTTTATGACGCCGCCTGTTGCACTTAACAGCTTGTTGCCAGGTTTTCATGTCAGGCACGTGCACAGCGGAAAAGTACCCTATTGTGTATACAAAAACAATCTTGGGTAATTATGTGGTCGTAAAATACCGTTCCTCAAAGCAGGGGAGCCATTAGAGGGGGAGAGAGAGACGTTTTTTTGTGTAAAGTCACCCACACACACATCCAAACATACATTCATCTGTACAAGCACCCACGCTGACACGTAACATGGCCTGGAGGTGTGACCTTTGACACGAAGGAGCCGCTAATACCCCTAAATGACTGCCCAACAACTTGGAAACATCAAGTCACTGACTGCTCAACAATAATGACATCTGCCACAGACCATCCAATTAGCACCACAAATGGCCACAAGAGGTCCTGCCTGTATGTGTCATGGTGTACGTGTGTGTGATCCCTGCTCATTTTTGCAGACTTTTCCCATGTGTGAAAACTCAAGTTTGAATAGTACCGAATTGAAAAGAGGTTGATACAGTCTGTGCTGTGTTTGTGCTTGTTACCTGCCTCTTCTGGCTGGAAACTGTCACTGTCTCTGTCTAATCACATTGGGGGGACACCAGCAGCTAATGCAGCCTGCTGCCATCAAGTTGTCCATTTAAAGCAGCACTGATCTGATTGCTGGAGTTTATTGGAAAATGGAGCGGGCAGGGCCCAGCTTCCCCCGCATCGCCTTCTCTGTGTCTCTTTCTACTGACCGAACACTGGAAAGTGCCTCAGCCTTTACCTAGTTAGCACCCTTATCAGCCTCCGCGAGTTTGGGGTCACTTTGAACAAGGACCTAGAGGGAGATGTTTAATGTAATTTCATTGACAGGAAATGGGACTTTGAATGCGATTAGGTACTTGTGGGACAGGTAGGGGAGAGGAGAAGTGCTGTTAGGAGTTTGTATAAAAGCCATTTGATTGAGCAGCTTGTTTCCCTCCTATCACCCGTGGAATCAGTCTCAGTGGAGAGAAGGCATTGCGTTAGCTGGGAACCCAAAGTCATGAAGGTCACTTAACATCAACCTCTCCATGGGATTGAGAGACCTATCTATATGGAGAAATACGTTTCGCAAAACATCAGATTATAAGACTCTGAGTGAATGTGTTGTTTATCTATTTGAACCAAGTCTCCAAATTCAAATAATGATGCACCATTACCTGGAGTGATGCACTCAGGAAGGTATTTTGACAAACATCAAATAATCTACAATATTTTTGTTTTAATAGATTAAACTTAGATTTTTATATTTGTTGTTTGGTTCATTAAAAGACAGGGAGCTTTGACTTACTACCCTCCAGCCTAAACTCACTTGTCTTGTGTTGTTATAATTCCAAATAGCATGTGATGTCAAAGTAAGTTCAGAGAAGTGGTCATCCACAATTAAACTGCATTCATTATTAGATTATGTCAATGTAACATAGGGGTATGTATCTCTGTGTTCATGGGTCCGCCTGATGGTGAGCCACCAATTTACTGCCCTAGGAGTTTGTATAAAAGCCATTTGATTGAGCCAAGTTACATTTTAGCATGAAGCAGTTTAAAACTTGCTGTTGTATGTAAATGAGCTGAACAACAAGGATTCCTCTCATTGGTTTGCAATTTACTGTTGTTTCGGGTCAAATTTATTTTTTCAGAAAACAGGCTTTTGAAAAGAGAGTATTATCTGCTGGTTCATATACTTGGCTGCTGAATAAATCTTAAAAACTGGCTCACAAGTGATTTGAATTTTCTGGAGAAATATGACACCTGATATAGTCTGTGGACATCATCATCGTTTAAGTTTATCACTGCTTAATAAAAAGTGAACTGAAGATTTCAAAAATCTGCAATATCATACAATTGGAATTCAAATCAAATCGGCACCCAAAAAGAAAAAAAAAATCTGACCAGGAGAAAAGAATATCCTCCCAGCTCTTTTATCTGGTGTATGATTGAGAGTTTGCAGCGGTGATACAAACTAACTGGACTAGTTTTATCTATAGAAGGATCCTCTCACATTATCATGCTATAAAATCAAAATGAATCAAGCATTGAGGATAGTCTCTAACTACTTAAAATGCCAACACAAGTCATACTCACAATGGGCCTCGTTCACTAATAAATGCGTAGACATGAAAATGACACGTGCGTAGCAGCCATTTTTTTGTTCTCATTGCCTTGTGTAAAGTGAAACAGAATTATTCTAAATTGAGCATCAACTACACAGCTGTCTCACCTGGAGTCTCATCAGCAGACCCACGTCCTAATCCAAGAAGTGAGTAATAAACAGCTGGCTGCTGGATGTTTTTGTGAACAAATAAATGAATATGAGTGAAAAGTGAAGTGATGTGTGTCCTTTGCTTAGAAAATGTTTGAAGTCGTGAGGAGAAGCAAGTTATTTTATGTTGTCATTCAGTTAGAGCTCATCAATGATGCTGTTGGAGGAGGTGGTCAACAATTCAATAAACATCAAATATCTGACTTTTTTAAATGTACACTGTCATATTTTTTATTGTAAATTAAGTATTTGGTTAAAGATTCAGTACTTCAATTATTAGGATAGAAAGGTTTAATTTCATGAGCATTTTTTTATTTATTGAAAGCAGTTTAAATGTGTCACACATTTAGTTAAAAGAGCACATTTTCTGAGAAAGTTGGTCATCAGCATCCGTGCGTCCGCATGGTCTGCGAAAGTTTGAATTTTTTATTTTTTTTTTGCTATGTAAGAATAAAT